>JBAMBL010001496.1:0-54636 GCA_037043405.1 Drosophila subquinaria
TATTTCCGAGGGTCATTCAAAAAGTAACAATTTTTCCCATATTTCTTATACTATATATGTATGATCATAAGTATAATAAATTTACTGCTTATGTGAAACATTTAATGGGAAACTTATAATGCGCTCGAAAATGAAAGATGTATAATAAATCAATCACGCCTGGGCGACCAAAAAAGAGGGAAAATTGAAATTTGCGTCATTTGTCGTTTAAATATAGTTTTGGCATTAGTAAAATGAATCTAGAATTACATTTGCTGATCGAAATCAGAAATATAGGTCAAGGCCACTAAAATAGTCTCAAGATGTTTCTCTGATTTATTGCACCTTGTCATGGCAACGATTCTCATACTAAACCTATTACTTTCCATATATAAATATTTATAACGATTCGTACATAGTTATAATAAATTTTATTATATATTTACGGACTTGAACATACACATTCGCATTTGTATTCATTTGTGATTTAGCTGTGGAAAAATATTGTAACTTTTACTGTTGCCAGACCCTCATCCCGCTAATTAAACACTTTGTATTTGAAATAGTTATGTATACATTGAAAAGTTTCATATACATGACATTGTTTACAAAATAAATTACACAATTGTAAGATTACGTACATTCTGTAAATGCCCAAGAATATTTAATTAATAATAAATTAAAATACAAAAATAAAGGGCTTCATTGTAAGAATTAAGAAATTGTAAATGTAATCGTAATTTATCTAATACACATGTAATATAGGGTTAGACACATTAAAATTAGTATTTAGCATGATTCAAAGTATTATTAATTAATATTTATTGTTATCAATTAGGAAAATAGTTATCCTTTTGAATGAAAGTTGTTTTTAGATGTGAAAGCGACTGAGTGTGATGATATCGTTTGTTTATCATTTGGATATCGGCTTAGTTTTCTACCAGGCAACACAACTTGTTTTTTTTTATTAATTTATTTAAGAAAAATAAAAAATGAAGTGTGTATGTCCATACAATAAAGTCAGGCATGTTATCATTTAGGCCTCAACTTCAACAGCTTCAACTGGAAAGAATCAATCAATCATAAAACGAATTAAGTTAGTCAAATACAAAGAACAAACTGATCGGGGTGCTCAAACCAAATGCGTTAGTGACAAAGATTTTAATTTCGTTTGCTTCAATATCAAACGCATACAAGATCATAATACGTCTATAATTTATTTACTCAGTATGTTAAATATTTGAAAATTTGAAATTCTTTTTAATTCTTTTGAATTATTAATTTAGGTACAACAATTCCTTTTATCAATAGCACATTATTAAGTGGATCTTTTTTAACACCTGAGATCCTCTATAAAAGATTTAGGATTGAGTTAAAAGAGCATGAGTAGAAACTTTCTATCGCTATATACAGCTGGCATTTCAAAGCACGTCCATTTTTCAACGGTACTTACCTTCCTTATTTTGGTTCTCTTTCTTCCATGTGGGATGTCTAAGGTACCAGGATAAGAGGTTAATATCGTTTCGAACTTTGTCCGAATCGTACATTGGCCTTCTAATATTATAAGCCTTATCACCACATATCCTTACAGAGGCAAGATGACTTTTACCTTAGTTATTTTAATATTTAAAAAATAGCATTTAATACCAATTTAAAGACAACAATGCAGGTTGCAGCCTATAGTTATAATACTATCAATCAATCAACTCGATTTTAGTTACTCACCAACGTATTTTACGGCTGGCCTTGGGTAATGGGAAATATTGTGAACCTCCTTGGCAATGTGACGCACGGGATTTGTCACTCGGGCCACATAAGCATCTAAAGCCAATTGAGATGTTGGTCCATATGCATAACTGAAACGACAAACAAAATGTTAAAACTTGAGTATACTTACAAGTCGCTGATCCCCTATCGAAAAGTCATACTTAAAGAGATAACAACTAGTTAATGCTATGTGAATAGTATCCCCTTACCTAAAGCATTTCCCCACAGTAAGCATTTGCAATGTGTACTTTAATTAAAGTTTATTGCAAAGTTTATTGGAGGGCAGTAACTGACAAACTTTTCTGTTTCTGTTATTTTTGGCATTTTGGTGCCTGCATCTAGGCTTCCTCTTCGTCGACAAGTGAAAACCTACAAAACACAGCAAATGCTCGCTGATTCGTGACGACTAGAGGAAATGTCGTTCCAAAATTTATTTTGTTAATTTTTTAGATATGGAAGAAAGTTTAAATGCAGTTTTAAAGATAAAATAAAATTTTTAATAGTAATCCGAAAGAAAACTGGATAACGATATTTTGATAACTCGTATTTAAAGTCCACCCTTCGAGCTCGATTTTAAGCAATTCACAGAATGATGCATTTGACTGTCTGTTCGCAATCATTTTTCATGAATGTGTTTATGCTGGTATGTGACAATTGAAAGTATAAATAAAGCATCCATAAAAACATTTTTTATATTTCTTTTATTTAAAAAAAGTAAAAATAAACTAAATTTTTTGGTTATTGATGGACGTAAATTAATTAATCGGGCTTTAATTATTTTCCGCTTCCCTTTGCGACCCCGCAAATCGCAAACATTTATCAGACCCACAGTTTAGATAGATCTCTAATCTCGGGGGATAGCGTTTTCTTTTACTATTATCCATCATACTTCTTAATCGCATATGCATATTATAAGTACTTAATATATGTATGATTGATATCAAATCTAATCTAATATCTTATGTTAGGGGTCTCGACTAGTTCGCTCAGTGTAGGTTTCAGTATTCTATTTGCTATTTGCTATTAAAAGTAGTAAATCTGCAGCTTACCCGGTGACTGGAAACGGTGTACAGCTGCGGGCACGGCGCACAACGGGAGTGTGCAGATCGCGAATCAAGGATTGGGCGCGATGGCGTATTCTATTTGTTTCCTCCGAAAAAGTCTATAATTTGCAATTTTATATAGAGTAATATGGCGGTTATAGTTTATTTTGTTGTGGCTACATTTTAGGGATTTCGCGATAACACAATGTTTGATGTTACTGCGATAACTTACGGTAAAGGGTTCGGTATTGAGGTAATTAGTTAATGCCCGTGCGCCATATCCAGGAGGAAGTCTCTTCAGGTATGAAGGCGTGGCACGAACCGGAGATGTGGTGATCCTCACCGGGATTGTCGGGGATACCGAGCGAGCATAGACACGTGTAATTGTTGTTGGATTGTAATGATACGATGGTGTGTATGTTGTATACGATGTTGGGACGTAAGTCGAGGTGTAGTAGGACGACGGCAAGTAGGTTCTTGGACTATAATATGTCGATGGTGTTGAGTAGGTGTAGGAAGTCGTTCTCTCCGGTGATGAGATAACGCGCGTTGTCGTACGCACAACACGCACTGGCGATGGAGAGTGTATCACTCGCGACACAACTCGGGTGGGGGAGGTGACAACCCGAACAGGCGATGAAATCACACGTGTTCCACTGACGATGCGTCTTGTTGGGATTGAATAACTCGAGTAGATTGGATAGCTCGTTTTGTAAACCTATTGTGTATTCGGCAATCACATCGAGTTAGTAAATAGAATACTCGCATCGTACTCACAACTACATACATACGTACACAATGTTAAAATACATGTTGAAATAGGCCAATGGATGATTATATGAATTATGATTATAAAAAATAGTTAATAAATCTCATTTCTTTAAAAATCAAACCTTCTTTATTTTATTTGTATTCTGTTTATTTCCCTAAAATTTTATTCTGACGGAGCAAGCCAGATCCTACCATTACTATCATTACTTGTATTTCATATAGTTCTTAAGAACCTTTTCGTCTTGGCATATGTCCAAAAAAGTTCTACGTACTTGGCATTCGCAGTTTCCTAAATGCGTATTCAATCCTAAGTTCATTTATTTTTATAATCTAACCTTATATATATTGAATATTTGGATCGTACACATCCTCTCATAGTTTTATTAAATTATCTTATATTTTTATTTTAAAGATTGAAAATAGATCAAGTATAGGCAATTTTATAGCTGATATATAGATTTACGGTCTAGGAGTACTAACCACATAAGATTCCAGATGTCGATGGAGTGTTTGAAGTATGAGCAGTGTGATAAGAAAAGTCGATAGGAAAGATTTCAAAACAGAAATGAAAGATGACGAGCAGTTTGTGAGCAAATAAATATGTTATACTTACACGAGTCACTTGCTGAGAAGACGGATACTGAAAGAGATATATATGTATACAATATTGAATATATAATTTGAAATGCATTTCTTGTGGATTCCGAATCAACAAAGATATCAACTACCAACTGGTAAATATTCTTTGTGAAAACAGCTTTATAGTTTGTCGATAGAAGAAGCTGAAAACTTTCATACCGATCATAAGAATGTATTTGAACTTGTACAACCCATATGAATATCGTATTTGAAACTCTATTTATCGAATTTAAAGAATGTTTGAGTGTATGTACTTTTAGTGAACGGGATTTTATTTTATTGTATCACAAATAGATTAAAATTATAAATGATATGGAGAGTAATTACATCATTTAGGTTGTTGCTCTTGATGCTTTGTGGTATAAACAACTATTTAACAATCAAAAGGATAGTTAGTGATGTTAGTCAACTCGAGTACTCGTAATTATTTATACAGATCCAATGATAAGAGAGCATACATATGTGCACATATGTGTTTATATAATACGTGTATGTGATTAGATATTGCAAGTTACAATCAACAATGTCATCAGTATTTAAGCGGATGGATTAGTGTAGTTATTTAGTTTAGTTTTTAGCTCGCATCGAAGATCATTATAACATTGGCTTAAACATGGTATGAGAAGTGACGGTATTTGGTGCCACCGGGCAGGTTTCCAGACGTGGTCGACGAGTAACTGTAGCCACCGGGTCCAGCCCCAGTTGTGCTGGTCCTCTCGGTGCTATAATTGTAACCGCCTGGGCCACTGCGCGTTGATTTCTCAACCGATGACGTATACGTGGAGCGTTCCGGCCTCGCGTAGGGGTTGCTTGAATCGTAGCTGCTCTTCTCAACGCTCGACTTTGAGGTGTACGAGTAGTCCGAAGAGGCGCGGCTGCGATGCGAGCCAGGTCTGTCCGTGCACAGGTCTAAACGTGGAGTCTATAAATTCCGATTTATGCATTTAGATGAGAATTGTTATGGCAAATAGACAATCAGCATACAAATGTTATGCAACTAAGTAACAAAAATAGAGTCAAACCAACTTGCTGTTCCAATCAAACTGATTATGAAAAACTATAAAGCTGGTCCGCTGTATTCAGGTACCTATATAAGATACAACTTAAGTCATATCTACTTATTATAATTACGGTGCCAGCAGACCAACTTTATTTTTCAAAAAAGATGATGAATTATGACAAAAAAAAGCAAATAAAATAATATGTCTAACAATTCAACCAACGTCTCAGGCTTTGTAAAAGGAGATTGAAACATGTTCGGATCTTTAAAAGTTTAATGCGCTTTAGAATTTTTCGATTTAATGGCTCTTTCGATGTAGGAACCAAGAAAATTTAATTATACAGAGCAGAAAATGACAGATATGATGGATAATATTAGATACGAATTGAATGTCTGATCTTTTACATATATCGTTAAGTAGTAGGTTAACTTCAGAACAGCTTGTGTCGATGTAAGATGTTTGTAGTATGTTTGTAGTGTATAACGCATCCTTATTTTTGTATGATTAATATTAAAGACTTTGAATCTAGTCTATTCGATTCGTTCGATTCACTTTTAGTTCGATTAAATTGGATTGCTTCAGAATTTTTCTTCCTTCTTCGTTTTTGTATGTTTTGTATAGAGTAAGGTGGTTAGTAGTAGTACTTTGTGACCATTGCACCGGACTTTTCATTGCGATAGGTCTCGCGTCGGACCGGAAGACTCTCGGAGGCAGCGCGGTGCAGACGAGGCAGCTGGCTGTCGAGGGAGTCGCGGGAGGTGCGGGCTGCGGTATTGCCACCGGCTTCCACGGTATCGATATGCTGGCGCACTAAGCTGAGGATGCGTGATCGATTCTTGTCGCGAGTCGGCACATATGGCTCGATGGGTTGGTAGGCAATCTTATAGTTTGGCTTGATCGCAGCCCGATTGATTGGATCGAGTATCGATCGCTTGCGCTGCTCATAGTCCGTTCGAGGCACTCCAAAGGCCGTCACCGGATCAGAGATGAGTGAGGGCCGTGGCACAAATGGAACTTTCTCCCAGTCAATTGGTGTTCTGTTTGTTCTCTGCAATGCCCAGAATGTCACATAATATGTGGGATTTTAATTTAGAAAGCCAAGATCACGATATTAGACAAGATGCATTGAAGAATTGCGGTGAGCGGTGCGGTGCGGTACGGTGCGGTGCGGTGCGACTGGTCGACTAATCGACTAATCGGCTGGGTTACCATTATCATCGGGATGCTTGATTAACGTATATACACGAGTGGACACAGGTGGATACATGTTGATGGCAGTTAATAAGCCTGGAGTTCAAATGCTCGCCTCGCTAATATATATACAGCGGATCTGTAGGATCAATGAGTTCCATTGTACAAACACATACATGATCATTATTATATTTACACAAAAGGAGTTAGAGTGTAGTGCTGTAGGCTGTAATTAATTGGCAATATGGATATTCATTCACTTGCAATTTTAATGAATTTAATGTTAGGTGTGAGTATTAACAGCTTCAAATGAATATGAATATTTACAAATTGGTTGACATACATTGGTATTTACGAGTACATGTGAATTATTAGTCTTTAATAATCTATGTTTAAACTGATCTCTTACAATTCTATTCCCCAAGTGCCCTACTGTACAGCCATTACGCATATCTGTTTATTATAGCCAATTTCTGAAGGCTATTTTGACGTCTTTCGATTTGCTCGTTTTTGCCGTGCTTAATATGTGAATGTGTTTTGGAAATCGGAAAGATATTTTTAGATCTGCCCGAAAGCGAAATGAGCAAGCAGCTTATATTACACATACACTTCTGTGTGTGTATATATATTCTACATTCATATATACATTTTGTATCCATAGGTATTACATACACACATATATGACATGCATACCACAAAAATAAAAAAAAATAAAATAAAAAAAACAAATACAAAACATTGTTCAAGTTTTGCTCAAAATTATTTAAACACTAGTTTGCACATTTAAAAATCTGAAATTCTCGCATCGGTATCTTTTAACCTATAATAAATAACACATCATGTGTTTTATAATCAAATCCAAATATTTCTCTTATATCTTCTAAGAGTATACTGCAAATTGAGGTGAATGCTCAAAAAATTAACAGAATATTCATGAATGTCGGACGATCTTGTGATGGGCAATCCTGCTCCAAATTGTTTATAAAATAAATGTACACATATATAAAAGTGAAATATATGTAAATATTAGTATGTAGTGGTATGTATAAGACTGACATTTGTATGTAGAAGGCTATATTTGGAATTTGCGAGAAAATTCGCATACTGTCTGAGATTATGACAACGCATAAAAGATGTTCGAAATTAAAATGATAAAAACAAAATAAAACAGCCATAACCTTGGGTTGTACGTGTAGCTGTCGAATCTCGCAATCAAGGCAAAATCTATTCAAAAAAATATAAGTAAATACTACTCATGAGTAGATGTGAGAACATTTCGAGTCCGAACTGTCTTCTAGTATCTCATAAATAAATATTTTTTGGCTCTCACATATACAAATACGAATTCGTACTTTCATACATACATACATACCAGTGTAGGTACTATACTATGTATGCATGTATGTAAGTGGGCCGGATGTTTTCTTATATCTCTCTACACTCGGGAAATTCGTGAAAAGCAACTATAATATTTAGACTGAAATGAGAATTTTACGTACATTCACTGTACATTGTCTATTCATACATGTACCTATGTATGTATTGTTACTTAAGAATATAAATAAACATTATTTGCATACACAAATATATAATTTTTATTTACTTATATCAAAATAAAAATTTAAATAACAATGCGATCCTAAATTCCAGTACTAAAACATCACAATAATACGAGTTTATGTGTTGTACATACATGAGACTAACTATAATTCAATGCTGATACGATATTCATATGCGTGACATTCACATTCACATTCACTTACATTTCGAATGTGTGTGTAACTTTGCACTCAAACGTGTTTCAATTTCTTCCAAACTGTTTGCACTATCTTTTCGAATGATATTACGGAAAACAGCAAGTGGGATTTAAGCGATTTATTCGAATAATCAAAATGTACTTCGAATATGAGTACATTGCATTTTTTGGTTAAAATCGGTAAAAATTAAACTCTTTTTATAAAATCAGTCAAATCAATCTGAAGCATTTGCTAAGTATTTAAAACTCGTTTATCAATTCATTTGGTTATGTAAACTTTTAATTTTTTGGTGTGCACAGATGGATTTCACAGTTTTTATAAAACAAGAACCACACTACTAAAAAGTAGATGCAGTATTCATAATTCAGAATATATATATTGTAACTTTTTCGAATTGAAAATATTGAAACTTACCGTCACGGCGTACGATGTAGTGACCGGTCTGGAGCTGTAGGTTCTACGGGTTGTAAATCCACTTTCGTAAACCATTTTGAGTTTGAAATTAAAATGTATATGCGATTAAAATAATATTGAAAATCACTTGTTCGTTTTTAAATCGATTCGAATTATTCGTCTAGTCGAGTTCTTCACTTGACGCCCGTTCGAGTTGTTCTGCTCAAAAATTGCATGGAACACTTTCTTATAATTTTTTTGAATACACAAAATATTTTTCAACAGCCTTCGCTCTTTCTCAATCTCTTTCTATGACTAGAAATACATTTATTTTTGGAATAACAAACATTCAAATCTCTCCCCACACAAAAGAGCGAACAATTTTCTTTTACATATGTATGAATGTATGTACATACAAACATGTACATCTACACACATAAATCTAATATTTTATACATATATCAATACAGATCAGGCATATGTGCATGTACATCAAATGAGTACGTAATTTTACAGTATTAAGCAAAATATCATTTCGCCGTTGACTCATAATTTGTTATGCATTCAAATCAGTAAAGAAGCCTTCGTATTGGATTGCTTCTTAACTTGTTTTCTAGTCGATCTATACAAAGAGAGTATTCCCTTAATGTACATAGTACTCGACTCATTTCACAGTCCTTGACCTATTCCACAAAAGGAACTATAAAAAAGTTGTGGCCAAAAGGGACTTCCATCCAATAAAATGTTAAATATGATTTCTAGGGCTTATTCTACAAAATAATTTAAGAAAAAAGGGCTCAAAGCGAGAATATTAACAGAGACCACCTTAATATCAATATTAATTACCATTCCACTGAAATTACTCTCGTATTCACAAAAAGAGTTTCCATGTATTATTTTATTTTTAAGTTTCATTTTGTTGTCAGAATCTTTGAATATTTTTGTTTTTGTTTTTTTTCCTAATAAGTATTAATATTTGCAGCTGAACGCGTCCATTTTATATGTTATTTAAATAAGAGAATATCATATGAGTGTATGTACATTAGGGTGTCCCTTATTTGGTCAAAGTCAATATTTTTAAGCGCATACGGGCTAGTTCTGTTCATTAGGTCCTAAAGCAGTCAGAAATAAATTTTTACCTCAATCGGAGTATGATAACCCGTGCCGATTTGGATCGGAAAATTTCAAAATTATATGGGACAAAATAAAAAAAAAATTTTTTTTTTTAATTTTTTATTATTTTATTTTGTTCATTAGGTCCTAAAGAACTCAAAACCAAGTTTTCACCTTGATCGGAGTACGATAACCCATTCAAATTTGCATTGAAACATGAAAAAACAGTATTTTAACACTGATTATACATTTTTCGATGATTTTTCATGTTTCGATGCAAATTTGAATGGGTTATCGTACTCCGATCAAGGTGAAAACTTGGTTTTGAGTTCTTTAGGATCTAATGAACAAAATAAAAAAATAAAAAATTAAAAAAAAAAAAATTTTTTTATTTTGTCCCATATAATTTTGAAATTTTCCGATCCAAGTCGGCACGGGTTATCATACTCCGATTGAGGTAAAAATTTATTTCTGACTGCTTTAGGACCTAATGAACAGAACTAGCCCGTATGCGTTTAAAAATATTGACTTTGACCAAATAAGGGACACCCTAATGTACATATGTATGAGCTTTTATTCATATATAAATAAATACAAGGCGAAAAGACATTTTTTTATGACATTAACCTTAATGAACGACCATGAATAGAAAAACAAGTTCACACCAAAAATATGACGTGGATATATACAATTGATATTTGCAATTACCGATTTAAGCTATATGTACATATTGGGGATCAAGAATATAGTTCAAAATTATTCCCTCTATCTTCAAGATTTGTATGTAATACCTTGACCTGGATCTCGGATCTCAAGTTTACCGTTGATTCCCCATAGAATACACATTGAATTGAATTGAATTGTAAACCGAGATTTAATTTAATAAAATTAAGTCTAACATATTAATTTCTAAGATCAAAAGATATGAAAAAAATTTATACTCCAATGTACTCATCTGGTTGTTCATCATGTTCAATCATTAAGAATAAATAGTAGTCTATATCCAAAATATCGACACAGAAAGTTTATAAGCAGTCCTCGAAATAAAATTATAAAAATACATTGGATGTTTTCGAAATATAAAAACGTAATTCTAAATGCTCAGTGGTTATTTCTTATAAACTGTGTTTTAATGCCTTTTCCATTGCATTTTGAATATTTCAAGTCATTATAACGATATGTGGAGAAGAGATCGAACAGTTTAGGTGATATACAAAGTGAATAAAATATATGTCAATAACGATTGAGCACCCAAAATATTGCGATATTCATGTATATCACCAATTTACAACATAAATATTGTAAAAGTTTTGCACGATGTTCAACAACAATTACGTAAACACGGCATACAGGTTTTGCAGACATTGCATGGGCATCGCTGGCATGGGGGGCTATAGCAAAGAAATTGTAAGTTAAGATGACTATGAATTTATCGGGACAAAGCATACCATCTAGCGAGATCGAGCTGTTCCAAGTGAACACGTAGGATATCACAGGTCCGAACTTCATCGCCACGAGTAGGTCTCTGAAAACTTCTTGACCGCCTTTCGTACTGAATGAACTTCGACCCTTTGATACCATTGCGTATCCTGGATGAATGACTTCTGAACATTGACTGACTTCCATGACGTTTTTTGGTGCCACTCAAACCAGGCGCTTCTCCATATCTTCCCTTTCGACCTGATAGTCTTAACAAATGGGAAACATCATCTCCCCCTTTGCCCTTTCCACCTTTCCCATACTTCGTATCAATTTGCTGATCCTTGTCATCGTCCCAACGGCTCTTGTCTTTGCTGCCTCTTTGCGATTTCATATTTTTCCTGTTCGCATCGCCTTTCTTATTCTCATCATGACTAGAGCCCAGGCTTCTCTCAGATTTTGAATTCTTCTTATCCTTAGACAATTGAGCTTTTTTGTCGTCAAGAGGCCCAACTTTTCCATCTTTACCCTTTTTATCAGATTCCGTAATACCACGATTAATATCAGGCCCTTGCGATTTAAAATTTTTCCTATTCGCATCGCCTTTCTTATTCTCATCATGACTAGAGCCCAGGCTTCTCTCAGACTTTGAATTCTTCTTATCAAGAGGCCCAACTTTTCCATCTTTAGCCTTTTTATCAGATTCCGTAATACCACGATTTATATCAGGCCTTTGCGATTTTATACTTTTCCCATTCGCATCGCCTTTCTTGTTCTCATCAAGACTAGAGCCCAGGCTTCTCTCAGACTTTGAATTCTTCTTATCCTTAGACAATTGAGCTTTTTTGTCGCCAAGAGGCCCAACTTTTCCATCTTTACCCTTTTTATCAGATTCCGTAATACCACGATTAATATCAGGCTTTTTATCCTCCTCTCCACCACTTTTTCCATGTTTCCCCTTTTCCCCAACTTCCTTCGAGCCTTTCGCAGTTTTCTTATCATTGCGAGTTTTGTCCTTTACCCCAGTTTCTGTTGAAGATGCGGCAATTTTCTTATCGTTTGGATTCTTATCTTTTTCACGTTCCTTATCCTTTGTTGCTTCCGCACTTTCTTCGCCTTTTTTATTATTGGGTTTCTTGTCTTCCGCACTACCTGTAATTTTCTTATCCGATGCATTTTTCTTATCAATGCGGTTTTTATCATTAGGATCCTTATCCGCAGATGCTTCTGGAGATCCTGTCGATTTTTTATCGCTGCGAGCTTTTGACTTGCCATCCTTTTCCCCAGTTGCCTCCGAGTCGCGAGCATTTTTCTTTACATTGCGCTTTTTCTCATTAGAATCCTTATCCGCAGCGCCATCCGACGATGCAGCATTTTTCTTATCATTGCGAGTTTTGGACTTGCGTTGCTTATCCTTAGATGCATCTTGAGATCCTGGTGATTTTTTATCGCTGCGACCTTTTGATTTGCCTTCCTTTTCCCCAGTTGTCTCCGAGTCTCTGGCAACTTTTGCATCTTTGCGACTTTTCGATTTGCGTCCTTTACCTCTTTCCGATTTTCGCGAGTCTCCAGTATTATTTTCATCTTTTCCATCGCCTCTCTTTTTTGACTTTCCTGCTAATTGTTCGGTGTCAGCGGCATTTTTATTACTACGAGACTTTCTCGAGCGTCGTCCTTCCTCTCGTTCTTTCCCAGTTCTTAAGGTGTCTTTCTCATCGCCGGTGCGACCTTTAGCTTTTCCTAATTTTCCTGATCCTCCTTCATCAACTGAATAACCTCTATTATCATGACGATTCCTTGCCTTTAAATCAATGCGTCCATCTCTCCCCGAAGAATCTTTATGATACTCTCTTCCCCGTTGTCTATTAGAATTACTGACCTCACTTCCATCTTCTAAAATTACATCGAATCTAAAGTTTGCAGTCTGTAAACCGAGATAGTATACGCTTACCTCTAGATTGCCTATCAGACCATCGGGGACCTATGCTATTGCCACCATCGAAAACTGTATACTTCTCACGGCACTGCTGGCGATTATAACTTTTGATAATCTTATGGCAGATCCTTTTAAGTATAGAATAGGTATGATCATTCAGGATTGAGTTTTTACAACAGCAAGGAACACGACAAGGACTGCATTTATTGAAATTTTCATTACAAAAAATTTTGGTTGTGCTTGACGAACTGATTGGAAGAAACTCGCACTACATCAGAGGAATCTTTAAATAATAAATCACATGTATAGCTAATTCTTACCTAGATGGTGGATCACAACAAATCTGCGCTAAATTAAACCCCATTTTTTTAAAATATTCATTTTTTTTATATTTATTGGTTTTCAATTTTGAATTAAAGAAATAATGGATTGACATTAAATGCTTAGGGAATCACTCAACTACATTCTTGATCATAATCGGCAAATACAAAATGTATTTATACATGCACATAAGAACTTATTTACATATGTATGTAAGTATATACATAAATAAAAGTATCTTTATGGAAAGGCAATTAAAAACATATCCATACATACTGTTAATAGGAAGTCCAATGGCGCAGCAGTCAGTGACTTAATACCAGAAATTTCTTGGTCTAGTGCATCCGAAGATTGCGTGAGTTACTACAGGTGCAAATACTTCCACGTATTTCAGCCGCACTCAGAGATGTTGCCTGGTGCCCATTATTGTAGAGTTGCAAATCCGTAGTTAAATATGTTGTAAGTTGTTTGTATCCATGTACATATGTACATCTATGCATATGTAGTAGTGGGAGTAATACTGACGCTTGTGACTGTATTGCGTTAGGTTGCTGATACAATTTTCTGAAATAATTGAGTATGGCTTGCGAATGAATTTAACAACGACACTTATGTTATGAAAACATACGTACGCATAAGTATGTACACTTTTTAAGTACTCGTAATATGTAAGTGCAAGTAAATGTAATAGCTTTTCGATGTGCTAGAATGATTTCATGTATGTATGTATGTATGTATGTCCATGTGTTTGCTCACAACTTCAAGTAAGCATGCATGAAGCGCATAATGACACTTGCTTGACAATTCATAATTTGAACAAATTGCTGGAATCTTTAAGCTGCGTTTGAAATAATTTCAGTTTCGTTGGTCACATATAAATATGATTGTGGACGTATTAAAAGCATTAGTTTGGAGTTTAAAGCCACAGTGAAGTGACAAAGCTTTCAACGGCAAATAATAATTCAAGGATTAAGGTTTCATAATTTATATATATTTTCAAATGGATATCAAATACGTCGGCTTGTTGAACCTAATTGGCGCGATGCTTCTGCTAAGCTTCGCAGAAGCTATTCCGAAGTATGACGGCAATCAAAAGTGAGTTTATATGTACATCAAAAGGACTAAAAACTGCTCAAAATAAGCTCAAAGGAATCGCTTGTCAATTAAATTGATACGCACAGATATACATACATTTATACTTACGTACATACATACACGCTGTTGCTATCCAATTTTAATTACTGCAGCCTGCATTACTGAATGTTCGACGATCTGGCTACTCTAGATCCTTAAGTCCGACTACGCCTGACCATGGTGAAATTATTTACAAGATGGCGTATTCTCTCACCACAGACTTTCCTTGTGTTCATTATTATTCCTTAATTTCTGCAGTAACTTCATTCAGCTAAGGATACGAGGCTTTATATAAAATTAGATTTCGTTCATTGCGATAAAATAAAAAGGAAACCGAGGTAAAGAAAATACGTGACCTTGTTAATGATCTTACCATGGACTGGCTGTTGGCACACGGCTGCCATATTTGGTACAAATGTACTAAAAGTGGTAAATTTTTAATACGTTGACACATTTTCTCACCTTTTCTTAAATAAGGCACTTTAAGTAGATTTTACATATTATTTTATTTGCAATTATATTTTATTTGAATATTACATTAGCATAGATTTAAACCTGCAAACAGGAGCGCAGCAAATCATTTCGGGACCCGGGGAACAATTTTTTTCTTGTTTTTATTGCACAGAAGTTATTTTATTTATTTGAGAATGTTGGCTTATATTTACAAAATACAGGCCAACAGGTTTATGAGCCATGGCTGCTGGGGCCTTCGGCTGCACAGAATTTAATTATTATGTTTCATTGTCTAATTTGCTTGCTATATTGTCCTATAGAGATTGTCATTAACGGTTTCAAACAACTACAAATTTGAGGCAAATTCTGGTAACCATAACCATAAATAGCTCCAAAGCATTTAAGGAGTACCAATTCATCCTTCTGCCTGTTACATACATACATTTCACCAAAAAAATGTATCCTTTTTTCCATTTTTTATGGGCACAGGGTACAAAAATATACATGATAATTAAGCATGTCATTACTTTTGGTATGTTCATTTGTAAAACCGAAATTAACCATTATAAATGAATCGGTTACTAAGCGGTTATTTCTGTTTACAGAGTTTCGGTTTTCAGGTTTCGGTCAAATGAAAAATTTTACTGTCGGTTACGGTTTCAGTTACGGTTTTAAATTTCAATCGGTTCTTACCGGTTAAAGGTTACGGCTTCGGTTAGTGTTTTAATAAAAAAAAAAAATTTAAAAAAAAATATATATTAAGAAAAAAAAATTTTTTAAAAATAAACATTCCAAAAAAAAATCTTTAAAAAAAAGTTTAAAAAAAATATTAAAAAAAAAGTTTTAAACAAAAAATTAGATGTAACGAAAAACATTATAATTAATACAAATTTTTTTTAGCCTGAATTTAAGAGTTTCAGGATTGAATTCGGGATTGAAAAAATCAAGTATTTCATACTTGGTTTAAGAAAATCCGAGATTACCCCACATTTTGACATCGTTTCGGATTGAATTCGGGCTAAATATCCCGTACTTTTTTTTCTGTGTAATAATCTAAATTTATATTAAGTTCAGATATAACAAACAATTGGTTTATTTAGCATGTTAGTTCGGAAATAGTAAATTTTTCTGTGTTTTATAGTGTTAATAGTGCTTAAATCCGATCTTAAATTGTTATCAAACTACGCGACATAAAGATAAAATTTGACAAACAAATATGAAAAACAAATATGTAGTTGATTCGGGTTCTTTTCTAAATATACTAATTTGTAATTCATTCTAGAGCTTACGTTGAAAAATCGCAATGGAATCGTGCATACTTGAACGAAAACAAGACTCAGCTCAACGAACCGCAGACTGCCTCAACAAAAGATAGATTGGAGCGACTGGGCTTTGGAACTGGTTATGGAAGCTTGAATGTATGGAATTTATAAAGTTCTAAAGTCACAATACTCATATTTTTTCTTATGCATATGCTATGTAGGGGTATCCAGGTGGCACAGGACTTTCTGCTTATAACCCCATCAAATTGGATCTGGGAGGAGTTGTGCTGGGCACTCTCGTTGGCATTGGCGCCATTATTCTGATACCCAAACTATTGTCAGCCTTTCATGGTGGTTACGGTGGCTATGGACGCAGTAAGTAGAGTATATTCTGGTCGATATTATTCGCATTACAATTTGAGCAACACAACAAATTATGCATACGTAGGCGATGACCAAAATGACCTGGCATCCATTGGCAACATGATTAACAAAATTGACGACGTGCTGGGTCAAAACAACATTGACTCAACTAGTTGCATGCAACGCGCCGTCTGTGGCTATGTTCGGTCTACGGAGAACAATATGAAGTCCGGAGTATCGGATCAAATGGACGAATTCATTCACATGCTGTCCGAGTAAGTTAAATAATTCGTTACACACATGCATATGTATGTATGTATATTTATTTGTTTATTTGCTTGCGTACTCAAACCGTGAAACATTTATCTAAATATAAATTGTTTATAATGCTAGTCGAGTTCAATCACAACGAATTAATGTGTGATCTATTTTTAAAAAATAAAAACACCACGATCGCATACTTATATATTTTATATATGTATAAATTAGTATATTCTTTTTGTTAAATATTTCAATGTTATTCATATTCACGAATATTTAGTATTTCCATATATATTTACTCGTTTGACAAACCAATTAGTCTGCCTCATAAGTAGCTGTAAATAAGTAAGAGTGTTCTGGAAAAGTGATCGACTAAGCGATACCCTGTACACAATTTTACAAACTGTTATTAATTAAAAGATACTTCGTGCATTTAATTCGTATGTATTATTCTTCCTCTCTTTTTTTCGATTTTGCAGAAATTCTCTTGTGGACTACCTGTTGGATGGCACTGCGATAAAGGAGGCATTGGAACATGGAAAGGAACTCAATAATAGACCCTGTGAAGAGCTTTATGTATCTTGTCCATTAGATAGTGCATCGGCAACTAATATTCTAATGAAATTATTGCCCAAGAAAGGCAAAACCGCAAAATCCAAGTCTGCAGATACAAAAGAACAAAAATAAGTTTAATAATTCAAATATTCTCATGTTTTTTAAAAAATATAATAAATTGAAAAAAGCAAAATGCGTTTGATAAAATAGTAAATCAAATAATGTTTTTTTTTTTATATAAGTATTTTACATTTATTTGAAATCTACACTTTGACTGATAAAATTTTCTTCAAAAGGGGAAACCTGTTTAGGTGGTTAAGAAAATCGATTTTTTTGTATTGCATAAATTGATAGTACAACTTTTCAAGAATGTGTAGCTTAAGTTTCAACACGAAATTCCAGCTATGTAGTTCCGAAGATATGAGCACTAAGGTAAACGCCAGTCGATTCAGTGCCAAGAACTACTCGGTTTTTTCAAATGCGTTTCCCGCGAAACGACTTTTTTCAACTTGCGGAAATCTTAGCTCAAAAAGTTACTGACGAATCTATCTGAAAATTTTT
Organism: Drosophila subquinaria; assembly: GCA_037043405.1. NCBI lineage: Eukaryota > Metazoa > Arthropoda > Insecta > Diptera > Drosophilidae > Drosophila > Drosophila subquinaria. The sequence continues at coordinate 17,920 of JBAMBL010001496.1, forward strand.
GTGAATATCCATCATTCAATTACCAAGAATATGACCCTCTATAATGATATTATAAAGAAAATATTTTATTTTTTTTAATAAATTTATAGAAATTTATATAAAAACATGACCTCCAAAACAGTCAGTTTTCAACTCTAGGCAGTTATATTGCTTAAAAACTTAAATCAGCCATTACAACCATTTCATTTGTCCGATCTTGAGACGATTTAGTAGAAAGAAAGGTAACAATAGTAGTTAACGTTAACAAGCAAAAAGTCGTAATATCTTAAAAGCTGTGCGTGTGATGACAGTTCAGGATTTGCGGAGGCGAAAAGGGGCGTGGCAAAAATTGGAAACAAACTTGATCTGCGTGGGGCTTATAGAAATCTGTGTGCCAAATTTGGTTGCTCTTCCTCTTATAGTCTCTGAGATCTAGGCGCTTACACGGATGGACGGAAGGACAGACGGACATGGCTAAATCGATTCGACTGTTGATGCTGATCAAGATTATATACACTTTAAAATGCGTCAATGAACACCACGCGTTTAAAATGACAAGAAAATACGAAAAGTTTCTCGTTAAAAATCGGAAGCTGGAATTTGATTTTAGACCCATGGTTTTTTTGGGAAAATCTTCTTAGAATTCGTCGTAGATTGCCATTTTGACAACCGCTTGGTTCATTTTTTTTAGTCCATACAAATTTATCCACTCTAATATACATATTTTACATATGTAAATATTGATCCTAGCTTTAATATTGCCTGAAAAGTAACTGTTATTTTCGAGCACGAAACCGATAGCTAAACAAAATGTTGACTTCATGAATTCCCCAAGGCAGATACCTTGGTCCTCTTCTTTTTGGATTAATTTTAAATGATCTCCTTAGGTGATCCTTTTTTCCAACATCCTTATAATTAGACGCTGACGGCGCACAGTGGGGCCATTGCTCATTTTACATATCTTTTGAACGAAATGAGATAATCGAATAATTTAAAAAGCATATAATAGATAACTCTTCAAGCTATGAAATAAATGTTTAAGAAAAGTGCCACGCCCCAAAGATACTTACTTAGGGGCTATCAAAGTGAAATTAAAAAAAAATATTTTTTAAAATTTTTGATTTTTTTTGTTTTATTTTTAAGGATTTTATATTTAAAAATTACTTTCAAAAAATTAAAAACTATTTTTTTTTTCCAAAAATTTTTTTTTGTTTTCCGGTGTGAATTATCAGAATTTCATATGTCGACCTAATTCCTATGACACCTATATGATATTGTAGTCCGATTTCAACCAATTTGACATATTATGAATCTGGGATAGTCTTATATATCCAGACCAAAATTGGTTCAAATCGGACCACTATATCATATAGCTGCCATAGGAATAATCGGTCGAACTATGAAATTATGCCGAGTGTTTTTATTGTGAGGTTGCATTAGTTTTTTTGATTTCAGGTATAGCGGTGCAAGTTGGTGCAGACAAAACTATATACGTTATTTAGAGAAATAATTACTGAAGCGTTTTAAAGCTAGTGTACCTTTTAAATTCCTCATGCTTGAGAGCTATCGGGTACCAAAGTTAAAAAAGTTAAAAAGTCAATTATAAGACTTTTATAATTTTAAAATTTTTTATAAAAGTATTTTTGGAATATCTTTGTTAATACTAAAGATAAACATTTCTAATTTTCAACATAAGTAAATTAGGTTATCATCTTCCTGCGCAAAAAAAATCGGTATGTTCAGCAAGGGCGTCGGCAGCTTTTCAAGCAGGGGGGGCCAAAATTTTTTTTCACTTTCACAATGCCACAATAATGTTGGCAGAAATTATAATAATGTACTATAGTTATAGACCTGAAACTTGGTACACCTAATGGTCATACCATATGTAAAGCCTAAGAAAAAATTTAGACCGATCGAGCCATATAAGAAAAAGTGTAAAATATTTTAACAAATCTAAATGTATAGCTAGAGACCTAAAATTTGACATAAAATTTAGTTAGGCTAAAATAGAATTTATATTTATTTTTGATTTTTTTTAATCTTACTCCGAAAACTATTTTTAAATTCTTCGCATAAATACACACCTGCAACATGTGATTTTTCACGAAAAGGGGCAAAATTGGGCAAAAACAATTAATACCATCTCATTATATATATATTGACGATTAACATTGCGTTAATATAATTTACAACCAACTACAAGCAATCATATTTTTCTTTTTATTCCACGGAACACAACAATTTTTAGGCTAGAAATGCTAAACAACATCACTTTACAGAAGCACATAAAACAAAGTTAAATCACATAAAACAAGTAATTCATGATGACCTTATAATATAAATAGATACCATTCATTTTGTTTTCCATATTAATTTCCTTTAAAATTCGACGTAGATTTCACTTGACAAAGATTTATAATGTATTCTTATTTGCAACACGAACAAAGTGAAAACTTGCGGTAAAATATTCGTTGACTTTCAGGACTTCGTAAAATAGCAGGGCTACAATTTAAACGGTAATACTATGATTTTCAAATGCATAAAATAATTCTCTATAATATAACATATAGGGTATTTAGCAGTATTTAGGGTAGCAGCGTTGCAGGTTGAAAACGTTGCAAGCTTGCTTTGTGAACGCTGCTAGGGTCAAGTGAACACCCTAATATTGTTTTTGCATAACTCTTAAAAAACAAAATTAACTTCCTGCCCAAATCTGGTTGGATTTCGGAAGCTAAATCATGTAAAGTTATGAGTGTAGGGGGGGGCAACGGCCCCCCCGGCCCCCCCCTGCCGACGCCCTTGATGTTCAGATAATAAACACTTAAGGAATTCCATAAAAAAAAAAATATGATATTGAAAAAAAAAAATTCGAATATCATGTGTAGAATAGATGACGGAGCAGAAGCTGCCTTTCTCTTTTTTTTATGACTCCAAGCAAATCAAATTTTTAGCCGAGCAACTATGTTATTTGTTGGATCAAAAATAAACCCTATAAATTCTCACAGTGCACATTGGGCCAGAATCCCTTTATTTTGGCATAAAGTCTAATTGTAAAGCTAAAGACTTGAAATTTTACATGAACCTAAGTTAGACAAATTTAGAATTTTGGATTTTTTTATTTTTTGATTTGGACCACGCCTTCGTCTCCCCCTTCCCATTTGACTATGAGAAATATGTGTAATATACTATTATAAAATCCAAAAGTAAAGATGGGGACTTGAAATATGGCATGAATCTTAGTTAGACTGAAGTCGAATTTATAATATTTTTTGTTTTTTTTAGTTGGACTTTGTCTTTACCCCCCTCTTTTTTCCTACTCATTAAAAAAGTAAAACTTTTTTTATAAACTTAAATATAAAGGAAAATATTTCATTTTTCGCATGTTTGCTAATCATGCAAAAGTAGAATTTAAAATTTTTCTAGTTTTTTAATTTGACCATGCTTTAACCCCCTCCTCATTTGAATACGGAAAAAAATCCGATTTTCTAGCATAAATGCACGTTTCAACATGTGTTTTTAAAGAGAATATGCAAAATTGTGCAAAAAGTATTAATGACAAGTTTAAGATCACAGTTAAGAGTAAACATTTGCATAATTACTTTTTGGCAGAAAGTGGCAGAAATTAGGTTTTTACTCCACGGTACACGAGCACTTCGGTTAGTTTTTTTCTAAAATAAGACATAACATAGACAATTCACAACTACAACATTGAACATATATTTCAAATAACTTAACAACAATTGTATTTGGCATACATTGACCTTTATATTCCATATTTTCAACGGGTGCATGTCATAACGCCCAGTGTCATAAGACCCGTGGGCGCTATGACACAGATTTTTGTGTCATAAGGCCCGCGGGCATTATGACACTTTCAAAAGTGTCATATCGCCCGCAGGGCGTTATGTCACTTTATTGTGGACTTTATGACACTATAAGAAGTGCATTAACGCCCGAAGCTTATAAAATCGCGCGATTTTTTTAAAAAAAATTTTTGGCTGCGGCGCTTTTTTCCCAACACTTAGTAATACCATGCCCCCATATTCAGGTTACAAAAATTAATAAACATTACCAATACCGAAACAGCAGATGTGCCCCATTGTTTGAAGTTACCTTAATAATAAGTTTGGATTGGAGGCGGCTAATTCTCTAAAGTCTAACATAAATGTTTTTTTATAATAAACATTTAATACTTATAAGCTTCGGGCGTTAATGCACTTCTTATAGTGTCATAAAGTCCACAATAAAGTGACATAACGCCCTGCGGGCGATATGACACTTTTGAAAGTGTCATAAGGCCCGCGGGCGTTATGACACTGGGCGTTATGACACGCACCCATTTTCAACAAAGATTTGGACAGTTGGGTCGTCACAGCAGAAGCGCAAAGTTGAGTAAAAGCATCCCGTCAATTTCGGCTGAAAGTCAGCTGACAAAACATCTGACTTTGCTAGCGCGGCAAATTTACAACGTTGCCACCTAAAATTTTTTTTTAATTGATTCGATATACCTAATGTACGAGGGCTGCTATATATATTTCTGGCCTAATAATGAAAATGCGAATATTTATCATCAAAAATTGTTTTATTGTTTTTCAAAGTATTCTCCAGCCTGATTTATACACTTTTGCATGCGCTCAAACCAATTGTCGAAGCACTTTTTCCACTCCGATTGAGACACCTCCAAAACATGGTTTTTGAACGCTTCAACAGCATCTTGTGGGCACGAAAATCGTTGACCACGCATTTTTTTCTTGATGTGCGGGAATAAAAAGAAGTCATTGGGTGCCAAGTCAGGGCTGTACGGCGGATGACCCATCAATTCGACGTTTTGGCCGGTCAAAAAGGCGCTGGTTTCAGCCGATGTGAGAGCTCGCGTTGTCATGGTGAAGAATGATTCGTCTTCTCTTGTTTGTTTTTCGAATTTCTCCGAAGACTTCAGGCAAACAAATTGTGGTGTACCACTCAGAATTGACCGTCCTTCGTTGCTCAAGCGGAACAGTCGCCACATGACCAGTTTAGCCGAAGAAACAGGCGACCATTTGCTTCGAAGTGCTTCTTCCACGAACAACTTTCGTTGGATTTGGCTCGTCTTCGAAGACCCACACGGTCGATTGTTGTTTTGTTTCGGGCTCATACGCATAGATCCAAGATTCGTCACCTGTGACGATCTTATGAACATCTTTTGAAGCACCGCGATCGTATTTTTTCAACATTTCTTTGCACCAATCGACACGAGCCTTTTTTTGAGCGATTGTCAAATTGTGCGGGATCCAACGATAACAAACCTTTTTTACGGTCAGGTGTTTATGTAATATCGAATGTATGCTGGTGGGAGAAATGCCCAAGGATGCCTCTATCTCCCGGTATGTCACATGACGATCTTGCATTATTAGTTCACGCCCGGCATCAATGTTCTCTGGCACAACGGACGTTTTTGGACGACCTTCACGGAATTCGTCGTTGAGCGAACTGCGACCACGATTAAATTCGTTATACCAGTTTTTCACGGTGCTATAGGATGGTGCTTGATCGCCATACAAAGACTTAAGTTCATCGATGCACTCTTGTCTGGATAATCCACGTCGAAAGTTGTGAAAAATGATCGCACGAAAATGCTCACGTGTCAATTCCATTTTTTTAACGGAATTGAATTGTTCAAAGCTCTGTAAGTTTAACAATTCACGATTAAATGACAACACGTTCTGAGTGATGTTATGCTAAAAAATGTCAACCTTTCCAATGGAAATATCAGATTGCACCTGGCAACACTTATTGTTGCCTAGGCCAGAAATATATATAGCAGCCTACGTATGCCCTTTCCATATATTAAGTCAAATTCAAGATATATTTGAAAAAAAATGTCGACTTTATGCCAAAAAATAGGGATTCTGGCCCAATGTGCAGTGTGAAGGAGCTAATTGGAGATAGAATTAGTATTAAAAAATATATTCCAAAAAGACTTTTATAAAAAATTTCAAGTTATAATAGTCTTTAAGACTTACACTGGCGAACATATTTATTGGCACAGCAAACATTTTGAGATTTGGGGGCTTAATTGTTCCCTTATCGTTAACATATTGGTGTCAATGGAAAGGTCATTTAAATTCCGTTTGAATGATATAAAACTTTCCTTAACCCATTAAGTACCCATTGAAAATTTTTAATTTATGTAAAAGTAAATTTTCGAATCTTTTTTCCTCGATTTTTTACAAAAAATATTTTGATGCAAAAAAACTCTTCAAACAATTTAAGGAGTGACTGCAAAAAAAATTTTTCAAAAATATTTTTGCTAGTATTTTTTATAATTTTCACCCTGCAGGTGATCCTCAAAGGTATAGAACCGGATGTCACTCCTGCTGAAATCACAAGTGCTCTAAAAGAAAAAGGTTTCCATGCTGCGAGAGTATCGAATATTATAAATAAAAACAAAAAACCTCTCTTCAAAGTTGAGCTAGAACCAGATAGCAAAACTTTGAAGAAAAATAAAGTCCACCCAATCTACAAACTTCAGCTCTTGTTGCATCGCCGAATCACGGTTGAAGAGCCACACAAACGTAACGGTCCAGTACAGTGCTCAAACTGTCAGGAATATGGGCATACTAAGACTTACTGCACGCTTCGGTCAGTATGCGTTGCCTGTGGAGACTCCCATGGCTCTGACCATTGCCAAGTCAATAAAGAGGATCCCAGCACAAAAAAGTGTGGAAACTGTGGTGGAAATCACACAGCTAACTACAGAGGTTGTCCTGTGTATAAAGAATTGAAATCCCGTATGCGGCGAGTTCCACCAACGCGTTCCCAGCACATGTCAAACGCAATTATACCATCTCAAACAACACCCGATGTCTTCTTTGCCAAAACAGCCAGGTCCTCATTTGGCCCCATCAACACTATCAATGGCTTCTCTTATGCCAGCGCGGTAAAATCAGGCATAAACAAACCAACTCCTTCAACATCGCTCCCAAATGTAATCCAAGCAGAGCCAAACTTGGCAAGCGTTCAGCAGCAGCCTCAAAGCTCGATAGAAATGATGATTTTCAGTCTGCAACAAAGTATGATGGACTTTGTAACCTTTATGAAAACAACTATGCAAAACCTTATGCAAAATCAAAACACATTGATACAGATGCTTGCATCTCAACAGTCAAAATAATCAATGGCGGCCCTAAGAATTTCAATGTGGAACGCAAACGGTGTTTCACGGCATAAACTTGAGCTAACTCATTTTCTACACATCGACGTAATGCTGCTCTCAGAGACGCATCTCACTAACAAATACAACTTTCAAATACGCGGTTATTTATTCTACGGCACAGATCATCCGGATGGAAAAGCACACGGTGGAACGGGTATTTTAATTAGAAACAGAAACCAACATCATTTTCATAAGAGATATGCAACAAACTATTTGCAAGCTACATCTATAAACTTACAATCGGGCAACAGCAACCTTACTATTGCCGCAGTATACTGTCCTCCAAACTTTGCAATCACTGAAGTTCAATTCATGCAATTCTTCAGTACACTGGGGAATCGTTTTATAGCAGCAGGAGACTACAATGCGAAGCACACGTATTGGGGCTCTCGCCTTGTGACCCCCAAGGGCAAGCAGTTATATAACGCAATAATACAACTAAGAAACAAACTCAACAATGTCTCCCCGGGTAAGCCTACATACTGGCCATCAGATCCTAATAGGAAACCAGACTTAATAGACTTCACTGTGACAAAAAATATTCCACGCAATCTGATAAATGCCGAAGTACTTTCAGACCTATCATCCGACCATTCGCCCGTTCTAATCAACTTTCTTCAATGCCCGGAACTTGAAGTATATCCAAATAGACTCACTACACACAGGACCAACTGGCTCAAGTACAAGAAATATGTAAGCTCTCACCTCGATCTAGCCCCACAGTTCAACACCGAAGCTGACGTCGACTGCTCTGCTGATTTACTGAAAAATATACTCGTCTCTGCAGCCAAGATCTCTACACCGCAAAGCGTGACTACACAGCACAACCAACAAAAAACCAATCTTCAAATTGAACAACTTGTTCTGGAAAAGAGAAGACTGAGACGCGACTGGCAGTCACATCGCTCGCCATCTACTAAGCAACGGCTTAAAGATGCCTCACGCAGGCTCAGCAAAGCTCTAAAGCGTGAAGAAGCGGATGCCCAGCGCCGGTACATACAGAAATTATCGCCAACCAGCACAAAGCACCCATTGTGGAGGGCTCATCCAAATCTTAGTGCGCCAATCGAAACAGTAATCCCTATAAGAAACTCTTCAGGCTCCTGGGCCAGAAGTGATAAAGACAGGGCCAACACATTTGCTGCTCATCTGCGTAATGTGTTTCAACCAAATCCGGCAACTAACTCTTTTGTACTACCACCTTCTCCAACTCAAACTGCAGCCGATTCCGTGCCATCTGAGCTTCGCCCAAGCGAAATTGCAAAAGTCATCAAAGAGCAAATGAAACCAAAGAAGGCTGCAGGGTATGATTTAATTACTCAAAAAATGATTATTGAACTTCCCAACTGTGCCATTTGCCTCATTTGTAAGCTTTTCAACGCGATCATAAGACTGGGATATTTCCCTAACAAATGGAAAAAATCTATCATTATTATGATTCCGAAACCAGGAAAAGATCATACAATGCCATCATCGTATAGACCAATAAGCCTACTACCCTGCATGTCAAAACTATTTGAAAAATGTCTCCTGTTGCGCATAATTCCTTATCTGAGAGCACACAATGTAATCCCAGCACATCAATTTGGCTTCAGAGAAAAGCATGGAACTATCGAGCAAGTCAACCGGATAACATCAGAAGTACGTACTGCATTCGAGCATCGGGAATACTGCAGTGCGATATTTCTTGACGTCTCTCAGGCCTTTGACAGAGTGTGGCTTGACGGCCTCATGCACAAAATCAAAACGACACTCCCTGTTTACACCCACAAGCTACTCTAGTCGTACCTCTACTATAGAGTCTATGCAGTGAGATGCAACGTTACTACGTCTGACGACCACATAATTGAAGCTGGAGTTCCTCAAGGCAGCGTACTGGGGCCAACCTTATACGTCATTTATACATCGGACATCCCTACAAACGAGCGCCTAACAACATCCACGTTTGCTGACGATACCGAGATCCTAAGCCGTTCCAGATGCCCTATTCAAGCAACATCAAAACTAGCTGATCATCTTGTGGAAGTGGAGAAATGGCTTTCAGACTGGCGTATTAAAATAAACGAACAAAAGTGCAAACACGTAACGTTTACCCTCAACAGGCAAACCTGCCCTCCGCTAACTTTGTATAACACTCAACTCCCCCAAGCTGATGTAGTAACGTACCTTGGCGTCCATCTTGACAGGCGGCTCACTTGGAATGAACATATTAAAGCTAAGAAAACGCACTTAGCTCTGAAGTCCATTAACCTTCATTGGCTTTTAAATGCTCGATCTCCCCTTTGCTTGGACTACAAGGTCCTATTGTACAGTTCTACTCTAAATCCAATCTGGACCTACGGTTCGCAGCTATGGGGAAATGCGAGCAACAGCAGCATTGATATCATTGAGCGAGCACAATCCAAGATCCTGAGAACTATCACTGGGGCACCATGGTATGTTCGGAACGAGAACATCCTTAGAGATCTTAACATTGTAACCGCGAAGGATGAAATAGCAAAACAGAAGGCGAACTACAACATCAAGCTATCTTTACATCCAAATCTTCTTGCAAGGCGTCTAACTCGGGTTTGCAATCGAACCCGCCTCCACCGCAACGACCTCCCAGCTCAGCAGTAATATATCGGGGCCCCCAGACCTTAATCAGTAGTCAAGACTGTAAATAAGTTATAATTATAAGATTTTTAAACTTGCTGTTAGTCCCGATAAGGAGAAGATCCAGCAAATAAAAGCAAAAGTATAAAAAAAAAACATAAATTCGAAATTTTCAATGGGTAGGGGAGATGTGGCGGTTGTGGGCATAGTTTTGATTTCGGCCTATAATTACCGACCTAGTGCATATTTTTTGGATATATGGATATCTGTGTAAAGCTAGAGACCTAAGCTAACTAATCATATAAAAACATACCGGATTTCGTTACGCAAAAAAATTTTACATGGACTTTTGTAAAATCGGTATTTTCAGCTAAAAATTTTTTTAGTGGGGGTTGTGGGCACCCTTTGCAAAAATGCTGTAAATGGAAAAATATGAAAAAAAAAACCATAACTAATATGAACAAAATGACAGTTTATTAATCATAAAGCCTGCATAGGCGTTATTCATCGTCGGAAACACAATTTTGACATGTATAATAACTTGCCCGCATGCCCACACATTTCACATGAAAAATATTCTGGAAACCAAAAAATTAAGAATGAAGCGTGAAAATCTGAGTGATAATCCCTCTCAGCGGGAGAGGATCCCTTTCCAAGAGCCTAAGATGTTCACAAGAATGTTCTAGAGGGATCCAAACAAATTTTTAGAACAATTTTCCAAGAAACAGTAGCTATATAAAAAATTTGACTAAAAAAAAGGGGTGCCCACAACACCCTCAATTTTTGTGCCCACAACCCACTTTAGCAGACACTTTAAAAAGTGATGAACAAATTTTTTTGTTTAAATTTTTTGGTTCAAATTGATATTGTTCCATTTAGCATAATAGTTCGACTAAATAAAAATGCATCACACTTACCTTTCCAATCGATCCACTTTGATTGATACACTATTAAAAATGTTTGAAAGAAGTTTCCTCACCTTTTCCAAGCACAAAAAAAACCAATTCGTTCATTTATAAAAGGAAACGCGTCCGTTCACTTTGATATTTGGCATGAATTATACATAGGGTAATTTCTTGCGAATGACATTACCAACAAAACTCAATCTTCATTTCGTGAAAATATACGTAGGGGTGCCCACAACCCACCCATGCCCACAACCACCACTTCTCCCCTACTTAATGGGTTAAGGAAAGTTTTATATCATTCAAACGGAATTTAAATGACCTTTCCATTGACACCAATATGTTAACGATAAGGGAACAATTAAGCCCCCAAATCTCAAAATGTTTGCTGTGCCAATAATTATGTTCGCCAGTGTATATGATTTCAAATCAAAAATAATAGTTATTTGAGACTTTTATTTTTTTCCTCAAATCAAAATATTGTTTTTGATGAATATAATAAAAATCAATATTATATTATTTGTAATTTTTATTTTTTTAATAAAGTAAAAGTTTTTAAGAATTTATTAAAAGTAAATTTTATTCAAATCCCTAATTTCAGTTTCGGTCCCTACTTTTAGGTAATTAATGCTAAAAACATCACTTTACAAAAGCAGATAAATATATAGAAAAAAAAACAAAAAACATCAACTGCTTGCTTATATGTACAGATATTTTATATACATGTCTATTCAACAGGTCTATCCTTTTTTTGCAATCTAAATCCTTGATACCACGTCCTCAATTTGCAATTATTTAATTGAAAAGAATGTCAAAAGATGCAGCGAAATTTGCCATTCTGTCTGCTGTGAAGACTTCGTTCAAAGAAAACAATAATATTTTTGCATAAGGAGGTAAAGAAAAATTTGATTTTCTGCCAAAAAATTAAGTAATTTGGACCGGCGGGCTCCGGTATAAAGTTGATATTTTTTATTTTGAATCCATCAACGCTTGTAGTTCCATTTCCTGTTTCTCAATAATTGGAAGCCAGTGCTCTGAAGGGAATACAAATGTTGTAGAGTCGAACTTTTTGATATCACACAATCTTGTGAGTCGATTCTGACGCTGTGCTTTTCTGTCTTGTATTATTTGTTCAAGCTTGTCGACCAAATGATTTGACTCCTGAATTAAATCATCGATTGTCTGCAGCAAGGCATACCAATCGATCTTTTGCCTGCCTATAAGGTTATTACCACTCAGTCGAAACGGAAAGGGGATAAAGCTGCTCCATGGCTTGAATGGCTCAATAGTATAGGGTATGAAATGTTGTTCGGCCTCCATTTCAATAACGTCATCTTCGAAGTGCCACGATGTCAAAGTAGGTTTCAACTTTACACTCTGCATCTCCGCTCGGGGTTCAACTACTGCGTTGTCCTCCACGTTCAAATATAAATATCGAATTTTCTTAAGTTGATCTTTTACTTTCTTTTCCACATCGTATATTTCACCGTCATCATGATTAATGTCGAATAAATACGCGTTGGTTGGATCCTTATGGACCTTGGGCAAAAGGGTTTGAGTAGCGACATCTGTTGTGCCGATAGAGTCAGTCATTTGCGACATAGAATAGGTTAATATATCTAAAAAGGTACGACATTTGAATACAATTTTGGTTATAGCAATATGAGGAATCCTCATTGAGGATATCATTCTACTTTTTTTTTGTATATACAGTTTGTCAAGTAATTGTTTGCAAAGCCTTAAAAATGTAATATTTCGACTTTAAATAAGAAAATAATAGCTTATTATATATATTTGGAAAGGTCATCTAAATTCCGTTTGAATGATGTATAACTTTCCTTAACCCATTAAGTACCCATTAAAATATTCGAATTTTAAAAAAGGTCTACTTTTTCAACTTTTTTCCTCGATTTTTTCCAAAAAATGTTGGGATGCAAAAAAATTCTGGAAACAATTCTAAGAGTAACTGCAAAAAAAAATTTTCAAAAATATTTTTGCTAGTATTTTTTAAAATTGTTTGAAAATCCTAAAAATGACCATTTTAACCCATTTTTCCTCATTTTCATGCAAAAAGTGCCTTTTTTTCAGTTTTCAAAAAATTCTAAAAAATACTATCAAAAATATTTTTGAAAATTTTTTTTTGCAGTTACTCTTAGAATTGTTTCCAGAATTTTTTTGCATCCCAACATTTTTTGGAAAAAATCGAGGAAAAAAGTTGAAAAAGTAGACCTTTTTTAAAATTCGAATATTTTAATGGGTACTTAATGGGTTAAGGAAATTTTTGCATCATTTGAACGAAAATTAAATGACCTTTCCAAATATATATAATAAGCTATTATTTTCTTATTTAAAGTCGAAATATTACATTTTTAAGGCTTTGCAAACAATTACTTGACAAACTGTATGTATTACCAAACCTAATTTGTCTTAAACATATGGGGCTTAAAAGAGAAAAACCACTTAAAAATTTTAGAAACTATCTAAGCACGAACAGGAAAAATCTGTTTCTGAAATTTCCTAATATTTTAAAGAAAAAAGAGCAATAAGTATTACATATAGAAAATATATTAGTTTCATTATTATTCAAAAGAGTGTATGAAATATTAAGAGATATATTCATTATCTTACCGTAAGGATTTTAGAATTTATCAAAAGTGAAAGCTCACCCATAAAATCAAACTTAATTAAAACAATTTAAAGGTCTTGCATAGAACAGTTTTAAATTATTTTTCAGCTTATGGAGCCCTATATGAATAAAAAAATGTAGGCTTGGCTGTTGCATAGCGTAATTGTTCACATTTACATTGCTGGTGCTCATCCTTCTTAATGGAGTATTGGCCATCCGTTAAAATTCCGGCATCTTTGAACAAAATTAAATCGTACTGTGGACCTATGCAGGCTTCTTTCATCAATTTGGTAGGAATAAAATCTGTTTGAGCTGCGACATTGGCCTTGCCAGCTCTCAAACGTCTGTACCAATTACCAGTTAGTTGATATATAAGGTTATATTGTTTAACAATATATACGAACCTAGACGCATCCAGTAACTTAGCGCGGAGCATTGCATTCTTGTCTGGTTTGGCAAGAGTCGAAACACTAACTGCACGCCAAGGAGGTCGCTTGGCCTCATTCTCCTTTTCCTTCTCTGCAGCCAGATCTTTCATGCGTTTCCAACTAGTTTTTGCCCTAAATATATTAATTGTGTCATAGTCATTTTAAAATCAACATTTTCCTATTACTTTGTCTTTGACCTTCAACTTATTAATGTCCTTCAAATAACAGGGCTGGTCAAGTCCTCAAAATGGGAACTTTTCACAAATAGCCTAAATTTTTAGATTAGGAAAGAGAAAACTGTCAGGGGTTCTCAATTCAGAGTCCAGATAATGGATGGTTGTCAAAATTGTTTACCTTAAAATTTTGAGAAAATAAACATTGTGACCGTTTTCACCATTCAACCCGATATCAGAAACAAAATACCCTCTCTAAAAATATTTAATTCGGTTTAAAAAAAATTGGACTTACTTTGGTCAAAGACTTATAAGCCCAAACAAATAACACAGGCGAGGTGTGTACACTTTAATTGACATTGTATAAACATATGTACATATGTATACCTTATGGCATCACCAAAATTATGAATAATTCGATATGCATTTTTTTATGCATTTTGATAATAGTTAAATGTATAACTACATAACATACATCATTCAAGTGAAAAAATGTATCTGAATAAATATTGATGATTGCACATTGAATAGAAAATAGAATCTAACTTAATGTGAGCTATGTATGATCTATAAAAGTATGTATCTGATTGATATTCGCATTTGTCCCTTACCTAATTAGTGCAGCACTTCGATTGGCCTCTGTTGGATTTTCTTCCACGCTATGCGTCTCACTGTTTTCCGACGATGTGGCACTGTTGTTGGAGCTAGTTTGTGCTTGTACCCGGACCCTACTCATGTTACAAAATTTGATTTGATATTTACTCCTTTCAATTTTGAATGTATGCTTGTAAGTGTCGTTTCAACAACCCTGAATCAAAAGAGAGTTACTTTTATCAAAACCAATATATCGATGCTAAACAATTTGCCGCGTTCACGTTGCCATGGAATCCACCCGCATTTGCATGTGTATATACATATGTTCGTATTACATACATATGTACGGAAATCACAGCTACATATACAGTGCTCACAGCTTAAAGTATGCACCCTTATTTTTGCTTTAACTGCTATGTTAGTCAAGTTATCACAATAAAAAAAATATATTTGGAAAGGTCGTGTAAATTCCGTTTGAATGACACAAAACTTTCCTTAACCCATTGAGTGCCCTTGGAAAATTTCGAATTTATGTAAAAGTCACTTTTCAAAACTTTTTTCCTCGATTTTTTCCAAAAAATGTTGGGATGCAAAAAAATTCTTGAAACAATTCAAGGAGTAACTGCAAAAGAAAATTTTCAAAAATATTTTTGCTAGTATTTTTTATAATTTTTTGAAAACTGCAAAAAAGGCACTTTTTGCCTGAAAATGAGGAAAAATGGGTTAAAATGGTCATTTTTAGGATTTTCAAAAAATTATAAAAAATACTAGCAAAAATATTTTTGAAAATTTTCTTTTGCAGTTACTCCTTGAATTGTTTCAAGAATTTTTTTGCATCCCAACATTTTTTGGAAAAAATCGAGGAAAAAAGTTTTGAAAAGTGACTTTTACATAAGTTCGAAATTTTCCAAGGGCACTCAATGGGTTAAGGAAAGATTTGTGTCATTCAAACGGAATTTACACGACCTTTCCAAATATATTTTTTTTATTGTGATAACTTGAATAACATAGCAGTTAAAGCAAAAATAAGGGTGCATACTTTAAGCTGTGAGCCACTGTATGTATATCATCATATAGAACAGCCCGGTTTTAACCACAACCTTTTTTTTTTGCATACTTTTTAATGATTTTAATTTATCTCACATGCCCAAAAATAACTATGAATATTATATGAGTTTATTGCATAATTAACTTTATTTCCAATTTTCAATGTTAAGAATTATGATAAAACGCGTTTAAAATACGGAAAGCTTCATTGTTATATCCATCAATGTGTGGCCTTCCAGTTTCATAGCAACATTCTGTAAACAATTTTACACTCGGCCGATGGAACCAATAATTTTTAGTAGTGCTGTCAGCGCTTAGATCAAGTGTGTTCAGTTGGAGCACTCCAAAATGAAATTCTTTTCCGTTCGTTTGAATACATTGTACAACAATCGGTTTTTGAAGAACTCCATTGTTAGGGACATCGCTCAACTGCTTTGAGCGAGCTACAGCTACAACAAAAGCTTTCAACAAAGAACGTCCGTAAAACTGCGTTTGCGAAACTTCGGAGCCGTGGACATTGCCCACAACGTTCTTATTGAAGAACGTTAAAACTGTATGCGGATGTGAACAGGCTATTTCTTTCCGAATGGCTATTTGAAATAGATTTGAACATTAAAAAGATTATTAACTTTTAATTTTGTTTGTTGTACTTACGATAAAAATTGTTTTCCGTGTAAATATGTTTCTTTGGCATTGAAACTGTGCTTTTCATCGGATAGAGATCAGGCAGATCTCCATTAAATTTACCCTTAATAGCATCTAGAGCACGAGTTGAGCTAATTAATTTGTCTCCAGTGATATTAAAAAGGAGAATGTCATTGTCTTTAGTTAAAGACGTCTGAAATGTAACATTATCAATTAGCTTTCTACGCACAGTCACAGAACGTCCTGCCAATTTCTCGATCTCAAACAAAAGTTTGTTTACCAAAAGGCGACTGAAAAAAATTACAATATATTATACTTTATCAATAGGCATTCAAATTCAAATGGGCAAAAAGAATCTGTTATATAATATGTTTATAATTAGCTGGCTGACTGGCGCCTGACTTATGACTAATCTTTGTGCAGCCCAAACGGTTAGATAGATAAAAGAATTTTTTTTCCATACTAGAATATTCTGGTGCACATCGAAAATTAAAATTACGGTAAAAAGCCGTTTTTTCGTACTTGCAGTCACTAAAGCGCGCATAGCTTCGTCAAACATTCACTGATTTTAATTTTTAACGGTTTTGGATAGAAGAAACTTAGGTATACAGTCGAACTTCCCTAACTCGAATCACCATTATCCGAGAAAAAAGTTCGAGTTAGGGAGACTTCGAGTTAGGGAAGCAGAATTGTATGAAATTTGCTCGCTATTGCCACTCGATTTTGTTCGAGTTAGAGAAAATTCGAGTTAGGGAAGTTCGACTGTAAAAACGTGCCATACTTGACTTAACTGGATTTTTTTTTTTGATTTTTTTTTTATATTTTTTTGGCTTTGGTGATGTTCTTGAACATTAATTTATTAGAAACCCCTTATACTTGTATTTTTATTTAAAAAGAACACATTTTTTTGCTAGTATTTTTTATAATTTTTTGAAAACTGCAAAAAAGGCACTTTTTGCCTGAAAATGAGGAAAAATGGGTTAAAATGGTCATTTTTAGGATTTTCAAAAAATTATAAAAAATACTAGCAAAAATATTTTTGAAAATTTTCTTTTGCAGTTACTCCTTGAATTGTTTCAAGAATTTTTTTGCATCCCAACATTTTTTGGAAAAAATCGAGGAAAAAAGTTTTGAAAAGTGACTTTTACATAAGTTCGAAATTTTCTAAGGGCACTCAATGGGTTAAGGAAAGTTTTGTGTCATTCAAACGGAATTTACACGACCTTTCCAAATATATTTTTTTTATTGTGATAACTTGACTAACATAGCAGTTAAAGCAAAAATAAGGGTGCATACTTTAAGCTGTGAGCCACTGTATGTATATCATCATATAGAACAGCCCGGTTTTAACCACAACCTTTTTTTTTTGCATACTTTTTAATGATTTTAATTTATCTCACATGCCCAAAAATAACTATGAATATTATATGAGTTTATTGCATAATTAACTTTATTTTCAAGTTTCAATGTTAAGAATTATGATAAAACGCGTTTAAAATACGGAAAGCTTCATTGTTATATCCATCAATGTGTGGCCTTCCAGTTTCATAGCAACATTCTGTAAACAATTTTACACTCGGCCGATGGAACCAATAATTTTTAGTATTGCTGTCAGCGCTTAGATCAAGTGTGTTCAGTTGGAGCACTCCAAAATGAAATTCTTGTCCGTTCGTTTGAATACATTGTACAACAATCGGTTTTTGAAGAACTCCATTGTTAGGGACATCGCTCAACTGCTTTGAGCGAGCTACAGCTACAACAAAAGCTTTCAACAAAGAACGTCCGTAAAACTGCGTTTGCGAAACTTCGGAGCCGTGGACATTGCCCACAACGTTCTTATTGAAGAACGTTAAAACTGTATGCGGATGTGAACAGGCTATTTCTTTCCGAATGGCTATTTGAAATAGATTTGAACATTAAAAAGATTATTAACTTTTAATTTTGTTTGTTGTACTTACGATAAAAATTGTTTTCCGTGTAAATATGTTTCTTTGGCATTGAAACTGTGCTTTTCATCGGATAGAGATCAGGCAGATCTCCATTAAATTTACCCTTAATAGCATCTAGAGCACGAGTTGAGCTAATTAATTTGTCTCCAGTGATATTAAAAAGGAGAATGTCATTGTCTTTAGTTAAAGACGTCTGAAATGTAACATTATCAATTAGCTTTCTACGCACAGTCACAGAACGTCCTGCCAATTTCTCGATCTCAAACAAAAGTTTGTTTACCAAAAGGCGACTGAAAAAAATTACAATATATTATACTTTATCAATAGGCATTCAAATTCAAATGGGCAAAAAGAATCTGTTATATAATATGTTTATAATTAGCTGGCTGACTGGCGCCTGACTTATGACTAATCTTTGTGCAGCCCAAACGGTTAGATAGATAAAAGAATTTTTTTTTTTTTCATACTAGAATATTCTGGTGCACATCGAAAATTAAAATTACGGTAAAAAGCCGTTTTTTCGCACTTGCAGTCACTAAAGCGCGCATAGCTTCGTCAAACATTCACTGATTTTAATTTTTAACGGTTTTGGATAGAAGAAACTTAGGTATACAGTCGAACTTCCCTAACTCGAATCACCATTATCCGAGAAAAAAGTTCGAGTTAGGGAGACTTCGAGTTAGGGAAGCAGAATTGTATGAAATTTGCTCGCTATTGCCACTCGATTTTGTTCGAGTTAGAGAAAATTCGAGTTAGGGAAGTTCGACTGTAAAAACGTGCCATACTTGACTTAACTGGATTTTTTTTTGGATTTTTTTTTTATATTTTTTTGGCTTTGGTGATGTTTTTGAACATTAATTTATTAGAAACCCCTTATACTTGTATTTTTATTTAAAAAGAACACATTTACACGAGTAAAACATGTGTCTATTTTCTAAAATCGGACAGTAATTTGCAAAGCCATAATAGATTTTCTGCGCCATTTCCTCATCCCCTTATATTCCATTTGTAGTTGCGTAGTTAGTAAAGTACATAGTTAACAAAACGGAGTATTTTTCTATGACTTTTTTTCTAAAAAAATTAATAACTCAGTTAAATATCACTCGACTTTAATAAACTAAAAAGCAGAAAACATAAAATTTAATGCCGAAAGTTAGTTGCTTTCTACAACTTATTAACAATAATACTAATACTTATTAGCTACAATATTATTAACTTATTAATTACGTTCACGGTATGGTAAAGTCGCAAAATACTGAAAAAATCCATATATTTTTACATGTTGCTCCCTCAATATTTATCCGAGATTGCAGAAAGGTGATTTCACTTTTCAATGACATTTAGGACATAGGCTTTTTTAACTCCATCAACCTCGAAAAAACGTTTTTTTTTTACGGTAATTTAAAATTTTGATGTGCAACGAAAAATTCTAGTACGCCACAATGTTACATTCAACTATATCTACAACCTACGCTATGTCGCATCCCAGACATTTAGTATTTTTACGATTTTTTAACTTTAAAATGCTTGGATTTTTTTTACAAACTCGACCGATTTATACGATGTTAAATATCGACTAGATAAGTTTCACGGCAACATTGACCATTATTAAAAAGCAAATTTGGAGATATCCTTACCAAATTTAGTTCAAATAAGATCATTCCGTCAAAAAGCTGCCATTGGACGACCGGTCAAAAATCAAGATTTAGTTGTACAGTGGCTCACAGCTTAAAGTATGCACCCTTATTTTTGCTTTAACTGCTATGTTAGTCAAGTTATCACAATAACTGCAAAAAAAAATTTTCAAAAATATTTTTGCTAGTATTTTTTAAAATTTTTTGAAAATCCTAAAAAAAATCCAAAAAGTGCCTTTTTTGCAGTTTTCAAAAAATTATAAAAAATACTAGCAAAAATATTTTTGAAAATTTTTTTTTGCAGTTACTCTTTGAATTGTTCCAAGAATTTTTTTGCATCCCAACATTTTTTGGAAAAAATCGAGGAAAAAAGTTTTGAAAAGTGACTTTTACATAAATTCGAAATTTTCCAAGGGTACTCAATGGGTTAAAAAAAGTTTTGTGTCATTCAAACGGAATTTACACGACCTTTCCAAATATATTTTTTTTATTGTGATAACTTGACTAACATAGCAGTTAAAGCAAAAATAAGGGTGCATACTTTAAGCTGTGAGCCACTGTATTTAAGTTTAGGTGTTTTTTAAGATGTCTCAACCAAACTCACAAATTGTGTATCTCGCTTGAATTGTATTATTCATCCATAGCAATTTTGGTTGAAATCGGTTGACTATAGCTGCCATAGGAACGATCGGATGAAAAAGCATTTTAGTATAAGAAACTTTTATATTTTTTACGATATCTCAACCAAACTTTCAATTTAGGTAATTTAGAATCTTATAGAAAAACCTCTTTACGGGTTAAAGGTCTAGTGACAAAAACATTTTCTTGCCCCAAAATTTCTTATATCCAATTTTGTGACGAATAATAATATTGACTAAAGCTAGACTTTTATCTCGTAATGAAGTTTTTTTTTAAGATATCAGAGATTTTGGAATAAAATATCAAAAGTTAGATATAATAACTATGTCAAAAGGTGTTTTGTCTTTGTACTAAATATACGTCAGTACCATGGCCAAGATAATAATGAGAATAATTAATTGCAATATTGTTATAAATAATACATTTTCATAAGAATATACAGTGGCGGCAGAAATAATAGGGACAAAAAAACTTGGTTGCTTCTTTTCAATATTACTCTCATCCTTGCAAGATCCAATGCATATAAACTCTTAGACTTAATACATAATCGATATTTCTATTTAAATTTAACAAAAATTTGGTCCATATTATCATACAAGAAGAAAAAAACAGAAAAAAACAAAAATTGACCCCAAGTAATCAATTAAGACTGTGAAGCACGGCGGAGGTTCGATTATGGTATGGTATGGTCTGATAAATGCTTACCAGAACCTGCTGTCGACCAAATCTATTGCAATATATTATCTAGAGATCCTCCGGACAACGATTCAGCCATTTGCTGAACAGTTAATGTCTTTACTCCCACTTTACAGCAAGATTACGACCCAAAGCACCCTTCGAATTTGGTCAGAGAATGGATTGGTATCGAAAATATTGGCGACATGGAACCACCTGCACATTCCACGGGCTTAATTCCCATAGAGGACCTCTGGGAAGATCAAAAGCCGGCATTAAGTTTAGGCATTAGGGTCTGACATGCCCAAAAATCAGCAGGTGCTCTCTGAGCAGGTGCAATAGGCTTGGTATGGCATTCCTGAGGAAACCTGTGCCAAACTTGTGGACTCCATCCAAGATGCTCTAGAATATTAAAAATGATAAGTGCTACCACAAAATTTTAAAACCAATATGTAAAAAACAAAAATTTTATGCTTAATGCTCCTTGTCCCTATTTTTTCTGCCAGTATGAATTGCGGAAATTTTTGTTTTTTTCTGTTTTTTTCTTCTTGTATGATAATATGGACCAATTTTTGTTAAATTTAAATAGAAATATCGATTATGTATTAAGTCTAAGAGTTTATATGCATTGGATCTTGCAAGGATGAGAGTAATATTGAAAAGAAGCAACCAAGTTTTTTTGTCCCTATTATTTCTGCCGCCACTGTATATATTTTTTTTCATTATCAGAAAAAGAAAGAATGTTTTTACTAACACAATTGCCTAGCGCAAAAGCTAACACTCTCATGCTTTGTCTGCTACGACACTTTGTTGCTGCTGTCCTGTTCCAATTCTAAGTAAAATGTATATATTCAGCTAACAGGTAATATCTTCGAAACCCGCTGGCTAAAAGTTATGTTTCATACATAAAAAAACGAGAAATTTTATATATTACAATGTATTGAACTTAAATTAATTAAATTTGCAAAATCGGTAAGGGCGTTTTCTGTAAAGACTCTAAAATGTCGGGTAAAAAACCTTAACTCACCTGTAGCCTTTTACCTATGTATGTATGTACTTTAGAAAAACTCAAACTGTACCTTCTATCGTTTGGATACTGTGGGCAGTTCAATTTATGCCCGTTTCAGCGATTTCCCGCTAAACTAGCGATTTTTCAAAAAAGTCGTAGAACAAAATATTATACTTTTTCTTATAAGAATTTTCATTTCCAATTTTAAGCTATTTTAACGCTTTGATACAAGCAAACAAACAGACTGACTATTTATCTCATTTTCGGAAGGCCACTAAAAATTGATAAATGCTTACCAGAACCTGCTGTCGACCAAATCTATTGCAATATATTATCTAGAGATCCTCCGGACTACGATTCAGCCATTTGCTGAACAGGAAATGTCTTTACTCCCACTTTACAGCAAGATTACGACCCAAAGCACCCTTCGAATTTGGTCAGAGAATGGATTGGTATCGAAAATATTGGCGACATGGAACCACCTGCACATTCCACGGGCTTAATTCCCATAGAGGACCTCTGGGAAGATCAAAAGCCGGCATTAAGTTTAGGCATTAGGGTCTGACATGCCCAAAAATCAGCAGGTGCTCTCTGAGCAGGTGCAATAGGCTTGGTATGGCATTCCTGAGGAAACCTGTGCCAAACTTGTGGACTCCATGCATCCAAGATGCTCTAGAATATTAAAAATGATAAGTGCTACCACAAAATTTTAAAACCAATATGTAAAAAACAAAAATTTTATGCTTAATGCTCCTTGTCCCTATTTTTTCTGCCAGTATGAATTGCGGAAATTTTTGTTTTTTTCTGTTTTTTTCTTCTTGTATGATAATATGGACCAATTTTTGTTAAATTTAAATAGAAATATCGATTATGTATTAAGTCTAAGAGTTTATATGCATTGGATCTTGCAAGGATGAGAGTAATATTGAAAAGAAGCAACCAAGTTTTTTTGTCCCTATTATTTCTGCCGCCACTGTATATATTTTTTTTCATTATCAGAAAAAGAAAGAATGTTTTTACTAACACAATTGCCTAGCGCAAAAGCTAACACTCTCATGCTTTGTCTGCTACGACACTTTGTTGCTGCTGTCCTGTTCCAATTCTAAGTAAAATGTATATATTCAGCTAACAGGTAATATCTTCGAAACCCGCTGGCTAAAAGTTATGTTTCATACATAAAAAAACGAGAAATTTTATATATTACAATGTATTGAACTTAAATTAATTAAATTTGCAAAATCGGTAAGGGCGTTTTCTGTAAAGACTCTAAAATGTCGGGTAAAAAACCTTAACTCACCTGTAGCCTTTTACCTATGTATGTATGTACTTTAGAAAAACTCAAACTGTACCTTCTATCGTTTGGATACTGTGGGCAGTTCAATTTATGCCCGTTTCAGCGATTTCCCGCTAAACTAGCGATTTTTCAAAAAAGTCGTAGAACAAAATATTATACTTTTTCTTATAAGAATTTTCATTTCCAATTTTAAGCTATTTTAACGCTTTGATACAAGCAAACAAACAGACTGACTATTTATCTCATTTTCGGAAGGCCACTAAAAATTTCAAATTTAATTATCTTTTGAGGCACTGGTCGGATTTTGATGATCGAGGTGTCATTAAACGCTTATTTTTAATAAGAATAATTAAAAATTTAAGGATGTTACCAAAAGGCTCTAACGGCCTTAACCCCTGTCATAATTTTGCCCTCCCACTTATACCTGTTTATCTCACGAACCAGGTGAGTTTGTTAGTATAAATTATACCTTTCGATCGACATATCACTCGCCCTGATCGGACAGTCATAGCATTCATCAATTTTCGATTCTACCTGTAAATATTGCTAGTCGCCTTTCGCACCCTTAGTGCTGCTTTCGTCACTAGCGCGAACTGCCGCCCGCAGTGATTATCTTTTACAACCTGATCAATTCAAAAGTTTCTTAGCCATTGATTGATGGATGTTAGAATTTAATTCAAAACGGTGTATTAATAAATTACAGGTATGCTCGTTAGCTTTCATAAAATTTAAAAAGAAAAGTTCTATCATGGAAGTGTTTTTTGTCATATGGGGCCCACACGTTCATATAAGAAAAAGGTGAGTTTGGGCTATGCTAGACTCTGGCTGTTTTAAGCTGTTTATACTTCGATTTTCAAAAACATACCTGCGTCTTTCGTGCGATATTCCATACAGGCGAGGCAAATTATACGCTGGTCGATCGACCAACTTAACCTTTGGTAATTTCACCTGCTGGGCATCCAGCAATTGAGAAGAAAAGATGGCATTTTGAACACTTCGATCGATGGTCTTCGGAAACTGACCGTTTACAATAGCATCCTCGATTTGACGCGGAAAGCTATTGATTTCGATCGTGTTGGTCAGAACTTGTGCTTGAGGCAATCCTCCAAGCAGAACATTGCAATCTCCAAATGTATGGCCTGCAGTTGCATGCCAATTTCGATGGGATTCATCTTCAGGTACCGGCTTAAGAGTTGCACCAACAATATCTATGCTGCAAGTACAATCATAATTAATCGATATAAGTAATACACATAGCTTAATTGTATTTACAGTTGCCGTTCGCTTTTCGGATTCAATACTTCATCAGTCGATTTTACTTGAAGCCCCATTCTTAAAAGTTCGGCAGCAGCTCCTGTCTCCTTAGGCACTCGCCTGCCTTGCACTTGCCAATGCTTCTTAAAGTGCCATCCAATATGCTGTGCATATAGTTTATTCGTTAAACGCATTTTTCAGTTTTTAATTTAATAAAATACAAAACACAAGATACCACACTTTGGTTATGAAATGTACGTTTGTATGTAACTTGTGCAGCTGATTTCGGCGATACATTCTCAAATCAATTATCGATAATGAAAATCTACATACATACAAATAGATAATATAGATTAAAAATCGAATACTTTGGTTTTCAATTCAGCTGAAATGTTTTAATTTATTGGAACATCTTTTATTTTTTGTCTTAAGCCGATATTTTAAAATCACCCGTCTTTAATATTAAGTATATTCAAAATAA
Organism: Drosophila subquinaria; assembly: GCA_037043405.1. Lineage (NCBI taxonomy): Eukaryota > Metazoa > Arthropoda > Insecta > Diptera > Drosophilidae > Drosophila > Drosophila subquinaria. Next base: position 43,042 of record JBAMBL010001496.1, read on the forward strand.
AATTCGGTACTCTTCAGCTTTGCATTCACGGTCACACTAAAACCGACAGTCTGGCATCTTAGACAGTGCTGCCAGAAGTAGTCCGTTAAAAACGGCCAGATTTGAATAAGCAAATTTTGAAGAAATAATATAAAAATTTGTTTGTGTTTTATAGCATTTATTTCTACCGTTTTTGCATTCCAATTTAGAAATAAAATACAATTTTGCTAAAAAAAAACACCACCATATTTGTTATATTTACTTAAGCCTAGTACCGACGTGAGGTAAATATTTAGCCTCGGAAAATGCTCAATATTTCGCTGTCGACGAGCGTAAAGACAGTGTTATCAACGCAACACGAAAAAATAACATAAAATGGAATGGTAACTCTATGCGTCAGCAGCGGTTTATTTTAAATATGAACATGCAGAACTGATTTGCAAAAAAGAGAAGAGAATATGCAATGAAACATGTATATTAATATTAATAGAGGAGAAATATGCGATGGCACGCAAGCACAGCGCGTATTTGGGTGCACCCATCGCTTTTCAACTTTTTGCGTGGATTCTCCTTTTATATTAATAAAAAAAAATACAAAATTATGTAATTTATGTCTATAAAAACCATTTAAGCTTTTGTTCTAGATTATAATCCACCAATATTATCGTCGTTATTGACCATATTCAATTAGTCTTCATCGTTTTCACTTCTGTGCCAGACATTTATCTCCTATATACCTAGCGAAACTCTAAACAGTTCAATGTTTCGCTGGGCCTGCAAACAGTGCTGCCCGTCGCCCGTTCCTTATCTGGCAACTCCGTTTTTAGTTTTAGTTTAGTTTACGTGCGGACCGACAAGCGGAGATAAATGTCGTCTTCTTCTTTTTCACTTTACGCTATCGTTTTTTTTATATGGAGTTTGACTTTCGCTAGACCTTTTATCTCACGTCGGTACCTAAGCTTTAGTTGCAAATGTATTTTGAGGTGGAAAACTATCGATAGTCGGCACAATCGATAGTCAGCGATGTTTTTTCCAAACCATCGATAGTTTTCAATTCTGTGTTAATTTGAACATATATTCCAAAAATTATAAATTGATATATAAAATTCCAAAAAAAAAATAGAATTTTTATTAATATAACAGAAAAAATTATTCATGTTATTTTGTATGGCAAAATTTAAGTCGTTTACAATAATAATGTTTAACTATTAACTATTTTAATAGCCAAAGATCCTTGTTCAGAGATAATTATTAATGGTATTCCGAGAAACGTTTTAGATTTGGTTTAGATTTGGTTTAACGGAACGACCCTTTTTGCACACTGATTAGTTTTAGATTTCGTGAACAGCTGACAGCCTGGGCAAACAGCTAATTGACAACTAAAAAGTATACAAAAATGGGCATAATTGCACAAAACCCCGAAAGAAAGTCAGAGGATGTTATGATCCGACTTGACTATCGCAACCAGATATTGACCGCTGTGCTGTTGCGACCGCTGTTGTTTCTGCTGCGCTGTTGCGGCTGCCGTTTGCAGGTTTTCTTCCGCCCGCTTTTTTTTCTGCTTCTCACAACCACGAGCCAGACCAGACTCCCTTTTTCTGCAATCCCTAACCTAATTATCTCCTGTCAACTCCTCTTTTCTCATTCCTATCATCCGTATTTGTGTTTTGGTCGACGCTGATAGATGGCGTTGGCATCAGCTGGCGACTATCGCTATCGATAATATCGATAGATCAGCGCCGACCATAACAAGGAGGATATTTATAAACGTATTAAACGAAAGTTTGCTCATCGATTATGTTTTTATGCATTATTCCCCGGTTTACCTATGTAAACAAACACCATATGTCACACAACTGTCACAGTTTTCATTTGAAACCAAATCGAAATCAAAACGAAATCAGCCTCAGAGCAGATTTCACGAAATCAATTAATAAAACCACATTTTCCTGATTTGCTCTGGGCACACTGAAAATTTTGTATGGAGCAGCTGTGAACAGGTGACTGCGAAATCTAAACCAAATCTAAAACGTTTCCCGGAATACCATTATTAAATACAAAACTGCAAAGCTGCAGATGGCAAATGCGCGCTATTCTGTGACGCGTAAAAAACTATCGACCAATATTAATAGTGCAGGTCTACCATTAATAACGGCTCGATAGCAGTGATGCCAAATTGGTATTTTTTCGGATAGATATGTCTGGTTTTCAACTGCTTCAGCCGGTAAAGATATTAAACATCTTCTATCCTAAAATCTGGCTTTTTTTAGATTCAATTAAATTGCGTCCAAAAAGGATTCTATACTGCCAATTTTCGAACTTTTTGAAATTTGAAACGATATTGAGACGAAAACAGTTACCCAGTACGCCAAAGTTCACGTCTAAAAATGGGAGAATGTTGAAAATACGTCAAAATTTAGGTCCGAAGCAATCAAATATCGAGACTCTGCTTTTCCTTTTCAGAAGTGGTCACTTTGAATAAAAATGTTAGCTTCATCTTTTTATGACTTTAAATGGTCTGTATTTTTGTTGTTGTTGTAGTTTTATATTATTTTCCACAATTTTTTATGTTATTTAACAGTTCATCATTAATAACAAAAAAAAAAGGAAAATAATAACATAATAAAATAAATTCAGGTTCAATTTGTTATGGTCGGCGCTGAAATATCGATAGGCACCAGCTGTTACCAACGCCATCTATTGGCAACAGACAAATCTTATAGCAACAGCTTGGCCAATCAGCGTCGACCAAAACATAAACACGGATGAAAGGAATGAGGGAGCAGAGGAGGAAATGACAGGAGTTAATGAGGTTAGGGGATTAGTCTGGATTAGCTCGTGGAGGCTGTGAGAGGAAGAAAAATTGAAGAAGTCTGAAACGTGAAGATAAATAAATCTGTAAAGATGTTATGTACACGTTTGTATCGTTTGTGCCAGCTCGATTTTTTTTTGTATATTTTAGTATATTTATGTTAGTATCGATATATTTATTGTTTATTTAAAATAAGAATTATCGATAAGTTTTGGCGGGTGAATATGCGAGGGGGTGGCGACCCTGAAATTGTATCTGTGTGGAGGAAAGATCGCCCGTTTCGCTCTAAGAGAGGCAAATAATAGAGCGAGACGGGAAATCTAAGAGATGCCCCTTGCTTTTGAGCCGAAGGCAACTGGCAGCAACGGTGGATTGAATGGTGGAAACAAGAAGAATGAAATATTTTCACAGACCACGTTGCTGCCAAAAATCTAGGGAGAGTTCGACATTGACTGCGGTCAAAGGCGGTTGCCTTGTCACCGCTTTACATATATATTATATTTCTGTGCCGCTCGAGAAATTAAGTGTAGCGCTCAGTGCCCCGGCATACGTTCCGTTGTTAAAGAAACATTTATGGGAGTATTCCCAGTGTCGTGGTACACCATTCTGTGCCGCCCCAAATCCGTTGTGCCTGTCCAGATTGTCCTCCCGCACTTGGAAAAGATTCGCGCCAAACGCGAAGAAACTGCCATAAGAAGGCGACACGTCTGGTGACTATTTCCACGAGGGAGCACCTAGAGCCGTTTGTACGACAGACGGGAGGCAGGCAGCATCAGCCGCAACATTGTTTTTCCGGAGCCAGGCGGCAGTCACGCATGGGCAGAAGCGAGTGAGTCCGTTCCGTTCCCAGAATCGTGCAACAGCAACTCCACCGTGTGCTCAATCCCCTGTATCTGCGAAGAAGCACAATTACTTTGTCCAGATAAAATATTTATTGTTCAGCACAATTGTTTAAATATTTATTATTGTTGAACCTGTCAGCTTAATTGACTTTGTACATATATAAAACTTAACCTATCTTAAAAATCTAAAGATACAAGTTAGTTAACAATTATAGATCGAAAGCTTAAATTAAACAAAGTAAATAACGTTGAACTGGAATTGAAATCTAGAAAGAAAAGAAAAAAATTTAATTTAATTAAAAATTAGACACTATAAAATCAGATGTAAATTTAAAATACGAACAGAACAGGAACAAATACATTCACTAAATACCATAATCACATACACATACTAAAAGTCGCAGACAAATATACATATATATATACATCTATCATCCATAATCCTTAACACACATATATCGCCCCCTTCACCACCCAGAGAGCTCTTTAGGCAGGTCAAGGTAGCTTTAAGCGATACATTTAATATATTACTTACTTGCATACGAATATACATACATATATAGACATATATTTGTTCGCCACTACATTGTCGCTTCAGCTTGTCGCTTCAAGCTGCGAGCATCGTGTTGCAATATGCCTTGTCGTGATTAAATCCAGTTGTTTTGTTCCTCGTCTGTCCGTCTGATGAATTAATTACGCAACTGCAAAGAAAATGTAAAAATCTCATGAATATTGTTGTTTATGCGAGGAGACTTGTGTTATATACTCACCTGATTGGAACAGGCCCATTGTACTCGCCATGGAATAATGTTACGCATCTGTAAAGGAAATTAAGAATTTTTGTCAATGTTAGCGTATAAGAAAGATGAATATTATACTGATCTGAATTGAAACATGTCCGGTTAATTTATTGATGTAGGAGGGAGGGAGAACATGTAGGCCAACACTTGAAGAGTCGGTCCATTTGTGGACCAACTTAAGGGAGATGACGTAGAGGTGGGCATCTCAGGCAGGGCGGGTACGCCGGGATCCGGAACCGGGATCCTGTTTGGAGAAAAGGTGGATCAGTGTCTGTTATTGTTATTTTTTGTTCGTTTAACTTACCTTTTTGTTGTTTATGCTGTTGATTGTTAAGCCTAGTACCGACGTCAGAAAAAAGGCCTAGCGTAAGGTCAAACTCCATATAAAAAAAACGCTGGCGTAAGGTGAATAAGAAGAAGACGACATTTATCTCCGCTTGTCGGTCCGCACGTCAACTAAACTGAAACTAAAAACGGAGTTGCCAGATAAGGAACGGGCGTTATCCAGCACTGTTTGAAACAGCTGTCAAGCCCAGCGAAACATCGATTTGTTTAGAGTTTCGGTATCTATCTATCTCACTCTCTCACAATAAGTCAAAAGAAATGGCGGTGAAATTAACAAAAAACAGCAGATTGACTCTTTTTGAAATAGCAGACAAAATTATGCTGATTAACGAGGTGGAAAAGAGGCCAATATTTGTATTTTTGCATTAATTTAAAGGGAGAATCCAGGTAAAAAGTTCAAAGGCGATGGGTGCACCCAAAACCCGCTGTGCTTGCGTGCCATCGCATATTTCTCCTCTATTAACATTAATATACAGTTTTCAATGTTTATTCTCTCCTCTTTTTATGCAAATCAGTTCTGCATGTTCATATTTAAAATAAACCGCTGTTGACGCATAGAGTTACCACTCAACTTTTTGTTATTTTTTCGTGTTGCTTTGGCAACACTGTCCTTACGCTCGTCGACAGCGAAATATTGAGCATTTTCCGCCGCTAAAAATTTATCTCACGTCGGTACTAGGCTTTAGTCTTTTTGCGATAGTGTTGTAAAGTTTCGTGTGTCAGCAGATGTTTTGTGTATCGGTCGAGTTATCGATGGCTATGAACTGCGGGCCAGGGATGGGACTCTCCCTGAGTACCGATGAGCCAGCCGGCGCGGCCCAAAGAGAAACAAGCAGTTCATAACATATGGCGCCCAAAGAAAGCAGTGCACAGCTTTTATGAAGTTGTGGCTATTTCAAAAAAATAAAAATTATGTAACTGTGTCGTTACACGAATTTGTTTCACTCGGCTTTAGGACCCACTCACCTCTGAAGTCTTATGCGGCACAGAAGGTGGCCCATAATCGCGCAGAGAGTGTAGAGGAGTCCGGGAAGCACGACGGTGTGTCAGTAAGCCTTGATATTCCTTTTGGCATCGGAGGATTCTCTTGTTGCGGTTGGTGCAGTACGGGAATGTAACGTCTGCACCATAGCTTGGTAGTAGCCGCGATGATAGTTTAATTCTGTGATACCAATTGTGATATTAGGTTAGGTTGTTTGATGTTATTTATTTTTTTTGTACTTACTATTTGTTTTGTCTCGTTCTGTGTTCGCGTTGGATGTGTGTTGGCCGTGGTTAATGTAGAGCCTCGGAGGCAGGTGACCCAGGACGGTACGGAACCGATCCTGCGCTGCACCTGTCACACAGCATGCACCAATGGTCACAAGAGGCGTGACAGAAACCAAATAGATAAAATTCCAGTTAGCGTTTCTCAAATGCCGTTCGTCACGCCGTTCGTCGTAAGTGTTTATAGTAAGATGAAGTAATTATATTTATTTAATTTTTTTGGTTTATGTTATTTAGTTGAGTATCGTATGTAGTTATTCAGTATAGTAAGTTCTGTTGGGTATTGTTCTTTTTTTTGTAGTCCTACTGGGTATTGTTTACGTTTTGTATTAGTAGAATTTGTTTAGGATAATTAATGTTATTTATTGTTATTTATTATAGAATAGGATTGTTGATTAGGAGTGATGGAGGCTGTGGTTAAGTCGGCCGTAAATGTAGCGATAGCTCAGGCCAGTCAGACCTACAGGCATTCTTTGATTTCCGGTATTAGCGATGCTCTTCAGGAGCAGATCAGGGCGGATTTCCTGGAGATGATGCAACTCATCAACGAGGTGATCAAACCGACGGAGCATAGCGCGGAGCTCGAAAGAGTCATGGCGACGCCCCCAGAGTTGGTAGTGTTGAGTCAAGAGAGCGAGGAACAATATCACCCTGATGCGGATTTCTTGTCCAGTAGGCGAAGGCTGGTCACTGATCCACCTGCGAAGCACCTTGTCGGTACAAGAGATCTGCACCTACAAGAGCGCCCAGAGCATGCAGTGTGGAAAAGGCAGCCAGATGAGTGGTTCACTGGAGTGCGAGACCAGACCTTTTGTTGGGATCCTGGCTAGCTCAGTTGGTAGAGCAGGGTCTTGTCGTGGGTGTGGCCTACGTTGGGCGCTGCGATAGGTGCCGGCTGGTCACAAACGATCTTGGGGGGGGTATAACATAAACATAAACACGGATGAAAGGAATGAGGGAGCAGAGGAGGAAATGACAGGAGTTAATGAGGTTAGGGGATTAGTCTGGATTAGCTCGTGGAGGCTGTGAGAGGAAGAAAAATTGAAGAAGTCTGAAACGTGAAGATAAATAAATCTGTAAAGATGTTATGTACACGTTTGTATCGTTTGTGCCAGCTCGATTTTTTTTTGTATATATTAGTATATTTATGTTAGTATCGATATATTTATTGTTTATTTAAAATAAGAATTATCGATAAGTTTTGGCGGGTGAATATGCGAGGGGGTGGCGACCCTGAAATTGTATCTGTGTGGAGGAAAGATCGCCCGTTTCGCTCTAAGAGAGGCAAATAATAGAGCGAGACGGGAAATCTAAGAGATGCCCCTTGCTTTTGAGCCGAAGGCAACTGGCAGCAACGGTGGATTGAATGGTGGAAACAAGAAGAATGAAATATTTTCACAGACCACGTTGCTGCCAAAAATCTAGGGAGAGTTCGACATTGACTGCGGTCAAAGGCGGTTGCCTTGTCACCGCTTTACATATATATTATATTTCTGTGCCGCTCGAGAAATTAAGTGTAGCGCTCAGTGCCCCGCCATACGTTCCGTTGTTAAAGAAACATTTATGGGAGTATTCCCAGTGTCGTGGTACACCATTCTGTGCCGCCCCAAATCCGTTGTGCCTGTCCAGATTGTCCTCCCGCACTTGGAAAAGATTCGCGCCAAACGCGAAGAAACTGCCATAAGAAGGCGACACGTCTGGTGACTATTTCCACGAGGGAGCACCTAGAGCCGTTTGTACGACAGACGGGAGGCAGGCAGCATCAGCCGCAACATTGTTTTTCCGGAGCCAGGCGGCAGTCACGCATGGGCAGAAGCGAGTGAGTCCGTTCCGTTCCCAGAATCGTGCAACAGCAACTCCACCGTGTGCTCAATCCCCTGTATCTGCGAAGAAGCACAATTACTTTGTCCAGATAAAATATTTATTGTTCAGCACAATTGTTTAAATATTTATTATTGTTGAACCTGTCAGCTTAATTGACTTTGTACATATATAAAACTTAACCTATCTTAAAAATCTAAAGATACAAGTTAGTTAACAATTATAGATCGAAAGCTTAAATTAAACAAAGTAAATAACGTTGAACTGGAATTGAAATCTAGAAAGAAAAGAAAAAAATTTAATTTAATTAAAAATTAGACACTATAAAATCAGATGTAAATTTAAAATACGAACAGAACAGGAACAAATACATTCACTAAATACCATAATCACATACACATACTAAAAGTCGCAGACAAATATACATATATATATACATCTATCATCCATAATCCTTAACACACATATATCGCCCCCTTCACCACCCAGAGAGCTCTTTAGGCAGGTCAAGGTAGCTTTAAGCGATACATTTAATATATTACTTACTTGCATACGAATATACATACATACATAGACATATATTTGTTCGCCACTACATTGTCGCTTCAGCTTGTCGCTTCAAGCTGCGAGCATCGTGTTGCAATATGCCTTGTCGTGATTAAATCCAGTTGTTTTGTTCCTCGTCTGTCCGTCTGATGAATTAATTACGCAACTGCAAAGAAAATGTAAAAATCTCATGAATATTGTTGTTTATGCGAGGAGACTTGTGTTATATACTCACCTGATTGGAACAGGCCCATTGTACTCGCCATGGAATAATGTTACGCATCTGTAAAGGAAATTAAGAATTTTTGTCAATGTTAGCGTATAAGAAAGATGAATATTATACTGATCTGAATTGAAACATGTCCGGTTAATTTATTGATGTAGGGGGGAGGGAGAACATGTAGGCCAACACTTGAAGAGTCGGTCCATTTGTGGACCAACTTAAGGGAGATGACGTAGAGGTGGGCATCTCAGGCAGGGCGGGTACGCCGGGATCCGGAACCGGGATCCTGTTTGGAGAAAAGGTGGATCAGTGTCTGTTATTGTTATTTTTTGTTCGTTTAACTTACCTTTTTGTTGTTTATGCTGTTGATTGTTAAGCCTAGTACCGACGTCAGAAAAAAGGCCTAGCGTAAGGTCAAACTCCATATAAAAAAAACGCTGGCGTAAGGTGAATAAGAAGAAGACGACATTTATCTCCGCTTGTCGGTCCGCACGTCAACTAAACTGAAACTAAAAACGGAGTTGCCAGATAAGGAACGGGCGTTATCCAGCACTGTTTGAAACAGCTGTCAAGCCCAGCGAAACATCGATTTGTTTAGAGTTTCGGTATCTATCTATCTCACTCTCTCACAATAAGTCAAAAGAAATGGCGGTGAAATTAACAAAAAACAGCAGATTGACTCTTTTTGAAATAGCAGACAAAATTCTGCTGATTAACGAGGTGGAAAAGAGGCCAATATTTGTATTTTTGCATTAATTTAAAGGGAGAATCCAGGTAAAAAGTTCAAAGGCGATGGGTGCACCCAAAACCCGCTGTGCTTGCGTGCCATCGCATATTTCTCCTCTATTAACATTAATATACAGTTTTCAATGTTTATTCTCTCCTCTTTTTATGCAAATCAGTTCTGCATGTTCATATTTAAAATAAACCGCTGTTGACGCATAGAGTTACCACTCAACTTTTTGTTATTTTTTCGTGTTGCTTTGGCAACACTGTCCTTACGCTCGTCGACAGCGAAATATTGAGCATTTTCCGCCGCTAAAAATTTATCTCACGTCGGTACTAGGCTTTAGTCTTTTTGCGATAGTGCTGTAAAGTTTCGTGTGTCAGCAGATGTTTTGTGTATCGGTCGAGTTATCGATGGCTATGAACTGCGGGCCAGGGATGGGACTCTCCCTGAGTACCGATGAGCCAGCCGGCGCGGCCCAAAGAGAAACAAGCAGTTCATAACAAAGATAAATAAAATTAATTAGAATAACACAGTACAATAACACATCAATAACACAATAATCCGCCGAGACTAACACGTATGTGCCACACAAACGTTACAGCAATTACACACACGTAACACACAACGAGTGCACCAGACGGAACAACACGGAGCGCAGCACGGAACACGGAGTGAGGATCAGCTGGATACAGCGGAGGCAGGGTCGTACAAGCACACAGGCACTGGGATTGCGAGTGAGTTCATCGCTGCCGGCAGCTTGGTGCAGCCTCCTGCCATAGGCGCGCCAATTGCCACAGCACCACGCATATCCACCGTCTCGAGTCCAGGAGAATCAGCTGGTCACAGCGCAGACGCGGCTTTTCCCGGCAGCCAGCCACCAGATCTTGGTTTTCATTGCGACCTAAAAATCAACATTAAATTCACGTTCAATTCATCTGCGAGTTGTACACACGTATGCAGACATACTTACCCTCATATTGCTGCAGTCAGTCTCCTTAGGAAAGCTAGACACCTTATTATAATACTTACCAGACATAGTTAAACAAACACAAACTTACAATACTTATATTAATAACATTTGAATAACATTTATTCACTGCACTTATATATTTTGTAATTACCAGCTGATTGTTTTGTTTACGTTTCTCGCGCCAACTAAACAGGGTTGCCAGAAAGTTCGTTTTGTTAGTGTCGTGCGATAGTTTTGTGACTTTTGTTAGGTGTCGAATATTAAACAAAAACTATCGGATAAAGTTGGATATAAAAATGTAAAACGATAGGGAAAATAATTAATAATGATTAAATATTATAACGTTAATTGAAAATGATTTGTTAGTTTATTTATTCGGGTGAGATGGGTATGTGGTAGGTTGGGTGAAGTGTGGATTAGGGAGTCGGCAAAAATATCAAAAGCCGACTATAGGTAGGGAGGGCATCGTATGAGTGGATATCGTCATCTGTCCACCGAATCCTTGCCAGCAGATTGTCCGTATAGGTGTTGTGAAACCGAAGTCCAAGTGTTTTAATCCAAAAGTAAAAATATAAATATTTTGTTACCCGACTCGCCAGGTATCGAGGTCGACTCATCCCTGAGTTATGCCGATAGCTAGCCGGCAAATCGATATCTGGTTGCGATAGTCAAGTCGGATCATAACAAATTAACTAAATTTAAAATAGTTAAATTCATATTAGAGATGGAAAAAACAGCTATTCTTTAGTGCATTTTGTTTACTCAAACATACGCATCTTTACATCCCAGTCACAAGTAGCATTTCATAACACTAGTCATAATTAAAAATATCGATTTTCTTAAAAACAAAATCAGTTTTTACTTCTCCAAAGAAAAATCGATTTAAATCGATTTTAAATTGATTTTATTAAAATCGGTCCCAGCACTAAGTTGTATTCTTTATTAGAGCTGAGCTTTTTAGTTCAATCTGCTGAATAAGTTCAATCGTTAATTTTTCAGTCGTGAACAACATCAGTCATTTAGTTCAGTTATTCAGTTGGTCATGAACGATAACATATTTTGGGCTGTACTTATACCCTGGCTTTTTGAAAATGAGAAAAAAAGATGAAATTGGTTTTTTATTTTGGGCTTAAGTAACCTTTCACATTGTTCAAAACCTAAAAGTATGTGAAATTGAAACAAAGAAGAAATTGAATCCAGTCGGGAAACTACAAGTATATTATTCTAGTTGTATTTCGTTAAGAAATTTAAATATTTTTTT
>JBAMBL010001497.1:0-157256 GCA_037043405.1 Drosophila subquinaria
ACCAACTAGCCTGGCTTCGTGTAATCAAAATTATAACATGGCTCATAAGCAAACACACGCACCAAGTTGTTGCATGCTGTTGATGTTGCCGTTGATGCGGCAGATATGACATGCATTATGGCGATATAACAAATATGACTGAACTGAAGGAGTAGCGGTGGGCAGGGCAGGGCTGGGCAGGGCAGGAGATTGCTTTAGGGGCGCCACTTGAATGACATAATCGAGCGATGCAGTTTCCGCCTGCTTCACACTGAGAGTTGGATGCTGTGGCAGCTTCCTGCTGCTTCCTGTAATGAGATGACGATGTCATGACTCTGTGCCCAGCTGCTCTTATATAACCCAGTCTACAAATACATATGTGGGTACTCACAAATATTCATTAGAGTATATGTAGTATATAAAAACATATATGTAAATATAAATTTTCTCTTCTCTCTGCCCATTTGGTACATTCACAACTCTCTGAAAAGTCCTTAATTAGACTGGCGAGCGTGTGAATGGATGTTAAAAAAGAGAATTGCAGAAAATGAGTAGAAACTTTGCAGCTACAATATATCCTAGGTAGAAAACATTTTAGGATTTTCCTTAATTTTTACTCGTATGGATTTTCTTGGGTCTCTCGGAAATATGAATGTTATGTGAAATTTCCGGGATCTTCAACTCAAAATTTATACGATTTAATTCGCAAAAATATATTTAAACTTGCATAAAAATGTTTCTTATATTAATTCATTTATTTTCTTGATTACAAAAATTAGAAGAATTTTCCGTGTGACTCAACGTACTATTGAACAGCGATTACTTTTAGTCTAAAATAAAAAAAAATAGAGTTCTATGAAAGCTTCTTTACTTCGAAACATGCTAACTTTTATTTTCTTGCGAGTTTTTTTGAGATGGAATGATTTACATTTACAGAAAGACGATATATTGGCAATGTCCGTTGATGCTGTTCAAGAACATACTCTCTGTCTTCTGAGTTCAATATTGAACACATAGTTATTATACCCTTTTATTTTATTTTCAATAGGTAGAGTATATAAAAAAATCCGCAACTTTTTCTTTGTCGTTGCTAATTGCTGTTGAAGCTACTGCTAATGCGGGCTGCTGTTGCTGCTGCTCTTGTTGCTCTTGTTGCTTTTGTTTTAAACGCTGATGCTGTTGATATAATGATAATTATGATGATTAATCAGACGATGATTTGCTCGAGGTCACCGGCTTTTCCTACGGATGCGCATAAGTTGTGCCAAAAATGATGGAAATCTTTTTCATATATTGATTATTTTCGCTTGCCTATTTATCTAATTTATTAGCCGAAAGTTTGTTCAAGTACTTAGTAGTCTTAATAAAGAAGCAGATACACTAATTTGATTATAATGTGTGCGCATTGGTCAAACTTTATTTGGTTGTGTCCTAGATAGATAAAATCGACATTATTTTGGACTTTTAGAACGGGAAAATCAATTTAAACATTTATTGATGTTGACGAGTTAGTTATGGAAAACATTTCTAGTAGTCTATCTTTAAGATGTCCCACCTATAATTTTAATCAGTTTATGTTATTTATTATCTAATAGCTCATTAGTTGGAGATGAAAAAGTATTGACTTGAAATTCGCTTGGCTCATTAGTTTTCCCCATTAAGTTTCCTGCAATAATGATTTCCTTAGAGCCATCTTTTCATCTGTCAGTTGTCTGGAAAAGTTCTTCAAATGAAAATTTTGCAGTTCGCTGAATCCAATGATGCCGCTGACGCCAAACTAAACTGCGAACTTGCATCATTCCCATTTGCAGCACCTTTTTCCGTCTCATTAATTTCCACCAGCATAAAGTGCAACAATAACAACTACAACAACCACGTGTGTGTGTACGTGTGTGCATGTGTGTGGGGGCTGACTTTTATAATTTATTGTATGTTTGCTTAACACTCGAGCGCTTGCGAAATGGTGAGTCGGGAATTTGGCGAGTTGCTTTTGTTGCACTTAGGCGGCATTTGCATATTTCGTGCCCCCGAACTCCACTTGCAAGTTGCCACACGATAAATGCAGCCAGCGAATGCAACAATTTCTCCTTTGCAACTTTGCAGCTTATGCAAGTAAAACTGGGCATAAGATGACTGCAAAGTACACAAATATGCGTACATACGTCAATGTGTCTCTGTGTTTATGTGTGGGGCAAATATTTCACAGTGTGTGTGTGTGTGTGGGTGTGTGTGCCTGCATTTTTACGTTTTGGTCTTGGCTTGCATAATTTGTTCGCTGCAGCTGTTTGGGAAGACAGGCATAATATTCTTGCTTCTAGGAGGCCGCACAGTGGTATGCATAGTTGAATTTAAGCGCAAAATTAAAAAAAAACTGTTTTAAATAATTATAGTTGATAGAAAAAATGAATTAAAATTTTTCGATTCGTAAACTTTCAGTTTAAGCGAAAATATTTGTATCATCTCGTTCTGTTTTCTAAAAGTGTTGAAATGTATTTACGACCTTCACTTATTCGGGATAAAATTCAAAAAAATCAATTAACATTGTATTCAAATACTTAGAATTAAATTTAACTAGTTACATTTATAATCATTAATTAATTGTTAAAAATAATAATATCTTTTCTATTTGATTATTCTTTAAATTTTTGTTATACTTTTTCTATTTTATATCCCTTAATAACACTTGTGAAAATTTTTAAGTTAGGAAAACGTAACATTTCTCTGGCCCATTGTGTTTTGATAGGAGTTTAATGTTATACTTGATGGACTTGCTTTGTCTGAGATGCTGGCTTTTTATGAATAATATTATTTTTATTTGCTTGCTGCTTACCAAATTTTAAGGCTCAAGTTTATCTTTTTCATCCGATGCGATGGATGCGTATTTGTTGTCCGTAGTTATTTAAACTTGGCCCCTGGAAAAGTTGTAGTGCTTCAGCTTGTCAGTTTTTCATTCAGGCCAACAGTCCGTGCATTCGCATTCACTCAATGCTCCACAGGTAGGGTACATACATACATACATAAGTACTTACAATGTAGATACATTCTATATAGAGAGAATTCATCCTATATATACTATATAAGGATACAAGCTGTGCCCGAGTTTGACGTGAAACTTTGCTGCAGGGCAACTCGTTTATTTTTTATGCATTTTTGGGCTCGAGCACATACCCTGTAAGATAGCATTTATAGGTATGATGGACCTTGGCTATTTCATCTTTTAATATTCTTATAAGAAACCCTCAAAAGGGACAAACTTCAGACCCAATATATAAAAGTGCCCCAGAGAAGAAAACTTTTTATCTGACTGTATTACACCCAATGTATTTGTTGGGTATCTATAAGATACTACATATTGTGTATTAAACTTTCGTAATTGCATGATAACTTTTCCTTATTTTATTTTTTGCGCTCTTTGCTGTCGAATTTTTTGTTGCTGGTTCTTTATTTCGAAGTTGTCGCAGTTGCTTCATGCTCCGTTGCATCTGAACACTTACGATGTTGACTGTATCTGCATTTGACGTCGACACGGAATATGGGAATGCCCTGGCAACAGCAGAAGCTGCAGCTGTTTAATTTCATTGCTGGGAAGGACCCGATTTCACTTAATTAATTCTGTAGAAAAATATTATTTATTGGTTTTTGGATTGTGTCAAAGAATGTGTAAGAAATGTAAATTTATTTTATCACAATACATACCCCTGAATATAAAAATTTCTTAACTAATTTTTAAGCCAAAGTATTTTAAAGTTTTTTAAAAACTACATTGTTCTAAACTTATGTCTGAGCAGAGATATTCAAAATAAATGGTTTCGGGCTTAGGCTTCCAAATTTTTAGAGTGAGGGGGGAAAAAAGTAGACACGGCCTAGGGTATTTGTCAAACCGAAACCCTCGGCTAGCGTATAGTTACTGTGCTTTTCATACGTGAAGCAAGTGAATGCGAATTTAAGTCTGTATGTGTGTGTGTGTGTGCGTGTCCTTGGCGTGTGCACTGGCAACTGCGAGTAACGCCCATGCCCAAACGCCCACACGTCTCCGCGCAGCGTTTTTCGTTTCTTTTGCGGTCTGTGCACAACATAACAACAACAACAAACAACAAAAATATAAAAAATCGTCTACTTAGCTTGCTTTGAGCTGCAGTTGAGCGTTAAATTTAATGGCTTCGGTTGGGTCCAAATTAAAAATAAACTGCACAGGTTAAAAATATTTATTTGTTGTTGTTGATCTTATTGTTTACAGACTCCAAGAAAAGTATTAAGCAACGCGTAACTATTCACAGAATCAATCATTAAAATGTACACTTATAACAGCTTAGATTTTGGGACTGTTAAAGTGTGTGATTATATTTCATCGCAGTATATATGTTTAGAAAATATTTATAGAAAAATAAAATTTAAAATGTAATCGAACTTTAAGATGTAAATGCTATTTACTCTACAGCTTAAATTATTAAAAACGCTACTGTCGAAACTATTTGTACCTACATAAACTTAAAACTTAATCTGTATAAAAGTTACTGCATACTTTTAGGTGCTCGTTGCTTTGCGCTTATGAATGCTCAATACTGAAAAGAGCATTCCATCAATTGTTGTCACTGCATTGGAAAAAATCAGAATTTACAAAAAAAGGATATATAAGATTTTTTTTAAATAAAATCGAAGTATGTTTTCGACTCTTAAAAAACAGAATTCATGCTATCTTTTAGTTATTTCCCTTACAGTAACTATCTTAACAAATTTACATTTATAAATTTGGTGAGAAGGAGTGTAAGCCAGAGAATAAATTAAAAACCATATAACGTGATATGCCCATAATCTCTTTTCCCAGACGTACAGACACTATTTAAAGTATTATTCATTGTAATCATTTACAGGTAAGGCAACCGTCTGCCTTACTTACAAGTTTAAAATCTAAAAGGTCATTTATTTTAAACTTTCTAATTCAACTTTAAATTTCTTAACTTTCTTTAACTTTCAATCCCATGCAATTGCAATATTTCCTAAGCCAGCATTTGATATAAAAGTCATGATAAATACAGCGCACAAATTGCCAACTGTAATATCTTTCGCAAAACATATAATATAAGGCTTGAGGATGCCGAGATGGTACATGGAGAAGCGGAAAGGGCGAAGGGGGTAAAGTTTCATATGTGACTGGCCGCAAGAAATGTTGACAACATTTTCTGCTGTTGCACATAATGGAAACATCAACAAACTGGGTCGACAATCGGACGCTGACAATGATAAAAATGTGAGAACAAAACAAAATAAAAATATATTGTATATGTATACATATGTACTAGCAAACTTATCCGTAGCTTCACTTGCGGTACGATAAAATGTGAAATAGTATGCCCTAAAAACCAAATTTACAGAAACATTTAAAAGTTTCCTTCCAAATTCCTTCATTGCGTATACGCAACGTTGCAATCTATGAAAAAGTCCGGAATGCTGAGGCTCAAAAAATATTTAAAGTATTTATTTATAGTTCATGTATTCGGCTTCAATCAAATACTGCTCAATACACATAAATTGATTACAATTCGAAGTGGGCAATGAGATTGATACTTCATTATTTCGGTCTCTCATTTGGTTATCGCACGTGTCGTAGAATTATCTGCCACAGATCGCGTTTGGGGTCTCTGTGTACAATTGCGAAGCGTCTAATCTTCTCGGAGCCCTAGAAACATTAATTCGAATCGAATCAGATGCTGATATGAATATAAGCAGGCAGTCTCTCAATCAAATATTTGTTATATACACAAATACGAGTGTGTACATATTTATTCGTATATAAATTTATTACTTAATTAGCGCGCTTATACCTATCATCCGTATTTAGGTCACTTTACCAAATGCGACATTTGCTCGAATTTGGATTCATTGGACTGCCAGTTGGGCAGTTGAACGACTTGGCGAAAACCTCGTCATTAGTGACAGCGCCAAGAACGCGGTATTTGTCCATCGTATGCTGATCCGACCACTCCTTCCAATAGTCCTTCTCCTCGTAGTCGGCACAGAACAACTGGGCGAAGCCCACGTAAAACAATTGCTCTGGTGACAAGTCCAAGCCGGGCATCTGTTCGCTTTTCAGCACAGACTCGAATGGGGAACTGTTGTCGTTGCTTTGTTGCAGCTGCTTCATGTGGCTTCGATATGCGTTTATTGCCTCGCGTAATCCACCACTGTCCGCAATATTCTCATCCTTGGTCTGATCCCCATCGATCTTGCGATTGATCTCTGGTATTAGATAGTTATTGAAATGTTTCACGTAGCAATTGGCGCGATTGGAGAAACTTGTGCCGGATTTCTCCGACCACCAATTTCGCTCTTTGCCGCTGCTGTCGAATAAGGCGCCAATGCTGTCAAATCCGTGTGTCAACTCATGACCCACCAGGTAGCCGATGGTGCCGAACTTGAGTGAGTTGGGCCAGGCCTGATGGTAGACTGGTGGATTCAGTAAACCAGCCATAACATTGATCGAATTCTCTTGTCTACTGTACATAGCGTTCACCGAAGTTCCGATCAGAAACTGCAGAGGTTTCGTTTCCTCGGACAGCTCCTTGTGATGGAATCCATTGTAACGCATCATGTATATAATAAACTTTCTTAAGTTGATCTGGTTCGTGGGCCAACTGTCTGGGACGAAGGTTAGATTGTTCATCTCGCGTATCAGGATATCAGTGAGATTGTCATCTTTTAATGCACCTATCCGGGACACGATCACTGATTCTTTGAGCAATGCCTCCTTGCGAGTTTCCTCGTCCAGCCAACTGGCATTTTCCAAGAGCTGCACAAAACTCTTTCGCAACTCGGTTATAATATTCGTAATCTCCGTATTGGTTTCATCCGTAAAGTGTTTCTGAACTCGAAAACATTATTGTTAAGCACGATTTATAAATAGAGATTAGAGAACATTAAAACTCACCATTAGGTAAAGCTTGCTAAAGATATAAGGCATTGAGGTTTGTGTATTCATCATACAAAGATCGCGCTGGAACTTGGTTGACTTCAGTTTGAAGTCTAAGCTATAAATGAGCTTTAGGGCCAGATAATTGGCAACCGCTTCCTTGTGCTTGGCACACACCTTATCCAGTTCATGGTAGTAGAAATCGCAGAATCGATCTGATTCTTCTCCAAAATCTAGACCACCCCACGCAATGTCATAGTAGTTTTTCCATAAGGGGAAAGGCTCCAATTTCTCAATCCTCGACAAAACATTACACTTATCTGTATTCTCATCAAATCGATCGGCGATCTGCAGCACCTCACGCCAGAAGGCAAAGACTCCGGCAATCACATCGTTCACCTGTTCATCGGGCAGTCCATAAGTCTTAAGATATTCCCGCATTCGTTTCTCGTTCAGTTTGTAGCCTTTGGTGGCGTTGGTGGGAATGTTGTCGCTATGGACGATATAATCAAAGCCTAGCTCTGGCAGCTTGAAATATGGCAAAAATGGATATACTGACAAGACAGTTTCATCGATTAGTCCATATACCCCGTAGTTGGTGAGGTGGCAGCTCATGTTGAACCAACTAAAATTCGAGGGCTGCCACACATCGCCGTCCACAGCGGGAAATCCGCCAATCGACCTGATAAGCGCGAGATAAGCGGGATCAGCTGCTGGCATTGGACTGAGATCAGCACTGAGACACCCGTTGTAGAACTGTCGAGCAATACTCAGTTCCTTGGCATAGCCCAGATCCCCGGCCAGCGTGGAGTTCGACAGGAGCAGTTCCTCTGTCTTATCGATCACCGCATATATCATGTCCAGGTGATTGCTACGTTTGTTTAATTTTTGCTTTTCCGGTTTTACCAGCTTCCAGTTGCCACAGGCATATTCGTAGAAATCGTCGCATGGCGCCACAGTAAGATTCATATAGCTGGACATCAGTGCAGCATAGGATTTGAGATATTCGGCATTATCATCAGCTATAAGGTTATCACTTTGCTTTACTTCCGGCTCTATCGCTGGTTTGGCCACACACGTTGAGTAAATTAAAGCACCACATATAACAAAAAAGATTATATTCATCTCACACATTTTTACTATAGATTTACATTGATTGGTGTATTTGATTTTGATAGAAGATAGTTTTCGAATAATCGATTATGTTTCAGACGCTTTGCACAACTGATTTATTCAGAGCCTAAAATGAATCTGCGGAAACACAAAATTGTTAGCGTTCAACACTCGCATCGCTCTCACTGAGAAACTAAAAATACTTGAGTTACTGATAACGATTTTAGTACATTAAAATTTAAAACATGACCTATTCTAAGTAAAATTACTTTCATACTACAAATACATATATGAAATGCGCACATTTATTTTGCGCTGTGTTTTTGTAAGAAAGAAAGACAGAAATTACCTACTTGTCGTTTTTAAAGTATTAATATTTTATTCCCTGAATTTAATTTAATTTTTAATTAATTATATTTGAAACCCACCCATTAATGCTTTGCACACTTCTTTGATAAATGTCCAAAGAACATGCAGAGCAGCTAACAAAACATAAAAGTTTATTGATTTGTAACCAAATGTTGATCTCGCATTCAATGCTGGCAGATTTAATTTAATTTTTCAAATGCCATATACATACACATACAAGCACATGTAGATTCATTTGCACACAGACACACACACACATAGACAGTAAATAGATAGAAAATGCACTCAGCCAAAAATGTTTGGCACAGAAAGGATGAAAATGCATTTCATTTGTGGTTTCAACAACAGCATCCTCAATAGAATGTTAGACCCTGTACTTAGTAAGTACACAGGGCTTATAAACTTGCTTAAAACAATGTGCGCAATTGTTTCTTGAATAGAACTCATAGGGACTTTAATAGCTAGAAGCACTAAAATTTGAATGCATATTTCACTACATCATATTCATGTTTTAGAATTTATTAATATTATTTAAATATTTCCATAATTGCTTTTTTTCTTTGCTCATTAAGTGCAGAGTCTCTTGGAGTCAAGCTCGCTCGACTGTAGCCCTTCCTACTAGTTGTTGCCGCTTATTTATCCAAAGAGTAGCTTAGTGTATATTTTGATTTAATTTGCAAACTGCACTTCAAATGCTCAGAATGCATTTCCTTTTGCATCCGTCTGCATACAATTTGCCAAATGTCAGAGGGGCGGAAATGGAAGGGTAGTATTTGTGTAGGGTGCAGGGCTGGGTTGGGTGATTTTGATCTGTTGGTTTAAGCTGCCATAACAATTGCGTTAGCTGACAGTTGCCAGCTGCCGGTTGCCAACATAGCTTGCCACGTGCCGCAAGACCAAGGGACTGACATAAATTAGCCAAGCGGTTGAGCTAAATATGTATACGCGTATATGTGTGTGTGTGTATGTGTGCCTGGGTGTCAGTTAGTATGTGTGCTTGACAATTTAGTGTTGACATTTATGTGAAATGCCCTTTTAAGTGGTCCAAGTCCAAGTCCGAGCTGATTGATGTGGCTTTCAAGCGTCTCTCATTGCCAACCCGCCAACCTCTTGGCCATTTGCATAACGAGATCTGTGTGGGACACTCAACCAAATAGCCAAGTTAGCCAAAAGCTCATTATTATTTAAGAGGGCTATTCATTAAGTACTCTTAATCATTAACTGTGACGTTAATATTCACCACAATCAGACAGAGCGATGTCAGATACAATTTCAACATACTTTTGTTTATAATAAAATCCATGACAAGCCTTTGACTGACCGCAAGGATGCACGGTGATTGTGATACACACTCACCAACAAACGTTGATAATTGCAATGTGCACCACGCTGCGTATGCGTAATGGAACCCCATGCCAATATTGTGCAATTGACTGTAAAATTGTGTTTGATTCATGAAAAGGCCAGGCTTGTATAGGGTAATCCAATTAGATTTAATTTTATTTTAAGTAAAACACTTAGAATAGAATTGGAATTTAGAATCTCTACAACTTATAACCATTGAACATTGGCTACTGATTGCTTTATTGGAAGAAATTCGATAACTGATAAATAAACATTCTTTGAATTTTGTTTATTCCTGAAATGAATACATAAAATTTGACCTTTAGTGTGGATTAACTAAACAGACGGCAGGATTTGATTAAAATTAAGCTTGAAGAGTTATTTCAGCGATTTTTCTCTCGCTATACTAAATATTTTAATATCTAATTATATCTTAATTCTTTAAATTTTGAATGCAAAATTCTTATCTACACATAATTTATACATGTGGATTTTTAGTTGGGGCTTCATATAAGACCATTTAAACTGTCGTTGAAAAGTTTTCGACATTTAAATTTTTTTTCAGTTTGGGAGGGGCTTTTTTGATAGGCGAGGCTGCGCGTCGCTTGTCCAAAACTGTTAATTGAGTTGGAGTCCCGTCAAAGCAAAACTGAATTATGAAAAAGTTGTTTAAGGCAGGGGCTCAACTTTTACGTGGCTGGTACCACAATTTGCCAAAGTGTTCAAGGTCTGCTCTGAGCCCTGGTCCCTGGTCTTTTTTGGGAATTGGCCCGGTAGCTTGGACGACCTTGGCAAGTTCATGGCGTCCGCACGCAGGCAATACTTTGGGCTCTATTATTGACATGATTGACTTGGTATTATGGGGCGACTTATTTCTTGATCATGTAACCATGTGGGACAGAACTTTGTTGCGATTGGAGTTCTATAAATATGCTCTATTCGGGGGCGTGGGTCTCTACGCAGCTGTCAAAGTTTAACGGCCAGACATTTTGACGGTTCGTGTGTTGATGGGGGCGTGGCTTTAAGTTAAATATTGTACTCGCCTCATTGATTGCATATCTACATTAAGCCAATATTCCCACACGTCTATTAAATATTGATAGACCAGACAAACTCTTAAAGTTTCATTCCAACCCCTTAATTGTGCTTAAACCTTTTATCGAGATAGATAAATATTTAATTTGTCAATAAATTATAATAATAAAAATATATACATACATATATCTAACTTAAGATCGAATCTAAAGAACACCTGCATATTTTATGTCATGAAAAGTACGAGCAACAATATGTGATTTGTTAGATTATTAAAAAATAACAAAAATACATATTTTCAAAGTGAAACGCAACAACTTTTAGTTCCTCTATGAATCCAAGATAGCAATCAATACTTGAAATGTACTCTGATTTCTCATTTCATATTTTAAATGACAAGAATTCTTATCACATTCTCTTATAATATAAAAAAAAAACTATGCTTATCAGCTTTTTGCGGTTTCTTAAAGTAGGTAATAATTTTATTGTATTTTAGACCACTTTTGTCTGTTTTTAACTTCTGACTCATGTTTTGTCAGCTCGCTCAAATACTATATAACGAATATGAGAAAATTGATACTGAAAAGTGAGTAAAATGTGAGTGCTCGTATTTCCCTTTCACGAATAGCTTTTAATTAAATCAGACAGTCAGCTGTGTACGTCTAGAATATAATAAATAAATTAAAATACATTTGCCAAATTATCAGTAAGATAAGAAGCTAAGAAATATAATATGCCGCAAAATTTTATAGACATTTTTTAGAAACTAAAAAAAAATTAAAATCCAAAGCATTAGAAATGAGTACGTGACACGAAAAACTATGAACATTTATATTACAATATAAAAATATAATACTTAGCTAAGTTTATAATAACAACAAAATGTATGTTGCCAATGTAAAAATTTTCTTGAAGTTTAATAGTGTTTTCAAAACCACTAAATGACAGATACGAGTATCTGATACTTTAAATAATTTTTTTAAGCTTAAAAAATAAATGTTAAATGCTAGAAAATCATATACTAAATTATTTCATTTAATTATTATTTCGTAAATCGTTTTAAATTTTAATAATATACATTTACATGTGTGATATAAGTACATTTAGTTAAATAAATGATTTTTTAAATCAATTAGATGTAAATTGGATAATACAGTCGAACTTCCCTAACTCGAAGTCTCTCTAACTCGATAAAAAACGAGTGGCAATACTAGGCAAATTTCATAAAATTCTACTTCCCTAACTCAAAGTCTCCCTAACTCGAACTTTTTTCGTGGATAATGGTGATTCGAGTTAGGGAAGTTCGACTGTAGTTGGAAAATAAGTACAGGCTTTTTACAATATGTGTTAAAATATTTATTGAATATTCATACATATTCATGTACAGCCCATACATGTAGTACATTTGCCACTTTAGGAAAACATTTTTCCGAAATTGATGACACATGTTTTCATTAATATCTGGCATATATTTTTGAATTCTTTCTGAAATACGAAAATTTTTCCTATAGGAATAAACAAAACACGTAGGATACAATTCTTCCCATATTATTATAAGTACTACATATATTAAAAGTATAACTGCATTAAAAAGACAATGTTTTTTTCAACTTCATATAATCGCGCGATAGTTTAAAACTACTGCAATGTTTATATGAGTCTGTTTTTTTTTCAATATTTGCTCAACTCTGTGAGTCTCTAAATGAGTTTTGTTGATTGTTTTGACTTTAATTTAGAACTATTTTGTTTTTTTTTGTTATCATTTTATCAATGTCTTGCTCGTGGTTTATGTACATACATACAATACGTTCTCCCAGGTATGCGTCGATATCGGTATCAATAAAGAGCAAACTCTTTCTGATATGACGACTGAAATAGCAATAGAAATTCGAGTAGATTGTCTGAAATCCAGTCACATTTGAGACGTTGCCGTTGTAAGGTGTCGGAGTGAACAATTCGTGAATTAAATGTGTATGAATAGTGAGTGTGAGTGAGAGTTATGCAGAACATGTTCTGTTATCGATATCGATACTCGTATCTGCTCGTAGTTATGGCAATTGTGGGCACATACAATGCCCAGATCATACCACTATCGAGCTATTGCCACCAGGTGAATGAATCATGTACCTGCGAGCCACAATCGAATCTAGTGCGCGTCCATTGTCCCAACGAATACGCGATGATCATGCAGATCACGGACAACGGTACAAAAATTTCCATGAGCTATTATTCCACCTCTGGTGTTCGGTGGCTGCCGCGCTTCGATATCAGCCAGGTGGCCATGTTTGAGTTTGACGCCTACAACTATTGGTCGGAGACGTTTTTCGGGGATCTGCTGAGTGCTCTGGGTGTGCAGGAGGTGCTCAAGGTTCAGTTTCGTGATCGCAGCCTCGAAACGGAAGTCAGCGTCCAGGAGGAGTTGGATGATCTGGATGCTGAACTGGCTGTGGCGAGTAATATCAGCACCTGGTTCTTTAGCCCTGTGCCTGCATTGGAGTACTTTAAATACGAGAGCTTACAGCAGGTGCTGCCCGAGACCATATTCCAGGCCTTTGATAGCCTGAAAACACTGGAACTTAAATTGGCTGTACGCAAGTTGCCCACTAAGCTTTTCTCCTCCGTTTCGAGCAGTCTCCAAACGTTGTCCATTTCGAATCCGCATATGTTTCATTTTCGACCGGAGTTGCTGCAGGAGCTGCAACAGCTGCGCAATCTCAGCCTGAAGCTATCACAGCCAGCCGGTGAGAAGCCAGATAAGCTGAGGAATCACGTGTTCACCTCCATGCCGCAGCTGGAGGAGTTGCGTTTGACACGTGCCACTAATCATGTGGATGCCAAAATGTTCAAGGGCAGCTTCAAATTGCGATTCATTCGACTCAATAAAAATCCACAGCTGAGTGAACTCCCCAGTGAGCTATTCCTCGATCAGGGCAATCTCACGCTATTGGATCTATCCTGCAATGCCTTGTCCAAGCTTCCTGTGGATCTTTTCAGCAGTCTCAGCAATCTGCAACTTCTCGACCTGTCCAGCAACAGGTTAACCAACTTATCAAGGTGGGTTCCACTCTCTGCGCTCTGCTGATTAGAAGAAGGCACAAATCAATGGCCGATAGACGCAAATCAACAACCACAACTCAAATAATAAATCACAGTACCTCAAACTGTTCCTTAGTTTTCACTTATTTTTATTACTTATCACTTATTTCTTATCGCTTATCAGCGGCGCCAATTATCAAATGACAGCTGAAAAGTTATTGATTTCTTGTTGTTGAATTTGATGCTTTGAAAACAAAATTTGAGGATAAGGAAATTAAATGTTGTTGCTTTGAGATGGTTTTCTCTTAAGATTATTTCAACGTCATGTATATAATTAGAAACATTGTAGTGCTGGGTATATGTACAATATATAGAATCTTTATCTACACACTTATCATTAGTTATTTTTATTCACCTGATAGTTAAAATTTAAATTATTTCATTTTTACTTAAAATGTAAATTATTTATCCAGATCTATTGCCAATTTAAATATACCCCTATACCTTATATACCAAAGTATTGATTAAGTGAAGTTCGAATCCTGGTAAAGGAAACTAATTAATTAATCATGTATAAAATTTAAGGTCACCTGAGTAATGTCAGCAGCTAACCTAATTTGTTAATTAGTTTCACTAATGCTGAATTATTTTATTTTTTTAGGTTCACACATTCAAACTATATAAATAATTTTAAGACTCTATTTAATACGTATACAAAAGCCAGTAAATAGGTTTTGGGTTAATTAAAGGTTAGCTAAAGTGAATATCATATATGTAAATATTAGCAGTTGCTGAAAATACAAAATTAATTAACAATTATTTAATTATACTTATAGTTGAATAACTTTTTCTTTAACTTTTTGATTCACATTACATAAAATAATCAAAGCAATTAATTTTAATTTTTACAAAACTTCAACTTATTATTGAAATACTTGAATAGAACATTTTTATTACTTATGTAAATCAATTTTAATAAGAGACTAATTATAAATGAATTCTAGAGGTGAAAAGAATTTATCGACCCTCTACTTTTCTTTGGTTGTTGATAGTTGTTAGTTGATTAATTCTACTTATTTCAATTCGTAACCAATTAGTTTCAGGCTTACAGAATTTTCTTTGTGTTATAATATATAAAGTAATCTCTATCGATTTTATAGGTATTTCGTATATAATAGTTTTGCCAATAGAGACAGTTTTTCTCCAATCTGAATATCGTAGAAATTGTGAGCTTAATTCCCTAATAACTTTTCATCGTTCCGCAGTGAAATGTTTAAGCCGCTGACGTCGCTCGGAAAACTGGTACTTAACCAAAACTCGCTGACCTCTCTGAATCCCACGACATTTAAGAATGTGCGAAGTCTCAACTTTATCGATATGCGTGGAACGCAATTTTACGGGACCAAGCTGACGATGCCCTTCGAGGCACTGGTGTGCACCAACGAGGAGACCTGTCAGTACAAGTCGGACCACTGGGAGTGCGATCCCCACTGCATCTGTTGGGTGCAACGACAAACGTGGCAACTCTTTGTGGACTGCCGTGGAGCTGCCCTGGAAAGTCTGCCGCCATTGCCACGGAACTATCTGGTTCAGACGGTGCTAAAGATGAAGAATAACAGCATTAGTGAGCTGCCAGAAGATGCTAGCCAGGTTATTGGATTTGCCAACGTTAGTGTCCTGAATCTGGCGGACAATCAGCTGAGCAGTTTGGATGCAGCTCGACAGCTGCCTGACAATCTCAGTCTGCTGGATGTGCGTCGCAACCAGATCAGCGTCTTTGATCAGAACTTTATCAATTACCTGCAACAGGAGAACAACACGATGAATGTGTTGATGGCAGGCAATCCCATGTCCTGCGACTGCAATGCGTTGCCTCTGCTGGGATTTGTGCGAGCTCAGCCCCAGCGAGTGCCGGACATTGGGGACATTTACTGTCCCAGCTGGCCGACAAAGCCCTTCCAGCAACTGGAGGTCTGGGAGCTGTGTCCTTCGTATGTCCTGCTCATCGGCTGCATTGTGGGCTGCCTGATCATTGTGGCGTGTCTGATAAGTGTCGTGTATCTGATCTATCAGCAGGAGCTGAAGATTTGGCTCTACAATCACAATCTGTGCCTGTGGTGGGTGTCCGAGGAGGAGCTGGACAAGGACAAGACCTATGATGCCTTCATATCCTATTCTCACAAGGACGAACAGCTAATAGCTGAACTGCTGCCCAAACTGGAGAACGGCCTCCACGCATTCCGGGTCTGTCTCCACGGACGCGATTGGCTCGTCGGCGATTGCATTCCCGAGCAGATTGTGCGCACCGTGAATGACTCGAAGCGGGTCATCATTGTCCTGTCGCAGCACTTCATCGACTCGGTCTGGGCACGCATGGAGTTCCGGATTGCCTACCAGGCAACGTTGCAGGACAAACGCAAGCGCATCATCATCATTCTCTACAAAGAACTGGAGCACTTCGAGGGCATCGACAGCGAGCTGCGCGCCTATCTCAAGCTCAACACATATCTCAAGTGGGGCGATCCACTCTTCTGGAGCAAGTTGCACTACGCCATGCCCCACAATCGTCGCGTGCTCAAGGGGCAGAAGAAGCATGTGGGTCCACTCATCTGATTCATAGCCACACTCTGATTGCACTCATAGTCTCTAGGATATCGTAGTTAAGAAAGAGGGAAGAAAAAACTAATGTTTGGCTTAAAAATATATTTAATTAAATTTGGCTACTTAAATTAAGTTTAGTTTAAGATTCGGAATACGAATAAATACAATTTCTCATCTATATTTATAATCTGTACTGTCGTATATTATATATATAATCGTATATTATTAATAAGGCTTGGTTTTCTTACTACATTTTTCCTATATAAATGTTAAGATAAAGTAAGTTATTCGGAAACATTATTAAAGTACTTATAGAAAAAAAATGAAATATTGGATTGGATTGAATTTGGGCACAGGGTATCCCTTAGTCGAGTTCTCTCGAATAAAGTTAAGGTAATTTAAAATTTAAATATTTTTTAGATAAGGCCTTAGTCTCTAAATAATAAATTAATTCTTGATGACAACTTAAATTTTTCTTTGAAGACTTTTTGAAATTAGGAAAAACTATGCAAATCAAGCATTATAATTTAAATAATACAAAAGCATTTTTATTTCTCGCTTTGATGTTGCCTTATTTGAAACTCTGAGTATTGGAACAAACTTTGGATATGTAATTCGATTTTTTTTAAACTTTAAATTTTTTTTAAAATTTGATATGGAATTTACTTATTATACATGTACATATAGATTGTAAACCTTTATAAATTGTTTCCCTTTTCCATTAAGCTCTATTTGGTAGATTTAACCGATGTTTTTTTTAGTTTTTCCTTGGGAAATAATATCTTTGATTCATTTTAAAATAGAAACAATTTAAATTTCTCCTTTCCAACCAATTCGAATCAGGTTTATGGTCTTAATGGCGACTAAATCAATCAGCTTAAATAATTACAATCTTCGGGATAATATAATTTTGCAACATTTTCGTTCATCCAATAGAAGTTTAATGTAATTAATTTAAGCTATCCTCACTAGCTTGCCACAAATCTTAGAAATAATATTTATAACAGCGGACAATAAAACGGCAACAGGCACTGTCACCTTTTCAGCTTAGCCCAGATCTATTTCTGCTTCATTTCACCACACAAAAGGTTTCTTTCTTAGAAAATATGTTATTGTTTTCGAGACATTTTAATTAAAATCTAAAGCTGGACATGTTTTGCAGTCATTAGTTATGTTTCAGAGTGTGGAGTCGTGTTTTGTTGAAAAATGAAAAAAATAATTAAACAATAAATGTCTTATTAAATTTGAGGATTTTTTTGGAGGGATCTATTATATTTTTAAGAATGCTAGCATATTGTAAAACTTTAATAAAACGGCAACAAGTTATATGTGTGTATGTGTGCTGTTTGGAATTATTGTACTAATAGTAGACTATCCACTTCATCCGATTGCCATGTCATTCAGCTTGTCATTTTGTCGCCGACATTACAATGGCTTCCGTTCAATAAACTAGCTTAAATATTTATTTAGTCGACAGTGCTTCAAAGTGGGCCTAGCGCCAGCGTCGGACTCTAATTATCCACTTCAGTAATTGTGCTGACCTTCAACGGTCGGGCCCCCAAGTCGGCGGAGCTCCAACCCAGTTGGACACAGAGCATAGCCCTTGGCAAATAGCAGCCAATTTTGAGTGAAATAAAAATATAAAAGGCAAGATGAGCAAAAAACATTTGGCCAAGTTTCGCTTTTACGCTGTCAGCCCTTTTGGCCGCAATTGCTTGGTCTTTTGGATATCAACTATGAGTGTGTGTGTGTGGGTGTATATGTGAATGTGGTTGTGTGTGTGCTCAAATGGGTCTTGAAGATTCATTGCCCGCCCGTCGGCCGTTGCTTTGTGGGCGTTTGAAAGTGTCATAAGACAAACGGCATTGAAGCGAAAATAACCTCGCAATTTTAGACTTGAAATTGCAAGCTCCGAATTTAAAATTTTATATGAATTGCTCTCTTTAATTTTGATTTTTATTTGGGGAAAAATCAAAAAAAATATTTCCATTACCAATTGTGTTTTTCTTATAATTTCGCGTAATTCTGTGTAAAATGTATACAATGTTGTGCATTTCTGGTGCCAATTATTAACAACATTATAGAAAAGTTTGACAGTATTAAGTATAAATAAATTACAAGCTACTAGCTGATAAAACCCTAAGTTCTCTTTTGCACATTTAAGCCAAAATACGCAAGACGCTAAAAAGTTTTCGGATATTTATATCACAGCCACCCAGAAAAATAAATTTTCTAAATTCGAACTGTCATGTGTTGAATGAATACTGGAAAAAATTCTCTAGATTTATCAGTTTTTTTTTTTTTTTTTTATATGACGGGATGTAATTTTATATTTGCGTTTCATTCCGAAGAATTTAAAAACACATGCTTGACTTTATTGACGGGGGGAATCGAACCCAGTTTTTTTTTCAAACTGGAAGTTCTACTTATGTGATAGGTCGGCTACTCTAACCACTGAGCTACCGGACCACACAGATTTATCAGTATATTCGTTTATTTAAAACCAATTTGACATCACATTACATTTTTTTATAAAATTGGAGCATAATTTAAATTTGTTGAATAAAATCTGAAATAAAAGTTAATTGACTGTGACATTAATCAGCTTAAGCAGAATTTTATTATGTACTTGATGTTGTTAATGCTGAGATTTATTGTATATATACAAACCTATAGAATCTACATGTGTGTATGTATGATATATGTATATGTATGTATGAGTAGTTGCAGTTAAATGAAGCTCGGCTGAATGAAACGCGGCAACTAATGGAAATTGATTGCAGGACTCACGCTTTGCAGCTGCCGCACACAATAATTTCAGCTCATATTTCATAGTCTCGATTTCTGCACCCAACTCGTTCCATTGTATCTCCTCCCACCTCATGCCAACTCGTCCTTTCTCCTTTCGTTCGTGCCTCAGACATCTCAGCATCTCGTAGTTATCACAAACATCTGTTTGCAGCTGCTCTTCATTTATCATAACTTTCGAAAGCAACTACTCGTATAAAAATCTGCTTGTAACTGCTCTCAAGCCCCGAGCTCACACCACAAATTTATGTTGCCGATGCTGTACGTGACCTAGTCGGGCGTATACTATTTGCAAGACTGTTGCCGATGCCCAAACAGTTACCAATAAACTAACGGACCTCAACTAACTATGCAGCCTGAAACTTGAATGCATAACACACAAGGGGTTAAAGGCCCTTATTATGTTTATTTGTATGTGCATGTGAATGTTCTAATGTGTGTGTGTGTGTGTGAGAGTGACTGTGTATTTGTGATTGGGCGTGGGCGCTTTGTCCGGATTGAAATGTGGTCTTTCCAAAGCCCAAGCGCATTTGTTACATAAAATGGAATCGACAGCAAGTCATTTGAGCCATAAAACTAGCAGGACACAAATCACAATAAACGAGTATGTATGAGTTTATTCGATATTATTTGCTGAGCATTGCAATTGTGTGCTTGTTGCAGTTGCATTTTATTATATTTGATTTCACTGCCAGCTCTCAATTTCATTTCACAAGCTCAGCGCTTTGGCTTCCATTTTCAGAAGCTCAACAGTTATTTGACAATATGATTTGAAATATATTGAAATATACTCGTTCTTCTTTAAGCAAAACATATAGGCAAGGAAACATTAAGCATATTTAAAACAATTTCAAACATGTCATAACAATTTGTTGTAGTAGAAACAAATTAAAATTTGCATTCTTTTATTCTACAGAATAAAATAAAGCTAATATTTACATTGAAAAACAATGCACAAAATAAAATGTGAATGAATTCATAATTTTGTTGACTCTGAAAATAGTTTTAAAACTATTGAGACTGATATTTATGGAACATAGACATTTCTCATCTGATTTTCTGACTTTTTTCTACTCCCAACAATGAATACCGGGTGTTGACTGAAGATAAAAGTTGACATTGAAAGATATTTTAATTTTACCACAATTAATTCATTAGACTTTCAATATATTTAGTCGCTCAAAGAAATAAATTCTCTTAGCAAGTTGTCAGAGCAAACAATGCTAATTCTAAGAGAGACTCTTCAAGAGAGTGAGTCAGAGTCATTGGGGGACTGATAAGAGACAATTCATCTCACGTAAATCAAAATCTGGCAAAATACTTGATAACAGAACCCGAAATTGAATGTGGTTTCAATTTAATAAGAATTGTTGCTCGAAATATACAGAAACGAGATGAATATTGTATTAAATAAAATATTAACACTTTTATTTATAAGTGCCTTGGTGCAATTAAGTGAACAATCGATGGACAGAGAACAACACTGCTCAGTTCTCAAGGAAAATGAAAAGCAATGTGGCAACTATTGTTACAATATAGTGAAACCACTACTGCAATATTTGGAGACGATAAAGTCCAAGGAACAGCAGTACGAAGAATTTCTAGTTAAAGTTCATAGCCTTGAAATGACGATAAAACATATGGAAAGTACCATAACAGTTCAAGAAACACAGCTAGAAAAACAACTCGAATTAACACAAGTCTATAAAAAGAAAAATATAATTAGCGAAGAGTTGCTAAAGGAAAAGAATAAACAAATAATGGAATTAGAAACTCAGATATTACAGCATCAGAGATCAGAAACAGATTTAAAACCCTTGAGAAATAAAGAAGACAATATAGTTATGAATGAAAAAATTAAAATGCAACTGGAAAGTCCAAATAACTTGAACTTAGATTTTACAGTCAAACAAAATCCATTAATTGTGTCCACTGAAATCTCACCATCAAACATTAATCACAATAATGTTCTGATTCCCCAGATACAAATCTTGGAAAGTGATAAGTCCTCAGAAATAAGAAAACTCGAAGAAACTGAGTCTTATTTTGATAAATATCTGAGTAAAAATTGTATAGGTAAATCATCGGATGTGTATATGCTAAAAATACCCGGCATTAAGCACTTTGCGATACCCTGTGATTCAACTTTAGCTGGTTCGGGATGGACAGTAATTCAGCGTCGTCAAGATGGTACTGAGAATTTTAATCGCAACTGGACAGACTATCAAACAGGTTTCGGAGACTTGCGGAAAGAGTTCTTCATCGGATTAGAAAAGCTGCATCTTATTACAAATTCGCAACCACATGAATTATATATACATCTTGAGGATTTCGATAACGAAAGTCGATATGCACTTTATAATTATTTTGTCGTAGGCAATGAAAGCGAATCCTATGCAATTAAATCTCTAGGAGAATACTCTGGAAATGCGGATAATGCATTAGTGAATCATAAAGACATAAAATTCTCAACACCCGATCGTCATTTTGATAATAATTGTGCAGAGAATTTTGAGTCTGGCTGGTGGTTTAATGATGGCTGCTATCAATGGTAAAGCGTTAATTCTTTAAGTTAACTGAATTAGTTCATCAAAATGTTTTATTTACAGTAATCTAAATGGACCATACATCAGTCAGAATATGCCCAATTCAAAGGCTATTGAATGGAGAACTTGGCACTTTAAGCCTCTTAAGTTCGTTCAAATGATGATCAGACCAAATCGTATAAAATAAAATTTAAAAATATATAGTTTATGATTAAAAATGATTAAATCTTTAACGAAATAATATGCAATATGTTCCGACTCATCGTTACTATTAAAGGACTTCGTCAGTAGTATAGTTTTAAGTATAGGAAAAATTTCAGAAATAACTAAATTGGGGAAAATTATTAAAAACACAGAAGAATATTTCTATTTATGAATTAAAAATGAGGAAACCAAAATTAGAAAAAATGTAATTAGAAACAAAATTGGGATGGTAAAATTGGGAAAGTCAAATGCAATAATATTTTAGTAATTATAAAATCTCTCACGATTTCGATATTTTGACTTCTCACTGATTTCTACAACTCACCATTTATATGGTATATATATACTTTAAAGGATCAGAGATGCCTCCTTCCCCCTGATATAATCATTAAAGCGTATAAATTATATGCATGACACTGTTTGACCATTCCTCATTCTGTCCCAGTCCTTGCAATGAAATGGTAGAAACGCACAGCACTTGGCTTTGATTATGTGCAGTTCAGCACATGGCAACTGTTCATATACAAGGATTATTTCGTGAATCCAACCAGTTGCAGACAACGCCCTGAGCTGGAGAGTGATGGGTAGAGAAAGGGAATGCAACGGAACAAAAAACTCGACCACAACTTGAAGTATATCAAAATTGCAAACGTATGTTGACAGATGCAGTTGCTCAGTCGTTAATCCCCGCCAGCTGTCACGTGGCATAATTCCATGCATTTGTCTTTGCATTTGTACTCTCAAATGGCAAAATACTATACTCCAGCCACTGTCCGAGAAATCAATCGGAATTGCCGGCAAGTCACCTCCCATGCTGGGCATTAATCAAAAACTCATTTTGGGTGGGTGTGCCAAGGACGAACTATGGAAGTACTTGGCCACTACAGGCTGCAGTGGCAGCAGCTGTAGGCTTAGGTGATTAGTTGTGCGTTAACCCCGCTGTGGTTCAGTTCAGTTTGGTTCAGTTCAGTGTGGTTTGGTTCGGTTTGGCTGCTTGGCTGCTGCACTAGCAAATTGCATTGAATTATTCATTATTCATTTCAATCTTTTTTGTTGGCCAGTTCAGTGAAAACGGCTTTTTTGGCGCACTTGCAGATAAATGTGCAGTGGAAATTGATGTGGCCAACTGTCGTTGGCATGTGGTGGCAGCACCACTCGGCCAATTAATAACGTGTTTGTTTGTGTGTTGTGTGTGGCATTTATCTTCGGTAACAGACGAAAATTGCTGCACTTGCGTCACTAGACTCAACACGACAACAATTGATTGACGCTACGAAAAAAGCAATTTATTAAAGACCCGAAAATACATCTATTATTGAGTGATACTCACTCACATTATGAGCCTTCCAAGCCACTAATTGAACCAGGACACACAAAAGGAGCCAACCATCTTCCACGTTAAGTCAGTTCCCAGTTGTGAGTCAACGACAGCAGCAACAAAAGAAAAAAATCGCTTGTTTAACGCTCGAGTGCAAATTGGATTATCCGCCAACAAAGGCAAAACAACAACAAAAACAACAATGCTTGACAGGATGCTGAAGCTCAATGCAGCAGATCTCCTGGTATGTCCCTGAATCAAAACTTAGCCATAAATATTTGTACAAGCGTAATTCAAGTCCAATCCTACGCACAACTTAAATCAGCATAGTCTGAACTTGTTGCTTTCGTTATTAATTTTTGACAGCATATATGGTAAATATTATGTACAGGTATAAAACTGAAAACTTTCTTACAATTCAGTTAAAATTTAACTAAGAGATATCTTTTAATTTTACATTAATAAATTAATTATTAAATTTTGTGACTCTTTCTGTGCATCGAAAAGAAGGGACTTTATTTGTATACATATTTGAAACATTTTGCTTACGAACGAGATGTTCCTGAGTATGTTAAGTGTGTTCTTAAACAGGCAAAAAAGTGTCTTGATTTTAAAACTAATTGTTGTTAAAAATATTCAATTAGTTCATGTTTAAGCAAGCCAGATTTAACGACTGCAACAAAACTGAATGACCAACCAATGTCTAAAACAAATACTCATGACCATAAGGTGGAAAAATAGAAACAATCTGCAAGGGTATTTCATCTTACACACCCAGCATGGAATTTTGATTTTGTGAAAAAATTCGTAATCATAAATAATTTGTTTTAATTATCTAATTCGATTTGCAATAATAGTCAAGTGGTTTTTATTAATATAGGAATAGTGAAATGCTCTTAAAATTAAATGTTTTTCAAAATGTGTGTAAAAAGTTTTATGGCTGAGCAGTTGATATACTTAAAATTTCGTCAGACAAGCCTTTTTTACCGACACTTTTCGCTTAAAAAACGACGATTAAAATATAATACATCATATTTCCTTCGGTTTTAAAAGCATTTTTGTTTGAAATTGTTCAGAGGGTTACTGGATTCTGAGAAAACAAGAACTGATGAGATTTTGGTTAGAAAACCAATGCGAAATATGTGAATGGAAAAAATGCTTGTCTAACGGGAACATTAGATACATAAAATAATATTTTGGTTTACCAGTTACAAAACAAGAATCTCTGACTATAGAAGTCGACTCGATTGAGCGAATATTCAACAAAAATAAACATAACATGTGTTGAGTATAAACTAATGATAATGACAATTGATTTTAGGAATCGAATTCAAGTTCCAATTCTTAATTAACTTTTGGCTTGGCACGCCCGCGTCCCAGCTTCTTGGCGCGCAGCTTGGACATGTGCGACATGACCAAATAGCTGCCAGGAAGAGCGAGTAGTAGGAGATAGACTCTCAGGAACATCACCATGTCAAAGGTAGAGTTCCATTTGTTGGGCATCTCAACGCAGAAGCGTTTGGTTTCCTCGATGTAGGGTATGCTGCGCAGCAGTATGACGCCCTCGCAGACAATGCCCATGGGATAGAGCGGTATCCAAATGGTGTAGCGCAGCCAGGTGAGTAGGGCGTTCTCTCGCTTCAGCAGCTGACTAACATAGTAGGGATAGCTGTAAAGGGAAAACACAAACAATTTGTTATGATACAGGTTCCATTAAATGGGTCTAAATGCAAAGCTCACCGCACTAGCTCCACCATTGCCCATATGATGAATACATAGCACACAACCGGCTTGTCATGCATTCGTGGTTCCATTTCAATCATTAGGAAGAGCACAAAGTTGCGTCCAGAGATTTGAAAGAAGGGCACCAGCGGACTGCCCTTGGTGTAGCCGAAAAGTGGATGCATTACCTCCATATATTGCATCAATTGCACGAATTTAAACGAGGTTCCCACGTATTCATACGTATGCTTTATGCTAGCGGGTCCGTCGCGCAAGTAGAGCACGCCCATGATGACCAGAATATGGAGGTAGCCCACAAGCATCGCCAGATTGTAGATGACCAAATAAACCTTTTTCGTTTTTTCTGCAGAATGTACAAATTAATTAAATACAAGCTATAATACGAGCATGGATCTCCTTACCCCGCACGTAGCCAATCTCCTGCTTCTGCAGATTGTTGTACTCCTCCACATAATCCTTGCGCACATCTCGCGCCGGATCGGCCAATAATTCGGCATCGTCCTCGGTGTGCCATCGGTCAAAGTCGATGCGCAGCCAGTGCGGCTTCTGTGGCGTTGCCACCAGTCGCACCCACCAGGCCGGCGCCACTTTTCGTATGTGCAGCTCGATTTTGTGGTCCGTCACCGTAAATGTGGCTGTGTCATCGTCGATGAACTCGTAGAAGCGCAGCTGGAACTTGTACGCATTCCGGCCCCGTGCTCCATGCCCAGTGGCACTAAACGTTAGCGTTGTGGGCGTGAAATCTGCAATGACGCCCTACAATAGAGAAGACGCCGGTTAATTCGTGCCTATGTAGGTACATGTATTTATATTGATTTTCCATGGCAAACTTACCTTTGCATCTTTGAGGTCCACTTTTAGAAGCAGCGTGTGCTTCGTTTGCGACCAGTACACAAACGGACTTAATTCAGTTGCGTCCATTGAACTCGCATTGGACATTGTCGACAATTTTCAGGTGTTGTTATTATTTTTGTTATCACAAAGTGTGCCACCAAAAGTTACGCTCATGCAGCAGGGTACGCACTTAATGCTGTTGCTTGCATTAAAAACATTAAAAATTATTGATGTTATCACGATACTAAACACTTCTTTGGAAAATAAAACAATTTGTCTGCTTTAAAGACAATTTACAATTGCGGTGGCACGGTAAAAAATGTATATTCAAGCTGGAAATGTATTTTTCTTCAACCCCTGAGCACCATACTGTTTTGGTATTTATTTGCAGGAAAGTTGCAGCCCAAACGATTACTTTTTCATATCGATTAAACAAAATATATCGCATACACTCTTTCAATAGGCAGCTGCTATGACACACAGCTCTGTAGCAAACAGCTTATTTCTAAGGCGCGCGAAAATTCAAAATGTAATTTGGTACTGCAGATAAGAATGTGGTAATTTTGTGTAATAATAAATCAAAATAAATATGCAACAATATTTAGAATTTTGAAAGCACTGAATATTTATGAATAAATATTAATATTTTATATTTTGCAAATTTACTAACTATACACTTGACAACTTTTTATTGCTTTGTAATGTAATCAAAAGTTTATTTTTGTGGGTTATTCGCTTAAGGTTGGCATGTGTGCGTATGTGTGTGTGTGTGTGAATGTGTGGCTTGGGGTCATTTTGATTTATGAGCCGTTAGAACAAAAGTCGGAAGCCGGCAGACAAAATGAGAGGGGATTCTGGTTTGGTTTGGGTTGTGTTTTGTTCTTGCTGTTGATATCCTTCCGTCGTTTGCTTCCTTCCTAAAGTGTTTCTAAAACAAAGAGCGGCAACTTGTCAGAAATGTTTATTTGAAATTGGTTTTTAGGCGAAAACAATGGAGCATACGCGTTATCAAACTTAAATTTTAAGAACTATTTGTGTTTTAGCTAATCTCTCTATGAAAATATTTTTCTACTTTTCCAGCCAACAAACACACACAAGTTTTCACATACTAATTTTGCACACACAACTCAGGCACCACATCAAAATGTTGCGTTTTCTAAAGATCCGCTAGACACGGCCCCACGTATCGCGTTCCGATCAAACTATCTATCAATATATCTACCATATATATATATTGTGTATGTGAGTCTGCTTACTGTAATGATGTCATGCTTTTGGTGTAGCTCGTGGATCGTTTAACATGCCAGAGAAAAGGTAAGTGCCGTTTAATTAAGATATATTCATATAAACGTTGAAATTGCAAAGTTCTCAAGGGCGCCCCTTAAACTGATGGATAATTATATTAAACCTTGAACCAAATATTATTTAGTGCGATTTTCTTAAATTCTCTTTTATATAATCTTATCATATGAGATATTTCATAATGTTTTTGCTCCCTTTTTAAATTTAAATATCGATAATTCAAATTTTATTAAATGTGCAAAAGTCTGAACCTGTTGCTATCGTTTATCTTTAATCGCACAAACTCTCGAAATAATTAAATCGATAAAGGAACAATCGAAGGTGGAAATCAATGGACA
The DNA here is from genome assembly GCA_037043405.1 of Drosophila subquinaria. NCBI lineage: Eukaryota > Metazoa > Arthropoda > Insecta > Diptera > Drosophilidae > Drosophila > Drosophila subquinaria. The sequence goes on from JBAMBL010001497.1 coordinate 27,478, forward strand.
ATTTGCTGTTGCATTATTCAAAGTGTAATTTTGTTAGCGGAAAATGAACAAAACACCGTTAGGCAAGCGACCCAGTTAATTTGTGAACTTGTGTGTGTGTGTATGCATGTGTGTGTTTGCCAGATGTTGCAGTCTGTCTCATAACAATATTTTGACCCTCAAACTGGAGTATTAAGCGAATAACACGTATACGCAATGTGGTTCCAAGAGCTTCAGTCTCTTTGGCCATTTACTCTGTTGGCCTAGTTGTGAACAATCATAGTCAATGACGTATGTAGCTGTTACCAAAGCTATGAATACGCTAATATAACATTCAGTTATTCACATCGTGGAAGAGCAGAGTAAAAGTTCTTCTATTTCCGACTCGCTTTCCGATTTCTGTTTTCCCCTTCATCGTTTGTTGTTTGTTGTTGCCAACTGGCAGTGGTTAAGGTCAAGTAAACAAGTTGGTTAAGTGACAGAGCACAAACGAGGGGAAAAGGGATGAGGAACAGTCTGTCTGTCTGTCTGTCTGTCGGTGTGTCAGCGTGTTCACATGAGTCAAATTATAAATGCCGGCATGAGCGTGGTATTATAGATAAATAAAACGAATGATACACTGCACTATTTAAGGATATACTCACATTAGGACATGAGAAAGAGAGAGCAGAAGAAGTGTTAAAATGTATCCATGTTGGATAACTGAAATAAAAACTGAATCTAAAGGCACAAGATGTATTTTAAGTAAATATACCAATCATTAAAATTGTTGTTCAAATATGAAATAAATTCTTTGAATGACTTTCAATTTATTGGTGGACAGACGGACATAAGTCCAGACCAAAAAGATTTTATTTCCCTTTCAATAAATAAATTCAATACAAAATTGTATAGATTTTTATTGTAAAATTTGTAATTCTTTTTAATATTTCTTTTATTAATTCCTCAATAAAATAAGTACATTTATTAGTTGAATCGTAAAATCGTCTTTTAATAGAGTATCTGCTAGTCGACTTTATGCTGTTTTCCTGGTTTTTTTATAATTCTTTAACTTGTGTTTTTGTTATTTCGTAATTTTATTTTAACAAAAAATATTATATTTGCGGCATGTTTTGAGCCTTGTCGTTGCCTGTGTGTGTGTGTGTACATAAATATGTGTGTGTGTGTTTTGTTGTTCTTGTTTATATTAAATGTGTTGTACACGTGTTGGTAAACTAACTCACACACATATTCACACACACATACGGAGAGACACAGCTGGCAGACAGTCGCGTCGAACATTAATATTAACGTTAAAATAACAAGAACAACAACAACAACGCTCATCAAACATGCAGCGTTTAGTAAGCAAACAAAAAGACAGAGAGAGAGAATGTTACACGAAGCGAGAGAGAGATAATAAAAGAGACAGAGAGGGCGCGATTGAGAACGTATACAGTTAGTGCGTGTGTCAGAGCGAGACGCAACATTTAGACATTTCCTTTTTGGCTTTTCCGGCGCGATTCGTTGTCGCTAACATTTTCAGTTTCCTTTTTCACTTTCATTTCGGTTTGCTTGTTTTTTTCCGTTTCGACGCGACGCTTTTCAGTTTGCGGCAAGCGTTTTGTTCGATCAAAACGAATTTTGGCCACGCGGCGGCTGCTTTGATTTTTCCCGTTAGCACGCTTTTGAGTTTGGCTTCGGTTCGGTTAGTGAGTTGGTCGCAGTCATGGCTCTTGTGGCACATCGGATGATGCTGCCGGCGCGCCACCGTCGCACCCAACAGCAGGTGGCACGCAACAAAGTGGGCGTGCTCGCCGTGCCCACTTTGGCGGATTACTACAACCGGGATGGGAGGGATCAACAGCAGTTGCAGTCGTCGCAGCTGCAGTTGCAGTCGTCGCAGCTGGAGCTGCAAGCCAGCGATGCCAAAGTAAGTGCAACAAGTTGCAACTCAAATCACACGCATTGCATGCCCACAAAGTTCGCCTTTAAACCAACTTGGCTAACACTTTACCACGTGCCTAAAACTGCAGACGCTTCTATGTCCAACAACAACAACAACACTGAGAACAAAAGTCTCATCCTCTTATTGTTATTTTGCTTTCTTCTGTTTCTATTTTTCTTGCTTTCTGCTTTGATGGCGCCAAGTTTATGCGGCTCATTGACATCAGACATGCTTAGGATGTTGTTATTGTTTTTGCTCAATTCTTTCCATCTCCTCTTTATTGTTGTTGTTGTCATTGATAATGGTCAGGGATTTTCTTTAAGCGGGTAGTTTTCTTCATCTTAGAGTCAACTGCAAACACAAGTAAAAGCTATTCTCTATGTATCAAGTATTAAAGGATTAGCAGACTCTTTCAACTAATGTAATTTATGCATATTAAACACTTGAATTTAATTTAAAAATTTATAATATTCTGAAATGCTTTAGAATAGATTATCTAATCGAAATAATATTAAAATATTCGAAATAGTTTTTATTGTATTTTAGCAGCCATCATATGATTTCTAAAAATCATTTTTTTTACTTACCTTTATGAACCTTTTCTTAGTTTTTCGAATTTTTTTCTTATTAAACTTAAACATCAATTTGTTGACAATTCTAGTATTCTCTGAGTAAAATTTGTATTAATCTACACGCTTTTATGCAAATATTTAAAGATATTTCATTAAAATTTTTCAAAATTTGACTTATTGAAAAAAAAGTAAGTCTTCTGTGACCTCCAAAAAGTATGCTTTAGAAAACAGTGAAAGTAATGTGATAGAATCGGAGTCATTTCGTTCAATCCAGTTTAAATAAATGAGGAGAGGCTTCAATTACGTTTAATCAAAGTGTTTGATTGTCTAAGTGAATAATTGATTCTCAGTTACTCGTGATTTCCTTTCGATTATTCTCACGTGTGTCGTTCGATTGAATATCGTGTGTCGTTTCTTTGTATACAATCTCATAAAATGTTTATTATACCCACACCAATAACTTCAACGCCTAACAAATGGAATTTTTAATGTTCATGTTTGGCTGCGTAATTGAATAGGTGTAAGCTTTTGTTTTGGTTTCGGTAGCGCCAGAAACCCGCCTCTCTTTGATGAAAGAACAATGAAAACAAACAAATAATTTATTTGACAGAAAACTAAAACTGATACAAATTGTTTGACTAACTGATACGAACTACGGCAATCAATAAGATTGAAGTCATTGGGAATCTAATAGTACTATAAATAGAGTAGTACTCTTTATATAGTATTGAATAAGTCACTCTAAACGAAAATCAAGATTTTTGTTTATGTAGACAAAATTAATTCAAGACAAATAACATTTATTTACGTCAAACATACATTTTACGTCAAAATATATTTTCAATAGCTATCAAACACCTAAGTTAGACATTGAAAAAACGGCCCTTAGTGAAACAATACAAATAAATCTTTTTGGTTGAAAAACATATACATATATGTATTTCAGGTTGCAAGAAAAATATACAGATTGCATAAAAAAATATTTTATTTGACATGTTAGAATAATATAGAATTTATTTTATTATGAGTAAAATAAATGTGAAAAACCACATTAATATATCATATTTATTAAAAAGATGGTCCAAAAGTTTATTAAATTCTAAAATGTAAAATGTTTCACATTCGATTTTTATTATTTTAGCTTTTTCAATATAAAATTAAGGTTACTTTTAGTGTACTTATGTATTCGGTGTAGGTAGAAGTTGACCTACTGTCTTACAACCTGCCACAACACAGAATGTGGTGTAACCCTCGCCCAATAACTGTTGAAGCGAGTTAGCGATGACAGCAACCCCAGAGCTTTTGCAGAAAGCTTAGGAAACAGGAGTTTACTTACTAAAATAATATGGACAGAGCTTTTGTTGGGCGGAAAGCTCTCACTCTCTCCTTTAGTAGGCCCCGTGTCCAATTAGCCCTTAAGCCTTTAATGAACTGGGGGAGATTTATGTGGCGCCTTTGACCTAGGCACTCAGTAGTTCAGAGCCAAATGGTTATCGTACTCCGCACTCGTGAAATATCGCTTATTGAAAATTGACACAAATTGAAATGAACGGCGTGTTGAGGGGTTGAGTCCGGTCTTGGAATCAGCTAACGTAGCGACTTGTTGATGTGGCAAATTAAACTTATCTTTTGTTTATTGCAAGTGTTTGTCACAAAGGGGGAGATTCCATAAAATACGTACAGTTGGTCAAGTAATTGTGTTGACAAGTTTAAAAATTAGCGAAGAAATCTTTTCTGTGTCAGCTATTCTCATTTCTAATAACTGGAGACTTTTACCTGTTTGGATATATGTACATTTAATATATACATACAGCCATGCTCATACAATTGGCACAGAAAAAAAAGTATATTCTATTCGTCTATTTCTCAAAATGTTCATCACTTGCTTTTACAATTTTGCATGCAACTGTTAATTGGGTTCATACACTATATGCTTTACCGTTAATTTTTGCGAAATCCTTATTGGGTTTTTTTTTAATTTAATTTTCGTTGGCCTAGTGTGACTTTTGGGTGCTCACAGAATTGGCACATAAAGTTTGAGGAGTGGTTTTTTTCGTAAAGGCCACTTGGTTTTCATATTTTTATCTAATTTTCGTTAAATTTTATTTAACTCAATTGAATTTATGCAAAAATGGGCAGCGGAAAGACTTGCACTGTTGAAAAACGTAGACTTGTTTATCAACTTAGTCAGTCGATAAAGAACATCGGCTGAAATAGCTCAGATAATAAAAAGTTTCAGGAAATTGGTCAATAATACACTTGCATTAGCCCAAAGGAGTACTTCATATTTAAATGAAAACAAGGTTAAGGAGCCAAAGCCTCAAAAGACCGATTCCAGCATCGACAGGATCATAGTATGAAAAGTAACAGTGTCCATTTTAAGTCGGTTCGTGCAATTATGGTGGAAATCAATTAATTATATGGTCTCAACCTATCCAGAAATCTAGTGCCCAGAAGATTAATCAAAGCATTGCTCTTTGGGCCCATCAGCAGAAGAGTACCGCTCCTGTCAAAGCTGAACATGAAGAGACGATTATGCTTTGCAAAGGCCTACAAGGGCAAAGGTGCACCATTTTGGAAAAAAGTGTTGTGGAATGATGAAAACAAAATAAATTAGATGGGACTTGATGGGAAACTATTTTTGAGTCGCCCAAAAAGCCAGGCTCTATATACAAGATGCCCAACCAAAACCATCAAGCATTTTCGAGTCGAATAATGTGTTGGGTTGCATTTGCTTGGCACGGTGCGGGCCTGCTCGCCTAGGTTAATGATAATATGGACCGATTTCAATATTTAGACATTATAAAGAACTCAATGGAATCTTATGCATTTGAGATTATGCCTGTGAAGTGGACTTTTATGCCCGACAATGACCCTAAGCATATTTATGAAGTGTTTTGACAAAGAAAAGGTTCGGGTTATGGACTCTCCGTCATAAAGCCCAGACTTAAATACTATTGAGATCCTTAGGAACGATGTTAAAGTGGCCGTTTCCAAAAAAAAAATTTAAAACTTTGGATGATTTGTGTTCTGGAGCTCAACGAGCTTGGTATTCGATCCCAAGGGAAACTTGCCAAAAGCTGGCATTAAGTATGAGTCGAAGATGTCAAGCAGTTATGGATAATTGTGGATATAGTACCAAATACTAAAGCCGAGTATTATTTTCCTTTCGAAAACATCATCCGTTAATTTGTAAAATTTATTTGTTTGAAAATGTGCCAATTATATGAGCAGGCAAATTTTGAGTTTTTCGTTGGAGTTATTTCATTTTTTTTACATAACAGATCTCAATTGAAATTTGTTTTCTTTTTTAATAAACTAACATAATAGGCTACAAAATGCCATTAAACTTTTGTACCTTACTATTACCATTTAATAAAAAAAATCATCTTTTATTTGTTTATTTTATTTGTGCCAATTATATGAGCATGGCTGTATATTGATGGTTTTGGGGCAAGGAATTTATATGCTTATTTTCAATAATTGGAACTCATATCGCGCACAGGTTTTAAAAAATCGCAATTACTCAATATAATTCAAAACTTAACTTAATTTTGACTGATTTCTTTTTGTGTATGTTTCTTAGAATATAATTAAAAATGAAATAATGATAATGAAGAAAACAAAAATGGGAATTTTATGCTTTGACAAAAAACTACTTGACACACTGTGTGTATCAAATTAATTGTTTGTGTTCCCTTGAAGTGCGAGAACAGCACTTGGGGGTACAATGGAAACGGTGGACGTGCTGTGCATTCAGTTTGAAGTGGCGACTGGGCTAACCAAGACAAGCTGGCCAACATATGGCATCGTCTGGAACCCGCCGCCTTCGTGGAGGTGCACAGCATTTACAATCCTAAGCAGCTATTGACCATGGAGCCGGATCATAAGAGAGTCGACCTGGTGGTCAGCGAGATCATTAGGCAGGCAGCCATGGAGCATGAGATGAAGAAGCAACAGTGGTTCATCGAGGCTAAGGACAAAAGTAAACTATCGATTACATCAACGCATTTGAAGGAATCATCGAATGATGCGCTTAACTCTAGCTAGGATCTAAATAAGTGTACTCACTCCTAGACTCATAATCCTAATCATAGCAATAATAAAAGTAACTGAGCATGCTTTGATTTAAAAGTATTTTGCTTGTCAACTTGTCAATTTATAAACTTTCACTTTCGCTGCGATGCATTTCTGTGAGGAGGAATTGACGGCTGATACGAGTATGCTGGAAATGCCGGCCGCCTATGAGGAGGTAGATGGAACCACCCAGTTGCCTCAAGGTTTGCTCACAACAGCGGATCGAGTTGGTCTCGAGATCAATCGCATTATTCGAGCAGCCCACGAGGAGCATGAGAAGTTCCTGTACGAGCGGGGAATCGCAGAACTGGCGCGACGAGAAGCCATCATTGCCAGGACCTTCCCACCCTATTCAAATAACATTTCCACACTGCAGGCCGAGTACGAAGAGGAGGTGAGGTACTTGAAGCAATTGCTGCCAGAAGAGGACTTGGACTGGCTGGATGAGTTCTCTTTCTAGCTGGAGACTGATGATATTTGTAGTGCCAATTCCGAAGGGAGAAAAAGAGACAAGTGGTTGATTATATGATTTGTTGTAATAAATACAATACGACTTATCTTACATCTGTATTTGAAGTTATATAACGAGATATTTGTCGATTAAGAGCACCCCAAACGCATTTTGAAATACAAAAAAAAATGTAGACAAAAGCATTTAAAAAAGTGCGAAGCTATCTTATAACCAGATTGAGAAATGTATTTTAAATTGAAAATTTAAAATCTATTTAAAAAGAAAAACCCCCATCGATTTTGATAATGTAAAGCTGTTAAAAGATCACAGAAAATTTGGTTTTATTTTCTGTGAATTAAGAGGCACAAATCGAGGCACAGTTTAAATTGTAAACTGAAAAATCTAACTTTGTTCCTGGGACTCTTCAGTAGCCTGGCGAACTCACAATAAATCGACATTCTCATAGGACAAAATATATGTTTTTCAGCATTTACATTTTATATATTTATTTGAGATTCACAATCCGGAATGGCATGCGAGTATACAACGGAGGCTGTGATAAGTGCAATGAATGATTGTTGCTGTTGTTTTGTTTGTTGTTTTTAGAACTTATTAGCTTACAATTCCCAAATGATTAATTTTTAAACATTTAGCTCAAAAATCGTATTTTAAATACGAAATACTTGATATTCAAGGTAGTATTGAGAGTAGAAAGAGGGAGCTGGACTGGGGGGATCGTAAAATGCAAAAGCGTTTAAATATTGATGGCACAGTCGTTGTCACACTTAGTTACAGCTGTCAATATTTCATTTCAGTAGCTGTTTAGTATATGAAAACTTGGCAATTGTCCCCTGAGGTCAGTTGAAAATGTAAAGATATTTTATGTAGATTAGCTACAGATAATTATAAAACTGCATAAATAGTTAAGTCTTGTAAGCATCTTTCAGTCGCACGGCCAATTGTCATAATTTATGCAACTCGAGTCTGCCAGTGATTTGTCCCCTTCTGAAACTTTAATTAAGTTGAACTTATCTTTGCGTTACACATGAGACCCAAAGCATTTCGTTTGTGGTTTCCGCACTCTCTCGCTCTCCAGCTTTCTTGCTCTCTCATTCCCGTTCTCGCTCTCTCGCACACGACACAAGATGCGCTCAAATATGCAAATGAATGTGGCACTGACATGTCAAATGCGGCTTTACACCTACACAGACACACACACTCGCAAACACTCATACACACTCGCACACACCTTTGGGAAACATGCATTTTGGTTATGTTTACAATGTCAGCTTGGATAACATGCAGGCACATGAGTTGCGCTCATTGCAGTCGGGAGCTTTTGAGAGTCGTCCTTAGCAATGTCAGCAAATTGGGGCAGAGCAATGAAAGCATGCAAACAGCTGTTTACAAGAAACAGGCAGACAAAGAGAGAGAAAGAGCACACGAACACTAAAGCAACGCCCACACACAGCTGACTGGGAGAGCAAAGGAAGCTTTTAACGAGTGCTCAGCACGTTCAGTTACCTGACTCAACTTCGTGTGACTGCGACTTGTAAACAAAGCGCGCGCTCTGCTGTTGCAGTGCAGAGCGACTGGAGCGACTGGGGCGACCGAGCGTCTAAGTGACCGAGCGACCCACTTCGTGTTTCGCGACGCCTTTCAATTTCGTTCAACCTGAGATGGTGCACGTCGGCTTCGCTTTCAATTTCGTGTTCGTAATTCGTTGCTGGCCGTTGGACGGCTCAGTCGTGTTTTTGTTGTGCTACATCGCGCGTGTCTCGCTGTCGTCGCCGTGAACGTCAACGTCGTCGTCGTCGTCGCGGCAGCAGCAGCAGCAGCTGGGCCAAGCACAAGGAACGTTTCGCCTGCAGTTTGAACGCCGTGTCGCGTTGCCGTTAGACCAGCATCAGGAAGAGCAACAACAACTAAAGCAAACGCAAAAGAGAATAAAATAAATAGGAAATCCAAAAACAAGCACAACAAATTTCTACACTTTTTTCTACTCGTAAAAAGCAAAAGTTTTTCAATTCAGTGCAATTCAAAGTGCAATTCACAATGCAAATTCGCAATTGAGTTTTATGCCTTAGAAATAGTTTTGTGTAAATCAAATCGCCTTACAACAAATCTTGTTAATAATTAAACCATTCAAATGGCTGCCGATACAAGTCCTCTGCATAATAAATTATAATAATAAGGCATCAGTTACAGTGCAAATGTACGAGTAATATTAAATTAGAATTTACATACAACAACAATAATTACAGTGTCTGCAAATTACAATGCCATACAATGTTCTATTGTCCTGGCAAAAGGCGACGCATGACTGACAACTGTCAATGTGCACATTTTGCAGAACAACAACAATGAGAAGAGTCAATCAATCAATATTTAATCAAATATAAATAAATTAAGAGATATAAAAATTCCATAGAACGATTTCCTTGTGTCCATTTTATTTCAAAATAAAAAGTACAATGCATTTTTATGCAACTGTAATTAAAATAATTAAAGTAATAGGGTCTAGTCGAAAGAAAGCAACAAACTAATAAAAAAATATATAAATAAATAATTATTAAAATTATAAAAATATTCTAAATGATCTACTTGAAATATCATAAAAAATATATAAATACTATAAATAAATTATAAATTATTATTATATTATAAATTATTATTATAACATAAGAAATTAAAATTTAAAATAATAAAATTTTATAAAATAAAATAAAATATTCAAGATATATTAAATGAGACCAAATTAAATTACAATTATGATAACTAATAAAAATTCTAATGGAATTCGGTGGGTTGGTTTATAAAATCTTAGTTCAAAATCCCGGTATACAGACGGAGTAGTGATTTAATTTTTCGGTCACTTGACTCCGATAAATGGACAGAGTCAGTTGCTTGTTGACCAAGTCCGACGACTGTTGGTTGTCAGCATTTTTCTGTGACACCAAAAGTTGGTTTTGAGTCGAAAATTTGTTGGAATGGATAATATACTCAAATATTTTAATTAACAACACAAGTTTTAACTTGAATGTAAAATAAATAAATAAATTTAATTTTAAATTACTGATATAATTCTATTTAACAGAAGAAGTATGTTAAAAATCGAATCGTCGTATTTTCGAATCATAATAAACTTGGCCAGTACAACAAATTGAGTGGATAAAAATCAATCGGAAAGCTGTTCACAATTTTAAACAATTATTAACTAACAGAAAATGCTTAACACAAATAAAAAAAAATGTTATTTACATAACAAATTAATTGAATATGAGAAAAAATTGTAGATTCATAAATGCCATATATAAAAAAGAAATATAATATAATTAATTAAACAATAATATGAAAAACAAAAACAAATTCATAAATGTCATAAAAATAAAATTAATATTATCACACAGATTTAAAATGCTAAAAAAAATAATGTAAATATTTAAATTTTTGTTATATAAATTTTATATATATAAAATAACAATTATAATAAAAGCAAAAATTGCCAAAACCGAAAAGTTGTGGAACGAGCAGGACAATAACAAAAAAAAAATGGTTTAGTATAATGGGTGTATTGTATGAATGTGTGGGTGTGTGGTGTCTGTGGAGATGGCTGCCACATGTTAACAACAACAATAACCACAACACACATCAAACACAAAATGGGAAAACCAAATGCAACAAGACAGCGTGAAAAATGATAATGACGGCCGCAACTGTCGCAGCCACAGCCAATGTGAAAAGTGATTATATTTACTTATATAGTATACATATACACATAGAAGGAGCGGAGTCGGGAATGGATGGGGAGTGACTGAAAAATAAGTTAATTACCCACACAAAGGGCGACAAAATCGGCGCATGGATTTTACGATATTTGCACAGTCCTTATCGAGCTAATTTGAAACTGTTTAAGTGACAATTTGCCTTGGTTCGTCCGGCTCAGAGTACAAAGTACATTAATTTGAAATTCTATCAAGTTGTAACCGAATACTAATAACCATACCACACTGCGTATACGTAATGTGACATTAATGTGTTGCCACAACCAGGTAGAATGGAGGCAGGCTGTGACATTTACAACCAATTACGCTAATATCTGTCACTTAATAAGGCGGCTCTGTAAAAAACAAAAAAAAAAGCTTTATACGAGTATTTGAGAAACCGAAATGGAAATGAAAGCTGTGTATTTTCTTTTGCCCATAACTCAGTTGCTGTTAGTTTAGGCAACTTTGTTCAGGTGTTGTTTGCCATCACCTCCATTTATAGAGCATAGTATCGGGTCTTGAGTGGATGGATGAGTGGGTGAAAAGGTGACCGACTGAGTGGGCGGTGCTGCTGACACCGCCTTGACTTACCTTTGCCCTTTTTGGCAGCGTGGCAACTTTAAAGCACGTGTAGATGACGCTTCAGACTCTGCAACACTTTCATAATATATGCATTATATTATAATAATTTTACTAAGTGCTGCACATTATAAGGGGTCCTTGAAATGCAATACGATTCTGCGAAGTCCTTTGTGAAACGCAAGAAACGAAAGCATATTTATTTTTTGAAAACTCTACAAAAGTATTAAACATTAAACATTAACATTATTAACAAAAGAAATAAACATATCCAAACAAATATTTGTATTATATACATTTTAGTTTTCTGGCTTAAAATGTACACTATTTATTAAGATTTAATAAAGAAGTGTACTCTATGAAATTATTAGAAATCAGTCGATTTACCAACTCCTTTTGTAATATTTGCAACTTGGAAATTAATTAAATTTCTAAATATAATATAATATCATATTCTTTTATCTTTAATTTATAAAAGCCTTAACAAAATTAGCTACTTGTTAGCAATATGATATACAATATATATGCTCAGTAAAAAGAAATTCATTAAGGTCAAGAGTGACCTTGAAATTAATGTGTTTTGGGAGTTTTCCAGGCGTTCCTTTTGGTCAGTCCACCCACACTTCTCCTCTCATTTTTCGATTCGTTTCGTTTTGTTTCATTTTTTTTTTGTTCATTTTCATTTCGTGCATGCGAACCATATTTCAAAATTCAATTTTAGCCACATGGTCGAGCAGCCAAAATAGTGCAAAGTAGTCAACAACAACAAGAACAACTAACACTACACACTGGAATTGAGCCCGTGTGTGTGTGAGTGAGTGCGAGTGAGTGTGAGTGTGTGAATGTGTGTTTTGGCCATGCCTGAGGCATAGGCGTTGGCGTGGGCTGCAACCACTCACAGCTCACAGCTCATAGCGCAGGCTGCGTTGGCGAACGTGGCCATAATTCAAATGATGCGCCAACTAACTACTTAATGTTATTAGATATGTCATTGCCACGCCCATCACACGCTATTTAGCATTGTTGTAGGCACGAGTCGTTGGAAAATCGCAACAAAAAATCAAGAAAACTTACACGGATTTGCCCGAGTTCCAGATTCACATCCTGTCGCCGGCTGTATATATATGTGTGTGTGCGTGTGTGTTATCCTTGTCTGCTTCAGTTTATGTTGATGTTGTTGATTACAGAAGCTAGTTGACATCTTTTTTTTTATCTCACTTTTTGCTTGTTTTGCTACCCTGTTATATATCTGAGAGAAATGGGGAATCAACGAGTTTATAAAGTTAAAATGACTATTGAAAATCTAGAAAATTATTTATTTATTTATTTATTAACATTGATATTAAAATATAGCGCTAGCTGCAGAAGCTTTCGGCCACAATCAAGAAAATTATTTGAGTTTCATAGAGCAAATTTGGTATTCTCTTAATGATATTTGATATATGTATTGATTTAAACAAACATTTCAACAGTTAAGTTAATCTTACTTTAGATACAATAACCAATATAAAAACAGAGAATATTTCTTTATTTTTACTTAATTATATACATGTACAAATATAAGTTTAAGTATCCCTCTTTACTTTCATTAGGGTATATTATACTATTCTGATAGATCTGTGCTATGTTCTCAAATTGATAACATCTAAACTTAAAGAGATATCAAAATGAAGTAAGCGCGGGTTGTTAGCCCAATGTTTTAACTCATTAAATACCATATAATTTATTTTTATTTATTTTTTTTTTAATATTTATAAACAGTTATTGAGTATTTTCATAAGGGGTATCTGTTGGTCGAACTCTGTTTCACTTCATCTCTCTGCTGGTCTGTCTGTGCGCCCAACTTTCCACCGTTGACATTTTGTTTTCAACGTTCGCTCTCGAGGTCTTCGCTTTTTTTTTTTTCCTTAAGCCGGAGCCGGAGCCTGAGCCTTGTCCTGGCCAAGGGAAGAATGCCAGAGCTGCAGGTGCTGCATTTTAAATGAAATATGGCAGACATTTTTGCGGTTGAGATAAATGCGGCGCAGTTTGTTTGCGTTTGCGTTTCTCTTCTCTGCTGCCTTACTTATTAGATTTAGCCATTTCCTTTTTTGCCTTCACACTTTTTTCTTATAGCTATTTATTCTATTGGTTTGACAGTTGTGTTTTTGCTTTCTGTGCAATGATAATTATGCCATGTACCCCTGAAATTCAGGTACAAAGGAGTTTTCACTTTCGTCAAATTAATGTCGAAATATATTTTTATTTTATTTTTCAAAAGTAGTTTCTTGAGTAAATTGTCTGATTAACATGATGAGAAAACTTAATTTTTTAATAAAACTCAAATTTTGTATTTTGATAATATGAGCATTTATACATATATCCAGGGAGAATTTGTAATTTAAAAAAAATTTAAAAAACAAGTAACGGATAAAAAAGGTTTGAAAAATGTATTTTATCCAAATTAATAAAATTAAGAGGCTTAATCAGTAAAAAACGTTCCGCTGCGATGAACATAGCTAAATAAAGATCCATAATAAAAGCTGTTGCTGTAATCTGCATAATTTTCAAAAATTATTAAAGGATTTTTAAAAACCTAATGATCTATGGAATAGAAATACTATTACATATATGAACACCATGAGTTTATCTAAGTACATTTTCAATTTCAATTACACAAATAACTGAAAGCTGTGCATAATAATAACTATGTGTAAGTAGCGAAATGTACCAAGTGCAGTAAATGAAAAGTGCAGAGCATTCTCCATCTCAATTTGTATCTTCTATAAATCTATCTCTCTCGCTCTCTCTCTCTCTCTCTCTCTCTTTCTCGCTTTTGCTGTATGAAAGCAATTAGCTTAAATCACAAATAGAAGCAGCCAATCAGGCAATGTGCTGCACTTACAAACTTTCCACAACTTGAGATGCAATGGAGCCCAGCCCCAAAAGTGGGCGCAGTGGAGTGTTAAGATCCTTGTAACGGGGTCATAAAAATCTATGTGCCGTAACAGTTTGCACTGACACTGGCACTGGTGGCCCTCGCTATAACAATCAGCTCGTTATTTTTGCATATGGTTTTTGGAATCGAATTATATAACTTTCAAGTAGCTCGTTTGACTTTTCAGCTGGCATATTTATCAGGTTTTAGCCCAGTTGTTTGCTGAGATTTTAATCTCGGCTCGGATTATTGGACCAAAGCAAAAAGATTATTTGCATTTGGCAAATTTACGCTTATCGAATTGAGGCATGGGTGAGGAAGCTCCGACTTGGAGGGAGAGCAGAACAGACCAGACCGGATATTTCCACTCATTTTCAGTCATTATTCTTCACAGCGAGGTTGTTTATGACCTCAGCTTGTGTGGAGATATGAAGATAGGCCTGTCATTTATTAGCTTGAATTTGCATTTAAGCCCACAAAAGCCGTGCAAAGGGTTTGAGCAAATGTTGCCTAAGACAACAACAGTCTTCAAATGAGACTGACACTGGCTAGTTCAGTGTACACTGTACACTTTGAACCCTATAAGGCCGAGTACACTACTTGTGCTGTAATGAATACAGTGAAGCCTCGCATTGACTAACTTTCCTAAAAAGAGAATCACAGAGAGAAACTATAAATATTACTATAACATTATATTCATGTATTTTATTCAATTGCATGGATTAATACAAGATTTTTTCTTGCAGTTCCTTTTCCATTTCTCGTTCGCTTTTTAGAGGCTCATCTCAAGTCGAGGCACTCTAGGAAGCCCTCGAAAAATTCGTCTCCCAGTTTCTGCTCAAAATGCCAACAAGGCATAATGACTAAGCACCTAATTTACAAAACGTTGGCTCTCAGCTTCTGCTTAGCATCGCTTCAGTCAATACAAGGCACAAAAAAGCCAAACCCTCCCTCTACAAATCTCCGCTCTTACCCACCTTCCCTTCCCCACCACTTCCTTCCACGTCCTTTTTAGCAAGTCGCTTTCCGTTTGCTTTAACTTTTAAGTGTTGCTTTGTTTTCATTGCCTTGCGCAGCCCCGCCCCCCTCCGTACCGCCCACCACCCACAGTCAGCCTACTTATAAGCGCAGTCTACACACAAACACACTCTCAACGCTGTTGACACTGCTGTGTGTGTATGTGTGTAGTTGTTGTGTGCCAGGAAGCAAACACTCCACGCCCACTTGAGGACTTTTGTCGTAGACACTGTATAAAACATGATAGCAACATGGGTATGATCATTTCCGAATCTATATCTTACCTAACTATTCATATTTGTACCCCTCTGTGTCTAAAAAAATAAATTAAAAATACACTAAAGAACGAATTTTCCAAAAAATATTTTAAATTGGTATAATAAAGAAGCCAATAGTGAATTGCTCTTAGTTTTTTACAACTGAAATTTATTCGGAAGTTTTTTGAGAAATTCACTCTGAATATAAGAAATTGCATTTTATTATTACTGAATTTTAGTTAAATGTTTTACTTTAATTTTTTGGTCAACTGTATTTAGTTGACATTAAATATAAAAATAAATAAATTATGTCCAACTTTCTCAATCTTAAAAGGCACTTATTGTATGAAAATGACGAAAAAGTGCCTTTTAAGCAATTTCCAAAAAAAAAAAAAAAAAATAAGCGAAAAGATTTTTGAAATTTTGCAGTCACTCCTAAAATTGTTTGAAAAATGCTTTTGCATACCAACATTTTCTTTTAAAAAATTGGAAAAAAAAAGTTTTGAAAGTTGACTTTTTTAAAATTCGAATGTTTCAATGGGTACTTAATGGGTTAAGGAAAGTTATGCATCATTCAAACGAAATTTAGATGACTTTTCCAAATATACATATTTTCTAAATTTGAAGACTTGACTTACAATAGCTGTAATAGTAAAAGAAAGAGTGTACTTAATAATTTGGCCAGTAGTGTACACAGAAAAAAAAATCCGGGATATTTAGCCCGGATTCAATCCGAAACGATGTCAAAAGTGGGGTAATCTCGGATTTACTTAAACCAAGTATGAAATACTTGATTTTTTCAATCCCGAATTCAATCCTGAAATTCTTAAATTCAGGCTAAAAAAAAATAATGTTTTTTGTTACATTTAAATTCTTTTTTAAATTTTTTTTTTAATATTTTTTTTTTACTTTTTTGCTTTTATTTTTTTTTTTTAATCTTTTTTTTACTTTTTTTTTTTTAATTTTTTTTTTAATTTTTTTTTTTATTTTTTTTTTTTAATTTTTTTTTAATATTTTTTATTTTATTTTTTTTTTATTGTGTTTTTTAACATTTTTTTTTTAGTGAAGAAAATGTTTGAATGCAATTGACTGGTGGGAATCGAACCCAGGTCTTTTTCAAACAAGTCGGCGACTCTAACCACTGAGCCACCAGACCAGTTGAAATGAAAGAGGCTGAGAGAGAATCAAGTTATTTGAGCTTATTTTCCCATTTTAATCCCGATTCAGGCTTGATTGTTCAGCTTAATCCTGGAAACATACTTAAAAAATGCAGGCTTGAATCAAGAATTTTAAACTTGATTTTAGAATGGCATTTTTTTTTCTGTGTATATTTGCAATTGTTTTTCAAAACTACTGCGATATTTCCTAGTTTTGGGCTGGTTTTTTTAAATTCTCAGGCAATGTATTTATTTGACATACTTTTCTCAACTTTAATTTTAGAAAAGTTGTTTATCTTTGCAAAGCTAAGGAATTTACTTTTGCATCTTAGGTTAGATTACAAAGAAGTACAGGAAATTCGCTAGTCGCTTTTGATTTCACATTTGTATTTTCTTTTATGTATGTTTCGGAGGCTGCAACGTTGCTGCAACGCCTCAAGCTCAAGTGTGTATCGTGCCCTCCAACGCTGCCAGGGTCATTTTATTTGTTCATTTGCATTTTCAAGACTGTTGTCTTCTCTCATTTTTGCATTTTTGCATTTAGCAATTCGCATTGTGTTCTGTGCTCTGTATTCTGTTCGTTGTCTGCATTTTAAATAAGTAAATTTGGTTATAAAAATAATTAAAAAATGTTGAGTGTGACGCAAATGTAAAATGTAAATTGAAATGAGGCAGGCAGCGGGCGACAAGAGGCAAATGGGCGCTGGAATCATTTGTGGCCAGCTAAAAAGGTCGTTGCTGGCTAATGCCAAACATGAATTGGCATATGTCGTGGCCAGTCTCAACTAATTGGGTTATGTTCTCCCCAGACACACGGGGCAGGCATGCGGCATGTAGTATATGGCAGGACCTGTTATGAGTACTCGTACTTATCCGCCTACCCATTGCCAATGACGTGGATGGCACTTAAAGTGCACTTAATTTGCACTCTTACACACATTCACATAGGTCTGAGCACATCTCGAACTGAGCACAAACAGCAACCACAGCAACAACAACACTTGTAGATACAAGAACAGTGAGCTGCAGATACATTTTCGAGGTCGAGCCAAATATTTAGGTATTCCGTCTAAGTATCTGTCTGCTCAATTCGCTTGCAGTATTCAAGTTCTGTGTGCAAAGTTGACAGATTGCCTGTTGTCTTACCAGTTTAAATGATCTGCTTTTTACCTTAAGAAAAATAGGAAGCGTGCAGAGGCAGTTTTGAATTTTAATTCATTTCAGTTTTTTTATTTTCTCAGATACATATATGTTTTTAATTTGTATTACAACAGTGAATTTTAGTTCTTGTTCATAATTTATATTAATTGAAAATAATATTTAAATATTTATTTATATTTACATATTATAAATACCTTACATTCAACAAATAATTTACAACCTTACGGTCTTTGTTCATTGTTTACATCTCGATATATTTGCTAAAATTATGCAAAGTGAAATATTATTATAAGTAAGCTTATAATAAGGTGCGGTAATTGTTTTTCGAGGATTATGTTTTTGAAAGGAGAAAGAGAAAGTAGAATTCCCTCTCTAGAATCTGATTAAAGCTTAAACAAACTATGTTACTGAAAATAATTAATCTGCCAACATACCGAAAATTCCCTTGATTAAACTTGTTAATCTGCTGATTTAAATAAACATGTCTGGATACTTTGAATGTACAACTGCATTCAGTAGAATGAGAGGATAGTGAGGTCAGTCAACATGGCATTTTCATGTTGAATTCACAACAGAGCGTCAACAAGATAGCATTTTCCATTCAACATTTGCATAACGCGTTGCTTTTCCGATTTTCACCTGGTTGCCTTGCTGACTTTGAGTGGCAGAAACATTGTCAATGCACGGCTGGGGCGGGACAGGAGCGGGGGCGTGGCAGAGAGAAAAAGCGGAGGAAGGATACGCCGTGTTGTAGGATAGATAACAATGACAATGACAATGACGAGGTTTTCAGGTTCAGATTGTTCGGGTTGTTGTTTGTGCGTGGTATTTGATTGTTGTTCGATGTAGTATTTACATAGCTATGAATTTGTTTACCTATTTTATTATTTATTGGCCGCTCTGTTAGGCATATTGTGGCAATATCATGTAGCATGCCACTCGAGGGCCTACTGTGATTGCGACAACAAATAACTGCTGATTCTGATTCGGCTGCTCTGATTTGAATTCTGTTGATTCAACAAGTGCTGCGACTGGTCTGAGTATTAATTACTAAGCATATTTCAAATGCCAATTAGTAAGAGGGGCGAAAGGGTCTGACCTGGTGACGAGGGTTGAATCAGCAGAATCAATCATACGCCAAGTGTGTCAATATGTCAAGCATTTCATGCTGACCTGACCCAGGCATTGTTTGTGTCCCTTTTGTTTCGTTGCGGCCAAAAAGGTTATGTATAATATAATATACACATATACATTTATATTTTTTTATTCTGATTTTCTGATTTCATGTTGCCGCTTGCCTTCGGGCCAAGCTGTCTAAACAGAACTAACCTCATTTTTTATTGGTCAACAAAGGAGGCTCCGACAAAGCTGACCTCAATACACAAAGCAAAATAAATTGCAAAATGTGTTCTCAATGCAAAAAAGGATGCAAAATAAATTCTCCGCCCACTCGCCGACAACAAAAGGGAAAATGGTCAGCTATAAATGTGAGACACAACTGAGGTTGTTTTCCAGAGTCAACTGCAAGTTTCAAGTGGAAAATGTAGAGTCGAGTGCACTTATTTTGCAGTTGGTTGGTAGACAAACTCGTACTTTATGGGCCATGGACAACAATTTGTAAGACCCATTCCATAATAATTCTTAGCTATTTGCATTCCCATTATTATGATAATCGATTAAGTGGCGAATGGACAAATACGAGTTCTTATTCTTATAAAAAGAAGTAGCTTCAAGTTATACAACAATGCAGCTTGAATTCATTGCTGAACCTTTATAAATGATTTTTAGATAACTTAAAATAAAACTTGCAGTTTAATTTGTCGTGCTCTGCAGTTTTTTCTTTTTTGCAATTTTCATATTGCAATTTTCATATCTCGCAAATGTTGCTTATTGTCATCAACAGCACGAGTGCTGCAACTGAATTTTACTTGCAAATGGCGAAGGCAACTGGCCCACTCGATTGGGCCCATTCCGGCCCAAATGTAGCCATTAAGGCAGCACATAAAAGGCAATAAACACAGTCGCTTCACGGTGTAGTTTATTCCAATCGCCATTCGCCATTTGCCAGCGCACATCGCTGCGCTTTAAGCTGGCCAAATGGCTAAATGGCCAACAGGCCCGTCAACCAACCGACCCGTCGCCCATACCCCATCCCCCTTTGGGACAATAGCCAGTGGAGAGGCTTGCCCCAAAGGGTTTTTGCTCACTTGCGCCTCTTGTTATATGTATGGTGGTGTTGTTATTTATGTTCATTGTTCATGTTGTTGCTTTTGCTGTTGCAGTTTTTGTTGTTTCTGTTGTTGTTGTTGTTGCCGTTGTCGTTATTGTTGTTGGCTTCATATTAAGCTGCCTGAATGTCTGACTGCCTGTTGCCTGGCATAGGTGCTTTGTCTTAATCCGAGCCTCACTCTATGCAACATTGCACTCTCTTTCTCTCTTTCTCTTTCTCACTTACTCTATCTCTCTCAGACTTGCACTTTCCATTTTCTGCAGGGGGTCTTAACGGCTTCAATTAAGCAGAAATTATACTAAATTATATAACGCATACGCCTGGTGGTACAACCTGCTTCACTATAAAATAAACGATGTGACTCGGATGGCAATATCTAAATTTAAAGATATTATCGAAACATACGTTTAATACTATTATATCAATAAAATCATTCATTGATAAAATCAAATTTGAATAACATTTATTTATTTAAATTAAAATGTATCTAATGATTTAAAAGTAGTATTGAAAATACATTCATTCAGTGCTATTATTGCGTACACTAGTGAGATGTTGTTGTTAGTTTAGAAGTTTTGGATACTTTAAGGTAAAAAAAAATTAGTTATGAATCCCAAAAGCTTTTACAGATCAACCCCGTATTTAAAATGTCTTTAATTTAGTAAACCAAATTAATTGGTTATAGAAGAAATAAATATGAATTCAAAATTTCTGTGACATCGAAAATTTGTTTGTATGTTTATCACTTGTCTAAATTTGTTTTACAGTTTTCTGAATAATTTGTCTTGAAAAAATTTAAATAATATGAAATAAAATCAAAGATTAAAAAAACGTTAATTTTAAAAAAATTAGAATTTTTGGCATAACAATTTTAATAACTAAAAAAAAATGGATAACAATTGAAAAAAAATTATTTTCCTGAATTAAAATTAACCAATTTTCGAATCAAAACCTTAGCCTCAAACGTTCTTAAATTTGTACAATAATAATTGAATTATATTTCAGCTTACAAGAAAACATTAAAAACAATGTCGATGGCAACACTCAATGCATTCACTTTCAAGTGCCAAAACAGCGATGCCACTCACTCAATCAGTCAGTCAAACAGTCAGTCAGTCAGTCAGTCAATCAGTTAGCTAGTCAGTCAGTCAGCATAACACTTTAATTAAAAATGTGCCTAAATTTGATATCAAGCTCAAAACTTATGAATGACAGTCACAGCCCCATCTATTCCCCCCTTTAGCCCCTGATAGGCAGCAAACTACGCCCTTGCCAACTATAGTTGTGTCTGCCTCAAGTGTCGACGGAGAGAAACGCGAACGGAAACGGAAGTAGACAGGCAAAGGGCTAAAATAGGAACAGACAGCAGCAGGCAGTCAAGCTATGTAGTTGGGGAGCACTGTGGTGAGAGGGGAAGGAGCGTGTGGTGCAGATAGCTGCTTATTAAGGCACCAAAAACGACAACAGCAACAACAACAAGAACAACAACAGCAAGTTGCGTATTGCCATTTGCCCCACTTACATAAGAAATCAAACGGCTTGTTGCCAAAAATACCAAAATGGCCAAATTGATCGCTCGATGGATGGGGGAGGTGCAAATAGTTGCTATCAAAATAATATGTTTTCTTGCACATGTAGCGCGTGCCACAAGTAAAATATAGTAATAAACGGAAATGATAAAATATAATAGAATACGAGAGTAGAAAAAAATGTTAAACGTTGCGATAATCAATAATATTTCCGTAGCTGACTCTGGTTATAACTTATAAGCATTCCCTACATATTTCCTCGTATAAGGATATAATACATATGCCTGTCAGCCATTCAATTCGTATAAAGTCTTCTTCTTACTCGCATGTCTGTCGGTGTGTGTGGGAGTGTGTTTGTGTGTCGATTTTATTGACAAATTTGCATGGCGATGCCTCTGAAATTGTTTGTACTAAAGTGAACAAAATTTGGCGCCCTCGAGTGCTGTCAATATGTACATATGTGCGTGTGTGTGTGTGTGTGTGTGTAGTTCGTCACTAGGCAGCAAAAAATATTGAAAAATTGACACCCAAAATATAATAATGGAAAACGGAGGGAAAGTCAATAACCTGTAGATTTCATATTGTAAATTGAATATGTTATTCAATCATTCGAAACTCAATTTTGGCTGCCTATCAAATAGTTGAAGTGATTTCCCTATTTGAACCCCTTTCGGAATATAATAAATATATTTTACTCTCTATAATTCAATTATAATTATTGTATTATCTCAGCTGAATTTTAAAAAATTCGAAGCATATCAATAAAATCTTTAAATAAAGAGCGTATGATTTAAAAAGCTAGAAATGTGTTCGAATTAATGAAATTATAAACTACAATTTAAGAATTGACTGAAGTTTTTTTTGCTGGGAAATGTCAATATGATTAATATGAATAATAAAATGAATATGAATAAAATACAAATAATGTATAAATTTTAATGTCAACTTGTATGTATTGCTTTGTTTTCCGATAGTGCGGTGCATTTTTATTAACTTAAACATAGAGTATTTATTACTTACAGCTGGCAGAACAAACCAGTTAAGCTCACACTAAATTAGCTTAGAATGTTCAACTTTGGGGGCACAGAAACGCAGATACTTGTATGTGCACCATTTTGTGGGAACTAAAATCAAAAGCTGGAAACAAATAAAACGTTGGCCAAAAACCGCCACAAAAGTCAACTTAAAATAAATTTAAATTTTAATTTCAATCTCAACAAGCACACACAAAAGCCAAATGCGGCAATGCCAACGGCGGCACTGAAAGCCAACGCCAAATGCCGCTGCCGCTGCCGCTGTTGCTGTTGCCGCCGCTGCTGCGTGGACAACTTTACGTGCCACAGCTGCCACAACTGTATGAGTTTATGTGTGTGTGTGTGTGCGGTCTGACGGCTGCCAATGGCAGGTCCCTGCTTGGGCGCCGCCTGTTCGCATGTCTCCCTTCCTCGCCGTCTGTGTGTAAGCGTGTGTGTGTGTGTGTGTGTGTGTCTGTTTGTATGCATATTGCACACACGGGTAAACTGACGCAAAAATGACTTAATCGCATGTGTTCTTTAATTTAAAATCTCACTCAAAGCGACTGCAATTTGTGTTGCAAGTCCCTTACAAATATTTCAAAACTTTCTATTCAATTTTTTTTAATATTTATATATTTATAAATATATTTATATATATATTTTTTTTTTTATTAATTTTCTTTTCTTTTAAAGTGCTTAAAGTTATTAGAATTATCAAGATCGGATTAGCAGAAGACTACTAAGTGTTGTTTTAAGTTTTTAAGCAATGCCTAAAAGTATACAGTAGATTTTATGCTGTTTACATTCATGAATTCAATTAATCAGGTGTGGTCTACAAATCGCGTACAGAAAAATATCAACCAAAAAAATAGTTTTTAAAATATGTTAAAAATCTTGTGCTAAACTTAAATATTTTTTAAATTGAATAAAATTGCTTGAAATAATTGTTGTGTGAATGAATTAATTGTTATTAAAAACATAAAACATTACAACCAATAAAAGTTTTCTTGATAATGGAAATATATGTAAGGCAGTCGATGTTTGTGTCATGCTTTAATATGTTTGCAAAATTTAATCTCTGGCCGGGACTTGATGTTCTCGTTTTCTCTTCTAGACCAGAAAGGTATTTAAATCTGAAAGATTCTCAGAATGCCCTCGTATGTTTACTTAACAGTTTGTATGGGGTTTTGTGTGTGGCTTTTAGATATTCATGCGCCATGAATGAATAAAGCGAATCGCTTGTGCTGCTTTCCTACCTTTAGCTGCCGTTGCAGCTCTTTTGCCAGGCCACATGACGTATACGCCGCGTTGTCTGTCTGTCTCGGTCTCTGCCTCTGCCTCTGACTCTGGCGCTGACTGGCAGACGCTTGATATGTATAGTAATGTCTCCTGTGGCCAGTCGGCTCGCTCGATTTGCGTAACTATGCACAAGTTGACTCATTCCTTTATGTGTATGCGTATGCGTGCGTGCCTGTGTAGTGTGTGTGTGTATGTGTATGTGGGTGTGGGTGTGGGTGTGTTGGAATTGCCACAAAACAATTGTGGGTCTTTTTAACTATAATGACACACGCCTGACCAACAACAAGCAACCAACAGCATCGGACTGTAATTAGCTAACTTGCATAATTTAGGGCCGTGTATTTGCTTACTCAGTTGGTCGCCCGCATTTTACACTGACTGCCAAATGTTGGCAAACGCTTTTCAGTCCACAAATTGCTATTAGTTTGCAATGCTCAAGGTATTGATTTTTTTTAACAAGCGTTTTTTCTGTAACCCAGCCAACGACTGCTGAATGCGCCAGTTCAGAGCATTAATTGCTGTCATCTAAATTCATATTACCTGGATCAGGTATTCCGTTAGCCCTTTTAATATGTGGTCAACACGCAAAATATATTTATCCAACTGTCACGCTGCGCCGTCCAATGTGCAATTTATTCTTTAACCTTCTGTAATTGGCACACAAATTGACACAAAAAAATTCCCATTTAATTGAACATATTTGAAATATTTGTGGTTCCTGTTTGAAATAAGGACTACGCTATAAACAGGTCTACAACATTCTGTTCTTTGTCAAACAACTTGCTTATTTTTATTTTTAAAACATTTTCAAATACCAATTTGACTTTTATACACAACTTCATATTCGGATTTCCATATATTTGTTATATATTTGAAACAAAAAAGTTAAAAGAGTAGCTAATAGGGCAACTACAAAGTGTCTTGGCCACGTCGTCATCGGGTTGAATTTGGCTGCGGGTGCCCAGAATTTAATACGGGCTTTGCCGGGGTCTGAGTTTTAATTAGTCTTGAGTGCGTGTGCTGGGCCAAAAGGCATCAACAAATTGTTATATAAACACACACCCAACAACAAAGTGTTTTAAGGGCCTAAACATTGTCGCCACTTGCGAGTATTGTAAGGAAAAAAAAGGAATAGAAACAAAACTGCAAAAGCGAGTGAGAAAATGAAATTAGGTAAGGTGGAGCGGCATTGGCTTAAAAGGATATGTTAGCGCTTATTATGACCCTGAATGTTTGTTGAATGTAAGTAGTTCGGCTTTTACCCTACAAACCGAGCCGAGCCCAAGCGAACTTATCCTCGTCGTGTCATCAGGGCAAATGTTAAGGTTACAACAGCCCAAAAGTGAACCATTTTTTTTAATTTGCGTGCTCACGACAAAATTGCATGTGCCAACATTAAAGCAAACAAGAATGAAATGAAATGTTGAAAAGTTGCAAGGAAACCGAAAGGAAATATATGCAATCAGTGCAAAAATAAACAAAGAACACATAGCATTGTTATTGTCATTTTTTAACTGGAATATACAGGCCTGTTCCGGTTTTCACTTTTCATTTTATAGCATTTAGTGAAATGCATTTATTCGCTTTGCACTTAACATAAAAATTTAAAAATGATCGTTTTTCCCTCTATCCGACTTACACTTATCAACTCAAAGTGATATCAATCCGCAGAATTTCACCGAAATCATATTAGAGCAGGTTAAAGAAATTCACTTCCGCAAAATCTTACCGAAAGTGAAAACCGGAACAGGCCGGATTATACGAATATCTCACAGACACACGAGAAATTCTCCTACTCTTTGGCGCATCGTTAACTTGGTTATTATGTTTGATTTTACACCAAACTTTCAGCTCTGTGCGATAAAAATGTGCGGTCGAAAAGATGAAAATTCATGGCCTGCTTTTTTTATATTTTTTATGTTGGCAGTTTGAGAGTTTAAAACTTTTGTCCGACATCTCGAAGGATTCAAAGTGAAAGTCAAAACGAAAAGTTTGCGCATTTTGATTGCTTGATGGCCCTTTTTAAAAGGAATTTGGGCGGTGTGGGCGTGGCAACGCGTGAAGATTGTTTTCAATGGCTCGTCATTATTTATATTTTATTTTTTATTCAGCAAATCATCCATAACGAGTTGTGAAATTGATTAATGATGGATGAGTTGGGAATTGAATGCAATTGAAAAATAGGAAAAAAAATATGAATATGAATATAAATGGAAAGATGACATGACTTCAGCGTGATTTTATATATATTTTTCAAACATCTTTAACCATTCTCTTAATCGGTTTTATTTTAAAACATATACAATACTTTTTTTCAGCAGTAATTTTTTATAGAAAAAATTCAAAAACAAAAGATGAAAGTGTCCGATAATTAATTTGACGAATTGGAAATTTATTTAAAACTATTTTGAAACGTATTGTCTGATTTTAATCGAACAGTATTTATAGCGAATGTGACATCAAGAGATCTAAACATTTTTATATTCACTTGCCCATATTTGGGGCTTGCCAATGAGAACTTTGCAAACACGTTGTTTCTATTTTTATAACTCTTAATTAATGTATATTATTCTACGCTCTTTGTTAACCATTTTACAGGCTAGTCAATAGATTGTAACGTTCAAGATACATATATGTCTGCCATATATAGTTCATTTTAATTTTAAGTAATTTTACTACATGATCGTCGTGTTCCTTGCAGCAAATCCGTCTTTATGAATAAGTTTAGATAAAAAAAAAAGATAATGTTGTGGTATCGAAATGCAACAAAGCGAGAAAAGATTGCAACCATTTAATTATAATTTAGAGAGCAAAGCCAAGTTGTAAAATGTAGTCCAGCAAATGTGTTTTAAGGCTTAAAGAGTGTCTGAGTGTGTAAATCAACTGGCCAAAACTGTGCATGTGTGTGACTAACAAAATATAGAATAAAAATAACAAAAAAAAATAGGAAAAGAATACTGAATGAATACGGGCTTTAGAACGCTTCCATGTTAAACTTATCTTAAGACCAAAACAAAAAAACAAACAACAACAAAAGCTATTGAAGAAATCGACAAATATAAATACAAAATAAAATTCTATTCAATTGTTTACGTGTGTAGAAGTTTGTGTGTGAATATATGTGTGCTAACAATTTAGGGGCTTTTTGTACTGTAACGGACACTAGTTAGACAATTACAAAACAAATATATATGTATTATTAAATATGCAAAGTAAATTTTATATGTAATCCAGGCAGCTTTTAGTCAACACACACAACATACAACAAATATATATGTATATGTATTAATTTAATTATATTGTTTAAACGCCCTGAGTGAAGTATTGCTCCAAGAAAGAATACGCAGAATATACAGACAATATGCAATTCGATTGTGAGACAGAGCATATTTTTGAAATGTTTATAAGCGAGTTATAAGAGAGAGTCAAAGTATTTATAAAAACCCAAACAAAAGCCCAATAAATAAACAAATTTTTTAATAAACATCAAAGCTATAGCAAATTTTTTGACACATATATATAAATAAATAAATCTATATTTTGATAAACAAACAACGACAACAACAACAAAAAGAGAACAAGAACAAGATAAGAAATATGCACAAACTGTATTTATTTGTATAGTGTACCCCAAGTTAAGTCAGGCTTCTATTTAGTTAGTTTATAATTAAACGATTGTTCAACATTTTTTACTTTCGATGGTTTCAAGAGGTTCATTTCAACGATTTTGTATGTCGCTCGGTTGATGCTTATGCAAGTAATCCAAAGTACAATCATTTTTGTCAAACAGACACGAAAATAAAAACGAAACCAGAAACAAAAACAAAACAAAAACATAATTAAACAGAGCACACAAGAAGAAGAGCCATATGGAGCATTATTAGGCACATTTACAGGGACAACAGACAGACATCAAAAAAACCACAAAACAACAACAACAAAAACGAAAAACAAATTTTTGCTAAGAATTTTTAAATTTATTTTACACAGACTTTATATGAGCAACTGAAAAATGCTGCAAATCGTGGTTAGAATTGCTTAATGTGCTAGAACAGTGCAAATTGGCGTTAGAATTGAGAGATGTGAAGTAAATCTCGAGAAGTGAGGTTAGAAAACTAAAAAATTACATAAGAATTGACAGAAGTGAGGTTTAAATTGTTTAAAGTGAGTTAATAATTTCCAAAACTGACGAGGGAGATTATTAAAATAACTATTTGCATTAGAAAAGTAGAGAACGAGTTTAGAATTGAGAAAAGTGAGGTTAGAATTGAATAAAGTGAGGTTAGAATTGAATAAAGTGAGGTTAGAACTATTTAAAGTGCGTTTTAAACTGAAAACCGAAAGAAGTAAAGTCAAATATGTTGAACATGTATGTTATATATCGTAGAAATACTGATTAGACAATGATTGCTTAGAACAGTGCAAAGTATGGTTAAAGCCAAACTCAAACCGAATGTTAATTAAGCGTACATTGTAAGTAACTGTATCTAGAGCTACACCTTAGCATCTTAGCGACTCGAATCAAGCAAAATGTATGCGGCTGCTGGCGGTGCCTCGCTGGCGTCGCGCCAAGCGCGTCAGAAGCAGCGTCAGGAGAAGAAGAACAAACTAATCCAAGCGAAACTACATCCACCGAAAGCGCCTGGCGTCGGTGTGGGAATCGGGGTCGCTGATGGCGGCGCCTCGACGCCAACCCGCAGCCAGTCGCGGCAGTTCCACCAGCTGCCGACCAACTATCTGCGCGCACCGCAGCCGCAGGGACGCAAGCTGAGCGCCACCTACACCCAATCGCGATCCCTGCTGCCGATCGAGGAGGCCAACGGCGACACGCAGTCGGTGCTGCAGCTGCGCATGCACTCGCACTCCCACGCCCACGCGCACTCGCACTCACACGCCCACGTTCAGGGCTACGGCCAGAACACCTACACCAACACACAGCTGGGCGGACATGGGCAGTATCACACGCCACCTCACGCTCATTTGCACGGAGGCTTGGGTGGCCCCGTACAGACGCCCTATCAACAGTTTGCCTCGTCACACGGACGCGTCTCACCGAAACTTTTGCATCGTCACAGCGGCAGCGGCAGCAGCGCTGGCTTCCATCCGGCAGCGGCGGCGGCAGTGGCAGCAGGAATGGGAGCGGGACAGCTGCACAAGTCGGCAACGGCAACGCTGCCGCTGGTCTCACAGATGGAACCAACGCCGCCAACGTCGCCCGCAGAGACAGCCGCCAGCACATCCGCAGCAGCAGCAGCAGCGGCGGCGGCATCGGCGACTGAGGGTAACCTGGAGCTAACCGGCGCCGCAGCCATGTTTGTGGCCATGGTAACGCCAGCCACGCCCATGGCCTCGCCGGGTCACGTGGCGGCCATCAAGTTGCGTCGCGGCGAGGACGCCTCCGCCGACGTTGACGAGGTGCAGGATGCCGCCGAGCGTCAGCCCCTGACCGCCACGGAGGCCTACGACGAGGACGTGGACGACAGCATGCAGCCCCCTTCGGGTCCGCTCGAGCGCAAGTGCAGCGTCTATCGCATGCGACGCAGCGACGCCTTCGAGCAAAGCGAGGCGGGCGGCGTCACCGGCGGCCTGAAGCGACAGCTCCGCGAGCTGCAGTTCCAGCAGACGCCGCAGTACGAGCCGCTGGTCAGCGATGAGCCGCAGCTCCTGTTCAAGGGCCTGGCCAATGGACGCAAGTGGCAACTCTGCGCCTACTGCGAGGAGGGAATCTGCGTCTGCGAGCACATCGAGGTAAATCCGAGCTGTTCCCAAACTAGATACTCGTCTTATCGGATTTGCATTTGTATTTTTATTTGTATTTGTATTTGTATCTATATCTGTTTCTGTACTTGTTTGTGTATTTGTATCTGCGTGTGAGTGTGTTATCATTACTAAGCATGCGATTCCCAGTCTCAGCTGTAAGTGCTTTCAAAGCGAATTCGCAATTGGTATTCCAAATTATACATCCCATCAAAGTTCTATATGTTTTATCTATCAAAAACTAATTTTTAATATTCTCAGAGACTGTTAATAGTCAAATGCTAAAACGCATTTCCATCGTACGATTGAGATATGAGAGTTGTCAAAAAACAAATTTCTTTAATTATTTAGGTTTGATCAAAGATTGCTCGTGTTTGATATTCGTGATATTCTAATATTCGTGTTTAGGGGTAACTCAATTTTTTGAATTGAGTGTAAGCACGTGTTCATTTATTTTTGATAAAAGTACTTATAAGTTTAACGGCTTTTTTTCAATATACATACATATAAACAGTATCTAAGATATAATTTAAATTTTGACAGTAATTTCTATACATTTTACGTCAAAATATAAATAGTTATCAAACACCTTATTTAGACATTGAAAAAACGATACTGGGTGCCACAGAAATCTCTTTCACCTGAATTTGACGTACATTTGTATGAAATTATCGTCATTTTTCAGGTGAAAGAGATTTCTGTGGCACCCCAGACAGTGTTGAAAGCATTTGAGAAATATAAAAGTCGATGGGTGAGCGCCATATAAACAAAATTAAATATTTACGGAATTTCCCTCCTTATCGTACTCTGCAGAGTATTAAGCAATATATTTTTTTATCTTTTACAATTTGTTTAAATTACTTTGATGTGTCATTTTGTTCACTGAAATAACAATAACTTTTATTAAGGATTTGGGAAGCCTCAATTTAATTTTAACGACGATGCCTCCAATTTCTATAAAGCGTTTAACAGAAGAGTATCACTTTTTTTTTTAAACATGATTGATTAATATTATGTTCTGATGATCGCGGCCATTGTAGACCAATGAGTTCTGATTTTTGCTGAAACAGCTTTAACAGATACTCGATTGCAATGTGTGCTGCAAAAATGTGTCATATCTTTTTGCTCAGCCAACTTAGCTAACCTCATTTTGTTGCGATGCCATAACTGGCGACAGCAACAACAACAACAACACCAGCAAATCGGAAGCGCATAATTTGCCTTTGTATCGGTCTGATAATGTGACGCCCAAAAAAAAAAAAAGCGCTTGGCAAGCTCAAAGACGCCCACGCCCCAAAGCCGCCCCACTTTTAAACGTGGCGCCGCTTGCCAAATGTTGTGTAAAAGGCAAAAGGCAGTCCCAGAAAGTGTGTCATAAAAGTGCAACATCCAATGGCTCCAAAGGTGGAAGCGGAAGTCGAGTGGTGCGTCATGGGGAATGGGGAATGAAGCATGGGGATGGGGCATGGCCGCTTTGCGATTTAAAAGTTTCATTCATTTTCACTTAACGAGCAACAGCAACAAATTAAAAAACTTAACGCTGCGCAATTATTTGACTTGCATAAACTGCAACGACAACAACAACGGCAACAACAACAACTTCCGACAAAAAAAATATAGAAAACTGCAGAAATTAAACAAAGAAAAATCTCTAAAGCAAGTCGACGGAAATTAGTTGCAAAAAAGCAAACATCAAAAGCAAATGGCGGCTAAAATTTATTATATTCTCCACACACCCACACTTTCTCTCTAATTCTCTTTCTTTGTCCCTCCTTGTCTATCTCTTTTGCACTTGGTGAGTGGCCACTCAAGTCTCTAAAAGAGACATAGCTATAAATATATATGTATGTAAAAATGGGCAGTCTGAAAAGTAGACGAGACTAATAGAAGATCATCATAATTGATGATGGCTTAAGATGATCAGGAATCAGATGATTCTGGTAAAAAAAAAACAATAAAAACTCATTTCTACTTTATTTTATTCAAAAGAGTAAACAAAATATCAACTTTTATTCGTTTGCCAAAGACTATAACTTAGAAGCCTTCCCTCGCGCATACAGGGTATATACAGTATAGCTTATACAAAAACAACAGCTAGTAAATTAGCTGGAAAATAGTGGAAAAAGTGTGCGGCGAAATGGCGGACGCCAAAAATGTGAAAAACTCAACGAACAACAATAAAAGAGAGCTACAAAAACAACATTATGAGAATGCCAAAAGGTAAAAAGGCAAAAGGTGTAAAAATATGTATGTATGTATGTATGTATGTATGTATGTATATGCAGTTAGTGAAAGTGTGTGTGACTAAGCAGAAATGACTGAGATGGGTTCTTGGCCATGAATATTCACCTTAGCAAGATGACGACATTGAGATATTCAACTGTATTAGCATTAAATGTCGTTATAAATATGAATAGAAAAATATTTTGATAAATCTTAGAAGATACTTTGAAATTTGTTGAATTTTTTAGCCAGACATTATATTGTTTTAACTGTGATCAAACTTCGTCTCGAATCTATTGAGCTCATTTTTGTGTGAAAAGAACTTGTGAAATTCGAAAGAGATTTGTAAATGTTTGAATTACAGCGGAGATACAAAAACTTCAACTTAAGAATTTTAAGAAAAAAATTAATATGATACAGAGCACAATGAATTTATTTAAAGGGAAATACTATTAGCATAAAGTATTCCCACTGAAAAATTAAATTTCACTGATTCGGACACTATTTAAAAAAAATAATAATTAAATTCAGCTTAATTAAAAATAAAATAAATCATAGATCTCTAGTGAATGAAAAAGAATATTAGATAAAAACAAGATATCAATAAGAGATCTTCTGGGCTCAAATATAAAACTATAAATGCATTAAATACCATAATAAATAGGTTAACAACTTTTGTCTTGGTTTACATTTAATAATTCAATCATATTAATTGACAACTATTTTAAAAAATGGTTCACAGGGTACGCTTAATTGTAATTTTTCTGCTTTTATCGATGATTAAAAATCTTTTTCAAGCAATTTCGATGCAATCGCATGCAATTTGCTGACCATGAGATATATGTATTTATATCTTGCAACAGAGCATTAAACTGTCCTGTGCCAGTCGATTTACGAGTGAATCAAATCGTTAACGCTTAAGTGCACAGCCCGATTTAGACATATATTCTGGCCCCTTACCCCCTTACGTCCTTAGAGTGCTCTTCGCTTGTCATCAGTTCAAAAATTGTCATCGAGCAGCAATTTAATTTTCAATTACGCGATGGCTGCCAAAAAAAATGCGACTGTTGTCGATGGCCGTTCCAAAATTGCAGTCTCAATAATTACTCAAACTGTCGCCTGTGGCATGCTTTCACTTCCCCTGCCCTGCCCCTTCCCCTTCTCCACTGTCTCCCTTGACGCCGTGTTGTCCCTTTCACTAGCTGTGCATGTTGCTGACCAAGCCCACAGGAGACTCGTTTGGTTCGGTTTCCTCTTTCTTTTGTGTTTTCGTGTTTTTGTGTTGTTGTCGTAATTGTTTGTCAGGCTTGTCGTTCGCTTCTTTATTGTTGTTGTCGTAATTGTAAGTGACATATTGAAGTCCCAGTTACCCCATTTGCCATCGTTCTCTCTCGCTCTGGTTCTGTCTCTCTCAGACTCTTTAATTCATACTGTATTCAATGACAAGTCACAATTAAGTGACAATCAGTTGGGCAGTGCCAAGCACTAAGCGACAGTTGATTTTGTTTTCCTTTTGTATAGCATACTTTGCGGCTGCCACGCTGAGAAATTGAATTTCGGTTGCATAATTCATGGAGGGAGTCCATCCACATCTCTGCAGTTACAATCTTTGTGGCAACTGAGACAAGATAAACGAGATGCGTTTATTATAAAGCCACATTTAAATTCATTTTCGATTTTTGGCTCGTTCCCCGTTCGCTTTGTCGACGTCGCGTCGTTTCGTGTTCGCCTCTTTCAGAAAACATTTATCTCCAGTGTTTGCCCATTTTATATATGTACATGTGTGTGCGGATGTTCGAGTGTATGTGTGTGTGAGTGTCCTGATTGTTGTCGCTGCCATCGACAATAAAAAGCATTTAAAAAGTCACAAATTATAACGTGGTTCGCTCAAAACTCAATTGCATTTGACAGTTTTATGGGCCAAACTTTGAGAAGCTGTTCCAACAACGGATTTTGCCAATATGTTTCATATTTGTTTCGCTTTTCTGATATATTCAATTTTGGTGAAATTAAGTAGTTTGCAACATTCCCTTATGTCAATATTAATTAACGGACTGCAAATTAAACAGCTGTTTAAGCCACTTCAAATGTCTCAATAACTTGGGCATAATTAACCTCATGCCAAACGGTTGAATAAACAACAGTCAACACACAGTCAACACTCAAACACTCACACACTCATACTAACATAGTCAAATACACACTGACATGGAGTAAGATATGCGATTGCTTTCGACAATCAAATAACATGGCTTTCAACGAGGACAGTTGCCATTTCTCACAGCATGTGGCATATGCAAATTTTTCGAGGCGATTCACTGGTTTTAATTACCTGTAGACAAGGCAGTCATAACACCCCTCGCCCGTCACTTTCCCTTCGACCCAAACCCTCGGTAGCCCCAATTGACATGTGAGCAAGCCAATGGGCGTTGTGCCAAAATTGGCAATACTCAAATGTATGCGAAAACTGAATACTAAGTACTGAATACTGAATACTGAATTCTGAGTAGTAAGTGCTGAGTGCTCAATGCTCAGTGCTGACTGTTGAGTACTGAGTACTGAGTAGTGAATACACTCGTATTGACTGCTTGTTGCATTAATTAGCAAAAGGTCTGCAACTTTGTCGACGTTGTTTTAACCACTGACCCAAAGTGCAACGGTCGTAATGTGGGCGTGGCATTGGGTTTGTGCAACGTCTTGCGGTTATTTGGCAGATGGTATTGCTTCCTTATAGCCAACATTTCCATGTGCAAACACAACTTCTGACCTGTTATTGATTCGCCCAGTCATGGGCCACAACTCGACTGCAATGGCATTTAAATGTGAAAGTTGACTTTGGCTGGTGGCCATCATATAAAATACATTAAACTTCAGTATATATTTCTAGGACTGCAGAGCCACTGCATAAGTATAAAGATAAAACTGTATAAAAAACTTACAAATATATTGAGAATGTAATTTTAAAATATGCGAATTAAACAAGTTAAATTTCAACAACTTAAGAGATGATTACAATCAATTTAATTATAATGGGGTGCATAAATAATACTATTCTTTTTTTTAAGCAAATTTAAAAAAACTGAATAGTATATAAATATTAAACGAATAACTAAAAATCAATTTGAATTGTCAAAGCTATTACTCATTTCCATTTTATAATATTAATGCCTGTAAATTGTTCTGCCTAAATGCCAGGAAACATTAATGTGTACATTTAAAGGAGAGTAGAAAACATATTTTTGATTAGTGTAGAAATTATATGCCATATTATTTATATTAATTACAAATAATTCAAGTATTAACTTCTATGCAATATACTCGAATGTACTAAAAATTCCCTTGATTTATATATGCAATAATTAATTTTTTAAGCACTTATAACTCGTTTATTGCTGCTGGCTAATTACTTTTAGTTATCTATTTAAGTTTGACTCCTGATTGCAATGCATTGTTATTTGAATAAATTCAAAAAGTTGTTTGTCGCTTTTAATGCACTCAACTGAATTGGCCCCATGAAATGTTTAGTTTGTCGGTTTGGCCAGAATGCCAGCACATCGAATTGAAAATGACAATTTCGTGTTAATGAAATTTATAAAAGAGTATGTAATATATTGTTATTTAGGAGTACTCATATATTCACAGTTGTCTGGCACGCATGCATTGGCAAAATCTGGTCGCAAATTAATTTTCATAGTATACTTTCAAGCGCTTATGTTGTCAGCGTGACATTGTTGCTGCTGGCTGCAGCAACAGCAACATGTGTACGACACACATTCAACAAAACGGTTACAACTAGTGCCAAAACATTGCTCTCTCTTTCTCTCTCTCTCTATATCTCTTTCTGTATACATACATATATGTATGTGTGTGTGCTTGTATCTGTGTTTAAATACAAAAATGTAGCAATCTTTTAGGCGTCGCTTTTGTTATGTCAGCTGCTGCTGTGTTTGTGTGCCTGTGTGTGTGACTCTGAGCGCCATGTTATTGTCTATTAACGGCCCTGACTGCAGGGAGCATGTGTGTGTGTGTGTGTGCAGCTTTTGCATGAATCTGTATTTCATTAAAATTTCATCTGCATCGTTCAACGAGTGACTTTTTCCGCTTTGCGCTGTTGAATTATTGAAATTTTTGGGTTCGCAACTACCAGTTTTGCCCAGTCTCCATGCTGCCACGCTTGCAACTTGCCGCCAGCTCTAAAACTACAAAAAAAAAATGAGAATGAAAATACAACAACAACAAAAAAGCAGCCTCGACTGATGTTGCAGCATTTGCATATGAATTCCAACAGCTGCAGTAGTTTTCTGTAACTTTTGTGATTTTGGGGGCCGCGAAATGGTCTCTGACACATTCATATGTACTATACTCACACATAATACACAACACACTCACTGACACATTCGCACATACACATACATACATATCGTATGCAAGTGCTGGATAGCAGCAAGTCTTGACTGGCATTTGAATTATGGCTTAGCAGTGCTGTAACGTGGCTTATACGAGAAGTCTATGCCATAAATATTTGCTATGCTTGCATTACTCGTAAGACTTTTGCCAGAGATTTGCAAACGGCCTGGAAAACTTCGCACCCATCTTGACTTTTAACCCCTTAGAAAATGGAATGAAAACCCAAATGCGACTATAAACGGAAACGGGAAATGGGAATGGGAATCCAAATGCAAATGGACTGCAAATTGATTCAACTCAAATATTAAATTAATATCAAAGTCTTGGAAATTTGTTAAATAAATGAGTAATTTCCTACATATGTACATACTTAGATCATATGTGTGCCGAGCCATTTTAATATTTATACTTATATGTACGTACAAGTGCTCTTCGGGAAGGGATTCAAACTAATGTGTCGAGGGTTGTGGATATTTGTTAAGAGCAAAGTCAAGTTAAATTGAATCCGTAATTCCAAAAAAAAGCGTTTGAAATTCACATTTAAATAAATTGATATAACTAACTATAACTATACATAAATTTTATAACTATTGTATAATTTAAAAATTTTTTCTTGTTGAATCAAAAAAGTAATAAATTAAAATACTTAAATAATAAACAACAATATCATGTGAACATAATAACATAATACAAACAAATTCAGTAAACTAACAAACCTACTTACATAAATATAATATATATTATATAAATGTTCCACAAAAATAATAATATTTTTTTAGTATAAAAGTAATAGTAATATTTTTTTTTATTATAAAAGTAAATTAATTTAAATTATAAAACATAGAACCTATTATTAAAATCACATGATTATTACAAGCTTTCACAAAAATTTAATATAAATTTATATATGAAAACTCTTAACAAAATATTAATAATATAATACATTTAATAAATAACCAAATAAATAAATAAATAACAATATATATAATACTCAAAAAGATTATTTCAAACATTGACATAATATATTTATTTTAATTTTTGAAATAAAATGGTCACAACAATCAGGAATTGAATATTTATATTATATTACAATAACTAAATATCTTCACCAAATAGAAAGTTTCGAAAGGCCACATGTTACTATTTATGAATACAAATAATTAAAATAAAACAAGTTTTATGGAAAATGGGATGTAAACAGGATACAAAAAAAAATAACTGCAACATATGTGATATGAACTAAAAATAAACAAACAACTTAAATATATTCTCAATCAACATGGCAGAAAATTTGTAGTTGACCTTTGGAGCAGTAATAAAAGCTTTAAATATATTTTCTACACAAAAAGAAGCTGTTAACAATAATAACACAAAAAAAAGGTTAAACTCAAACGCACCAAATGTGATCGAAAATGATTAAAAATTAAAATAAAATATAGCAAATTAATTGAACAATAGTTTAAATACAAAAACATTGCCTTCTTTCATTTACACGCGAAACGTAAATCGAAATCGTAGCTTAAAATTAAAACTAAACGATACGAAAATTAAAGCTTATCGAAACCAACAATTAAATTAAACGTTAATCAATAGGATTTGAGAAACAAAATAAAACTAAGATAGACAATTTTTCTACGTACGCATTAGCAGTAGTTTAGTTAGGCAATGCATAGACAAAGTCGGGCAATCAATTCCGGTTACGTGAAAGTGCGCTTACGTTAACGTTACGCCAAAGCGGGCAGCAGTCAATACACAGATATCAATAAATGTTTATAGCTTTCAATGCCAAAATACAAACGAAAATGAAATCACCAACGAATACGATGCTGCGTGACGTTAACGCAACGTAGCAAACGCAGCTGGAGCGTTACGTTACGCTACGTATCGATAAAACCAATAGACGCGCAAGAATAAAAAATACCGCATTACAATCAATTCTCACGTCATTGCCATAGAACTAGTCAATTCTAGCGTAACGTGTTACGTGAAGTGTGCGCGATTTAACGATAACGATAACGTCAACAGTCACGTGTCAACAGCAGATAACGATAACGTAACAAGCAGTCAGCCAAGCAGCTCATCTCATCGCTGGACGCAGCAGCAGCAGCAGCAGCAGCAGCAGCAGCTGAAACAACAACAACAACGACGCAACGGAGCTAGCGAGCAGAGCCGACCACTGGCGATCAACGCAGCACATCCTCAGCCCGCCACTCAGCTGCGCCAGGGCTTAACCACTGACGCAGCTCCTCAACACCAACACCAACAACAACAATAAACACAACAATAACAGCACAACACTTAGATAAAGAAGAAAAACAAAAAAAGGAAAACGAAAATTTTTAAAATACTCTTTGCTTCTATATATACTTATATATTTCTATAATCCTCCTCCTTGTGCCTAATCGAACGTGCGCTCATTTTACGTATTCTTTCACTCAAACGTTGCGTTAACGTGACAATTGGTTACGCAATTGGTTGCAGCCAAATCGATTGACCTAACTTGAATTCTCAACTAACGACATTTAGTTTTGACGTATTTAAGCTCCTAAAAACGTAACCTGTATCATTCCATTGATTTCGTACTGAACACTTAACTAAACCTAAAATACAAAAACAAAGACAACATCACCAACAACAACAAGAACAAGAACAAAACAAAAGAAAACGTAACAGACGCTGTTTATATTTTGTACGTGACGTAACCGTTGGACCGTTTTACCGTATTGGTAAACGTAACCGTAACCGTTTAACCAAAAGCAAAAGACAACAACAAACAAGATGCAGGCCGCATTGATGCTAAGATCGAAATCTCGGGTGGCGAGAAGAAGAAAGCTACGAAAATTAGGTGGAAGACTTGAGTTGCCTAGTAATGTAGCAACTAAAGAAATAGCTCCATTTCCTCGTTATCCACCTGAGTCATGGGTAATAATATTAAAAAACAAACCATCAAAAAACAACTTAAAATTAATTTATACCACACTCTCTCTCTCTAAATAATAGAAAGGCAAAGTACGAAAACCATTTAATTGCTTTCTATCTCTAAACTAAAATCAAATTAAAAGAATAGAAAGTTTATAAAAACAACAACGAGCGCAATCTCTTTTAAAAGCCGTCAAATGAAAATCATCAGCTAAAATGAAATTCTAATGTCCAATTCCCGAATCCAATTAAACATGATCTTAAATCGAATCAGAATTAAGCCCCAGAATCTCTAAACTATCTGACTATCCCTAAAAAGCTCTCTCTCTATCTCTCTCTGCCTCTGTCTCCTATGTATCTCTCTCATAATCTACTTCTCATTATCTCCCTCTCTCTCTTTTTCTTTGTCTCTATCTCTGTCTTATTTTCTGAATCCAAGACACACTCCATTATAATTTTGTCAAAACCAAGAATTAAATCTTTTATATTAGTAGTGTGCCTAGAGGTTAAGCACAAGTTCTACGCTAGGTTTAACTTGCTAGCATCCAAGTTTTTCTCAAATCTTATACTTACCTACATATATACTCTTGATCCTGATCTTAAACTTGAACTTGCAATTAACTTTAGCGTGCGTCCAAAACTGTTTGGCATTGAAACGATTCCCCAATAGACCTTTTAACCGCTTTGGAACGTACCTAACTTACTCTTAACTTAGTAGTGATAATAATAAATAATATTCGATATATGGAACTTTAGATATACTTATATTTCAAGTCTTGAGCGCTCTGCCAGCCAACTACTTAATGCGCTGTACAATTAGCTTAAAAAACACCTATTTTCCAACTCTATAAGTACTTAATATACATACATATATAGTATTAAATATACAATATATCTCTAGCGCTTTTGCTCTACTTCTAAGACACACCTTCTCACCCTTTACTCTGTCCCCTAAACGGCTTATTCTATCTCTGTCTCTCTATCTCTCTCTCTCTCTCTCTCTCTCTCTCTCTATTTCTATAAATCCATAAATGGTCTAACCTATAACTTTCTACAAATCTAAATATATCTAAATCTGTCTCTGTCTATCTCACTCCACCCAACACACACTTAGCTTTAAATGTAGTTGTACTACTCAAAAACCACCCGCACCACTCTTCCATCCCACTCCACCCCCCTGCAATTAAAGATCAAACACTTTCGCCTACTTTGCACTCGCTTCAAAACCTATCCAAAACTCGAACTTTCTCTTTAAAAAACCAAAGAAAAGTACAACGTGTGTAGTTCTTCACTTCACAGAAACAGCAACAAAAACAAACTAGTGCGCTCTTCCTCTTTCTAACACACACGTTGCACCTTTAACTAGCCCAAGTAGTAATCAAGAAATATCAAGCGTAACGCTTCCTAACTAAGTATATTTCACATAAAACTCCTTAATTAAATAGTAAAACGAGCTATGAAATATCAAATACAAATTACCTACATAACAAATATAAAGCACATTAATCAATTTGCAAATACACATCCACACTCACTCTCTCACACATACACACATACACTTCTTTTCACTCACATCTCTTATGTTGTTTTCACTCGATACTTTATTATTTTTACACTTGTTGCATAGATCTATAGATACTTTGTAGCATCTATAGCATCGTATCTCTTTCATTCACAAACACTTTACGTCTCTCTCTCTCTCTATTTCTATCTCTGTCTCTCGTATATAACTCTATATTTCGCGCTGTCACTTCCGCTTGCTCACACTTACGTAACGTGTTACGTACTACGTGTACGTAACGTGCGTTACGCTACGTTTTCAACATGTCAACACATTAAACAAAACGCGAAATTCTTTTCACGTATTTTTTACGTTTTTCAATCTTACACACTTGCGTCTCGATGTCGTTGCGATAATACGTAAACCAATCATTACATTACGTTTACGTAACTCTTTTTTGTAACTAGAAAAACACATACGTAACATCGCCACCGGCGCCACAGCCGGAGCCGCCGCCACCACCGCCGGAAGTAAGTGACAATAAAAGAAAAAATCTAAGAAAATCCCATTTCCCATTCACAATTCAAAAAAAAAACAAAAAAAAACATGCAACATAAATAATCCTTTTTCTGTGTGTATGTGTAACGTAATGAACACTTACGTAATTGCCGCAATATGCAACAACGTTGTGCCGTTTACGTTGCCGTCTTGCAGTTGGTTGTAATTTGAAAGTACAATGAAAATGCCTGTAAATAAATTCGTTGCTTTTGCGTATAATTTTACAACTCTCTATCCTCTACTTAGTTTACTCACACTTCTCTATCTGTATATGTTATTGTGACTGTAACTGCTTCTTTTTTTTTTTTTGTTAAGCGTACTTTTTTAATTTTCTGCTACGCATTTGCATATAAAATATTTAAAATACTTTGTTGGTGTGTTACTCAGCCTTTTGAACATTTTGATTATGCCAAAGCCAATAAAATATTTTAAATATTTTATAAACTGCAAAGCAGGGACGTAGCTAACGGGATATTTACCATTCAAAAGAAAACAAAAAAGGAAAAAAAAAAGATACAAATTGCATTGAATATTTACAAGCATTTTCATTGCTTTGATTTGAACGACCTATGTATGTACTACGTCTTTCCCCGATGCCATCTAAGTAGAGAGCAAGCGACCGTCGCGACGGTACTGCAGACAAGAGCTGCCAACCCAACTTTAGTCAGACTCACGCCATTTACACACTTACATATCTCCATACACACATACATATGTACATATATTTATATTTATTTCAATGCAATAGTAAGAAAATATGCACACACAAAATAATTCATATTCGTTCTTACAATCAAATATATCATCAAAATTTTAAATATTATTTAAAAATATATTAATAAACAATAACACATAAATACATATGGGTACAGACATGTTCTCAAAATCTTTAACATTTCAATAGCAACGCAAAACAAATTTTATTTAGAGTTTTAATGCAATAAAAACGTGATTGTTATAATACAGTATAACTTATATTGAATATAAAAGCATTAAATAAATGTAATTATAATTTAATAAAAGACATTTAAAAATTGTATTGTATTGTAGCCGATTTATGTGAGTCTAGCATTTTAGGAACACCGAGAGTTCATTTGAATATTTTCAAAAACAATGGCCATTAAAAGCTCTAGAGATTTATAAGGCTAGGAAGGTGCTAAAAAAAATAAAAAAAAATACAAAAATATTAATTTATAAATAATTATATTTGGTTAAATTAACTTGGTTGATAATCTAGTGTTTTTTTTTCCGAAAGTGTCAGTGGTTTTAAGGGTTAAAAGGAATGGGTAAAGTAATGTCAATCCGCTCCTGTTCTGAAAATGTCTCTTTATTTAACACCTTAATTAATGCATGCAAATTTTGCGTAAAGTAATTAATATAATATTGGGTCAATAATTAGCATAAATAAAAATGAGTAAACATATAGTAGTTTGCAGATTTGGGTTTGTGTCTGTAAACAATATCAACAACAAACTACAACATATAAAGCACTCAATCAATTTGACAACTCAACAAGTTCAAAGCCACAAATTGAGCCATATTCAATGATGTCGATAGAATATTTTGTGTGTGCATTTAAATAGAGTTTAAAAAAGTTTTTTTTTAATAATTTAGAAATACATATAGTTTATGTTCATCTTAAAGCTTAATTTTATTTTGATTT
The DNA here is from genome assembly GCA_037043405.1 of Drosophila subquinaria. Lineage (NCBI taxonomy): Eukaryota > Metazoa > Arthropoda > Insecta > Diptera > Drosophilidae > Drosophila > Drosophila subquinaria. The sequence continues at coordinate 70,441 of JBAMBL010001497.1, forward strand.
GTAGTCATTCAACGAAAACCAACCAACATACAATACAAATCAACAAATGTCAACAAATAAACAAAAAGAAAGTATGCAACATTAACTAACAACCAAAACAAACCACCAACAATAAATCAAAAACATAATCAACACAGAACACAAAACAAGCAACAATAAAATGCATTTAAATCTATAATTATGAAAATGGTATCAAGTTTTCCCAAAATGATTCTGTAAAGCTTACTTGCCTCTCATTCCCGTTTTCGATCTAGGAGCTCAACTTGATTCAATTGCGAAATTTGTTCCACAAAGTCAATTGTAGAAAACAAACAAAAAAATAACCAATACGCTCAGCTAATGGTAAACATAAGTAAACATAATTTGAATGTTTTACAAAATGTATATAAATAGAATTTCCGCCTTGGCAATCCAAGTGCGATCGCCAAAGCGAAACGACTTTTGTCCCAAATTGAAATGTAAATTTTAATTTCGGCTCAATTCATAAATAATATTTATTTCTTTTGTGGAACATTCACATGTTGAAGCAAGCGCTGAAAACTAAAAAAAAATACAATACCAAAAAAAAAAGATAAAAAATTACTAAAAGAAAATACCGCGACGAAAACAAGTGGGGGTTATTGGGGTCTTTCTTTTGTATATGCTTGGGTTTCGTAAGTTCTTAAAAATCTGCCCAATTACAGCAATCTGGGTAAGTCGGAGCTGGCGTATTATAATCAATGTAATATTTATAAAAATACGTCATACCAAATAGTCTGTTTAAGTAGTTTAGCAAGCCTATGAGTTTAGCTTTGCGGCCCATCCATATGTACAAATATCTTTACTGAACCTTGCTAAAAATTAAGCAAAAAAAAATAAACCCAATGAAACAAAATTTAAAAGATAACCCAATTGTTGAACCATTTTGTTATTATTTTTTTTATTAATGAATTCTTAAAAAAAAATGTAAGAAATATCTGAAACAAAAATTCTGACTGACCCTTAGCGTATTAATGAATTTAAAGTATACTTTTTGGGATAGCTTAAAGCGTTCGCTAACATTTTGCTGCATACATTTCGAGTTTTTGAGAACCCAACTTGACTGATAATGCATCACATCCACATATTGATTATTATTTTGAAGTTTTATTTTACACTTAAAACTTGCAATATTTTTTGGAGAAAATAAAGCCGCTTTCACGTTCTGCCGCTCATCTTTAAGCTTTTATTTTACACAGACACACACACCGACACGTACATAAAACAAATTGCTTATCATTTCTTCTATTTTTCTCTATCTCTATTTTTCTCTCACCTTCCTTTCTCTCTCTCTCTCTTTTTATCTCTCGACTATTCGAAGCACGCACCAAAAATATAAAAGAAAAGAAAATACACACACACTAACACACACACACACACACACACACACACACACACACATACACACACCTAACAACTTACTGTTAATTTTTTCTCAACGCAGGTACGCGACATCAAATTACAATTTATCATGCGCTCTTTCTCGCTCTCGTTCTCTGTTTCTCTCTCTGTAACGCCTTAAAGTATGCAACGCACTTGCCAAAAATAATATCAGAATTATTAGGTACAGTCAAAAATTTAATGTTTCTCAACATTTCAAATAATATTGGTGTCTAATCGTCTAATCGCAATGCTCTCTCTCTCTCTTTCTCTCTGTCTCTCTCTCAAATATATTATATTGTATATCTCACTCACTGTCTCTCTCTCTATCTATTTATCTCTCTGTGCTGTGGCCCGTGCTCTGTGTGACTAAGAACTTAGTAGCGTGCTAGGTTTAGTACATAACTTACAGCTTACATATATGAGTCTGTGTGTGTGTGTGTGTGTGTGAATGTATGTACGGTGTCTGTGTGTATGTGTGTGGCATATCGAAAGTATCGTTAGGCCAGCAGCTATCGTAAAATAGTATAATTTTCAAAAAAAAAAAAAAAAAAAAAAACAAATATTGTCTCTTGCATGTTTGCATTTGCCTTGCGCTCATTTTAAATATCAAGCTAACAACAGTTGTTGCTGTGTCTCACTCTTTTGCTCTCTTGCTCTCTATCTTTTATCTATCTCTATTGTTCTCTCTATTTTACATGCATTTAAAAAGTCTTTTTGTTAACTGTTTGTGCGTTGCTCGCATGCGCTTAATTATAAAAAACAATTTCATTTGATTGTCATTTCTATTTACACTTTGGATTCTTTGTTTATTTTACTGTTAACAAGTGGGCCAATGAGCCAGTAATTGCATGGCATTCAAAATGAGGCTGCCAACCTGCTCAAAAATAACATTTACATACATATGTGCACTCTTTGATCCAACTTTAAACTAACAACAACAACATGCTTTATTTAGTTTTTGTGTGGTTTTGGCAACGTCTTCTTGAAATATGATAGCTCATTACAGGGTATACTCACTTAAATATAACAGATATAACAGATCTCTAGATAGATAGATAGATATCTTAACTTAAACCAAGAGATCCTTAAGCCCATATACAAGGCCAGGCTCAGTAAATGCCATTTTACTCCAGTCTTCCATCAGTCACACTTAACGATTATATAAAATCAAGTCTCCAAGTTTTCGCGGTAATTCTTCTCACTCGCGCCTGTAAATATTCGTGTCTAAACATTGTGGTAAGCCTTAAGTACACACTACGTTATGTATGTATATCTACGTTCATTTATATTTCAAGTAAGTAATATTTATGACTTAATTCAACTCAAATCCTAAAATCTTTTTAAATATTCTCCAATGACATTCAACTTTATCTAGGCCTCTTTTCTTGTCAACAAAAAGTTTTTCCAAGTTTCAGGACATTTCCTTTAGCCAGTCAAACGAAACAACTGCACTCAACTGCAGTCAAATGGAATCGGAATAACACCCGAACCTCTCGGTCCCCATTCCGACTTCCTCCCGTGTCCGTCTCTGCCCAGCATTATTCTTTTCCTTCGCATGGCATCTGTCGAGTGAAGTCGAGTTGAGTTTTAGTGCTTGGTGCAGCACTTTTCAAAATTTTAATGCAATCAAATTTATATAGCATATTTCTCTATTCACTCTACTGTACCCGACTCCTCCACCTCCTACTTTTCCTCCTAAGTGCATCTGAAATCAATGTGGCAAAGGTCGTGCATATAGTCCTGCCTGGAATTCTCTTTAATCAGTCCGCGACATTCGTTCAATTAGCAGCACATTTCGACATCCTTTGGCGTCTGAGTCGCCAGTCGCTAGTCGACAGTCATTTGACATTTTCATTTGCAGCGGAAAACAAAAGAAAAACTAAAACGACGTTTACATTTCATGGCCGGAAGTGCCGCAAAAGAAAAACTGAAAGAAACGCTTACTTCCGCTCCGTACTGTGCGTCCACCCAAACAGAAAACTCACACAACAACACAAACATTTATATATATATACACAACACATACATACGTACTTTTACACTCGGCCACATTTAGCAAGAAATCTACTTTAATGTGCGGTGACCACGGGTTAGATCCTGTCCATAACCCCAAATAGCCCGTCCTCTCCCAAAACTCGAGACTTTGGGCCGCTGGTCCAATTCCGATTTCGAATCCGATTTCATTATACAATCTGCGTTTCTTTCTGTTGCTTCCTGTTTCCATAACAGTATATTCCTTCCACACTTCTGTGGTTCTTTCTCTCTTTCTCTCTTTGCATACCCTTTACGTATTCAAAACGGGTATCATAACATTGTGTAAGGTTCGGTTTAGAACTGATTCACAGCCATGATATATGCGTTGATTTCATAGTCTATTTAATCTGAAGACAGTGATTGTATTTTATATTAAAATTTTAAATTTTAGAGATTAAAGTTGCACCATTACTTTAAATATCTCTTTATTGAGTTTATTTAAATACTCAGCAATGTATTTTGCAAGATATTTGTGTATGTGAATATATATTAGTGTATCCCCAAGTTGGTCTCTCTTGACGACAAATTTGGTACTTGTTTGCCTTTAAATTGTTTTGTTGAACTTTTCTCAACTTTTCTCTCTGTTCTGGTTTTTCTTTTCCTCCAGTTGAGTTTGTTACACTAAACATAGCCTTGAAATTTGTATGTGTGTGGTTCAGTATAACTATATAAGTGTGTATGTGTGTTATGTGTTGAATGTATTTTAAGCTCGCCAAACTGCATTACAATTCAATATTATGCGATCTACTAAAGGACTAGCTGAATATGCAAAATTATATTGCTTTAAAAATTCCATAAATGCTGGCGAAACTACAAAAATTAAATTTAGTTTTCTTTATAAGTGGATTCATAAAAGACGATTAAAATGTAAATATTGATGTTTCGAATTATACTTCAAACTGCAGCAAATTAAAAAGTCCAAACAATATTTATTTAATGGATCCCTACCACTATTACAATCTTTGAATTTGGTTATGATATTTCAAGAACCAGTTAAGATTTTCTTATTAAATATTGATCGAGATAAGATATTTTGAAAGCCTCTGTAATCTCCGTAACCGACACACTCATACAGACAGATGGACAGAAATGACATAATATATTTTTTTTTTTGTGACTAGGCTAGGACTAAGGCAGGGCCCCCAGTCCCCAAACAAGCAAGTAGAACTATCTCGGTTGATGTCCAAATGCGTGTAAACGATAGATAAGTTACAATAAGTTGTGTAGGAGTAACAATAGGTTGTGTAGAAAATACAAAGTTTTTGTTAGTTCTAAAATAAAATAAAATATCGAATTAAAAATTGTTATATCCGCTCTTCAGTTTTTGACAAAAATCATTTTTGGTTTAATGATAAAACTCCAGGAAAATAAAAAAAAAATACTTGTCCTCTAGGAACTTGTGGCTTTTTTGAAGCACACTAGACTTGCCCACCTTGCGGTTGCCTTTGAAGTGACCAATGGTATTATTGGCCCTAATGAACTGCTGTGAGCCATGTTGTAGGCCAGGCCCTGTGACCCAAGGTCCGAGGTCCGAGGTCCGAGTCCTGGGCCTATTTAATGCTGATTTGTGTAGCAAATTTAGTGCAAAGCCTCTTTAGAATGCCCTCACCCTTGTCCCTGGCCGTGTGCCAGTTATGGGCTCCATAAGTAGAACCATGCGCCGCATGAGCTGTGAACACCTTGAGGCATTTTTGCCTCAGGGCTGCGACAGCTAAACAATGGAAGCATCAACAGTCGACACCCGGCTCAGGATGAGGACGGAATGGAGGGATGGCGGGATGAAGAGGGACTGTGAGGGGCAACACGTTCAGTGGCATTTAGTGAAATTGCCTGTAATGTCTCTATGCCTGTCCCTGAATGGCAAAGTATCTTCTCCATCTCCCCATCTCACTCTCGCTCTCTCTCTCTCTGTTTATGTTTGTCTCTCTTCTTCCAGCCAATCAACTGCATTGTCTAAGCGCCACTGCTCGAAAAAAGGCTTTTCCTTTTTTTATGCACTTTCCGTGTGTCAGTGGCAGCTGCGGCTGCTGCAGCTGCATTTTTCATTAGCCTGCGCACTTTTTTCTTCGGCTCGTGCTCGAGACTTTGGGGCTTGGCCGGCAGCCCACCAGCCCACCAGCCCACCTGTGTGTGTTACCCACCTGCCTCTGCCTCCGACTTTGCCACTGCATTTGATTGTTGATATTCAAGTACATTTTGCACTTGGTTCAGCTCAGTTCTTTCCAATTCAACTCAACTAAACTCAAGTCGTTGCATTTTGAGTTCTTCTTACATATGCCAAGTTTCAGTTAGTGGCTGTCGACAAGGACTTTGTACATTGTTATGTAGTGCTAAAATATGGTTGCAGAAATAACATTTCTGGAATCGAAATAAACTTGCTTGAAATAAGAAAGTTGTTCAACAAAATATTTCATCAACTCTGAGCATAACAAAGTAAAAGTTCACATTTAATAATACTGGCACAAAGATTAGGTTACTCTACAAACAGTCCTACTACTATTTTTTGTCAAGCTTCGGAATTACGGCTTTTGTGTAATGCTTTAAAGCCCAAGTCTGAATAATTCAATGTTTCTTTATGGTGACACAAAAATGTCTGAAAGTTGAACTCAGCAACGGTTTCAACAGCAACTGAAATATTAAGCCTGAAAATTTATATTAAATGCGGCATAGGCGATTTATAAACGAGATACAAATTCAACTGTCTTTGGTATTTTTAACTGAAAACCTTGAAAACATATTCATAATTTTCTTTATTCAAAAAGAAAGTGAATAATTCAAATTCCAGAGCATAAGTGAATGATCAATAGATATAATCATTAGAGTACAGGAGGCGTAAAGCTTTATTTAAAATAAAATTTTAATGTCGTTTGCAATAATAATATGTACTTGCTCCAAGTTGTCAATTCACTCAACCATTGCAATGCATTTTCGGCTGTGGTTTGGGTTGTCAGCTCCATTCACAACAAATAAATTATTTATGATACTCGTGGACCTATAATTAGGCATAACTAGTGCTCTATGTTGTTGAAGTATTTATAACAAGTTAACAGCAAACAAAGGCCAAAAGGCAAACAATTATCACAACAATCTCAAACAATCTAAGCAATGGCAACAATCAATAAGGCCACAATAAATTTCTATTATTAATGTGTTGTACAGTGTACACTTCCTGTGCCGCCTGTGTCATGTGGGCTGCAACTAAGTACATGTTAATTTTTGGGCGCCACATCAATTAATTATTACGGAACAAATCAATGGCGACAATTCGTGTAGACAGGAAATCCTAAGCCACCAATTAATTATGATTATTGAAAGTTCTGTTCCAATCAACTTGTGTTTCAGAGTAACAGTTACTTGAAGCCTTTATTACTACAAATTTATGGAAACTAACACAACTTACAGTTGGGCTTTTATGCATTCAAGTTTTTTAAATTGTATACCTTACTAAATATCTATTGCAATTGCAATTCAGGAATATCCTAAAATTAATATGGATTAAGTGTAAATATCAAGGTTGTGTGTTGGAATTAGTATTTATCTTAAAATTTAAAAAAAAGTTTTGCCTGTTCTATTTTTAAAGCGTTCAGCATCGAGTTTTAAAATTTTATCAACATACATTAAAATTGAGTTTATTCTATTAAATTCTTAAATACACAGCTTATGCCAATATATAAGAGTTAGGTCCTGCCAGAAGGATCACACTTTTCGTACTTCGATTTGCCATAAAATCATTAAATACATAACATAAAATTTTGTAGCGCACTTTTTGGGGCAGCTGCCACAGACTTCCGTGTGCGCTGTTCATTAGCGTTTTGTCACCCTCGTACAACAACAAACAACAACAAGAATAATAGCAACAAAATCTAGCCAATACCAAAATGAAAAGGAATGAAAAAAGTATAGCAAAAAATAAGAGGTTTTTTTTGCTGTAATTTCGACAACTTTTTTGTGAGTCGCGTCGTTGCGTGTGCTTAAAAAACGCAGAGTGTAGAAGGAACTAGAGAAATGGTGGGGTATGGGTAGGAGAACCTCAGGCGTTGGCTTAGTGGTTGACGAGTAGTATGCTTAAAAATAGCTAATCTATTGTGATATGGGCTCAGCGATTAGTTCTGAAAGCCATTGCCAAAAGGTGAAAGTTTAATGAACACCTGGCGTGATCGAACTGAAAAGAATATGCAAACGAAAAAACAAGACAAATTGACTGTGAATTTCAAATATATTGGAATTTACCACGTGCCAGTTGGGCCGACAATAATACAATATTGATGATAATCATTATATTTGTGGTCTCAAAATTGGCAAATTATATGGCAGTTGTCTATAATTTTCACATTTCGCATTGGGGGCAACCAAACATTAAAACGCTGAACAAACACACCTGCCGCGTCGACGCGTCGAGTCATTGTCAACTGCGAACTCAACAAAAATGTTTTGTATACAATTCCCCCACTGTTACCAACCCCCTTGCAGGCCCAGAAGCTCACTGGCTGCGTGAATGCGTGTAAGTTGCTTTACAACTGTGCTCTACTGTGGCGCCTCCGTCATTCGTCAATCAGCGTCGCAAATTGTTGATTACACCTACTACAGGAACAACAACATCCAGTCAAGGGCAACATACAACACAGTTACAGTTATGTGGAGCACTCAGTACCGATCGATAGCCTCCTCCATGTGACTGCGATTTCGCACACGAAAAGCAAACGAAACCAGAAACAGAAACCAGAAACAGAACCAGAAACAGAAACTCCGTCGAGCGTGCGACCTGATACTTTCACATGCTCGTATACCCAATGCTTTACGGAATATATGTATATATTTATATACAAGCAACACCTAGATATCTATATAAGTATATCTGTTGGCTTTCTATATAGGACACTCTACACTTGTGTGTGTGTGTCATTTTATTTGCCTTATTACTAACACGCAGCATATTTACTAGCTGACTGTCCCATTCTTTATATACTTAGTATAGCCCTATAACTCTCAGGTTTGAGCGTCCCCAAATCGCGAGTCGCGTCGGCCCATTAAAATTTCTAAGTGTAGGTCTGCCCATCTGTATGTGTGTGTGTGTTTGTATATGTATGTGTGGACTGTGCTTGTTGATATGTTGTGTGCAAGTTGAAATGGCATTGACTTTTGTTTGTCTGATTTGCGGCAGGTTTACTTTAAAAAGCAAATAAAGAAATAACTCATATATCGCATATTACGTTTCCCTATACAGTGGTTAAGTCTGTCAAATTATTACATTGGCTCTGTCTATGATCTTAAACGAATTATCATTTTATTTATTAAATATTTTTGAATATGTACAAAAAAAAGTCTGAGAGAGTTTAATATTCTTTTGCTTTTTATATTTTTTGTTGAAAAATATGTTCCTTTTAATTTGAAACTACATATTTTTCCCATTTTTACTTTTAAAAAATTTTAAAAAGAAAGTTTACAAAATAAAAAAATTATTATCATTTTGAAATGGTTAACTTTTTTTTTTTTTATCATTAAGTAAAAATCAAATAAAGATTTTTATGGATAATTTCAAAATAAATGATATTCAAAACTTATCATTTATTTTCAAATCAATAACAATAATATATCTTCTTATTTTGTTTATAATCATTTGCTTATCTATTTGTAGTCAATTTTAAAGATATTTTATCATTTTAAAAATTAACTAATTAAATAATGAATGTATGGGGATTCGAGATTCTCTGTAGGTCTGTATTCAGCTGGCATACACTCAAGGGCCCTACTCTATAATTTTTTAAAATTATTGCATGACTGATCTGCTGAATGAGATATAGTTATACTACATCTTACTCCGACAGCTATTCGCGAGCTTTGCAAGTTACAATACGTTCGGCTGCGGCATGAGAATTTTTTTTAATATTTAAGCGTTTGAAGTTCTGAATACCCTACAATTTTTGTATGCAGTTCATGATGTGTCTTGTCATATGTTGACCTTTCTATTCATTTTTTTTTTTTATGTTTACATTTTCAATCTCTATATCTCTCTCTCTCTTTTCTACCTCTCTTTCCATTTACTTGATGTGTTTTTCATTTTATGTTTTTATAACCTAATTGTTAACTGTTTACTCTCCTACTTAACTCAATGTGTGTTTATGCCTTTTATAAAAAAATATAAAAAAAAAAAAAACTTAATTCTTTGTGCAAGTAATTGGCTGTTAAGTATTTTTAATATTGTTGTTGTAATTGATGGAAATCATTGAAAGTGTAACCCAAAACCACAAACAACTTTATGAAATTGAATATTGAATTGAAAATTGCAAATTGAAATTAAAAGTTGATTGCTTTTGCATTAGTCGTTACTCTTGTGACATGAGTTGTTCTTCAGTTTTGATTCTTTTTTTTATTGTATGCTTTTATCAAATATTTATAATAGACAAAAAAAATGAGATAAAAAACGAAACAAATTCACCGACACAACTAATCACAGTAACTGTATATATTTTCTATGCATTTGCCCCACCACCACAACCAACCACCAACCACCGACCACCGTCTATCGACCACCGTCCACCGACTATCAACTCCACCCACCCACCGCCACCAACACCAACACCGTATGTGTGTGTGTGTTTGCGTGTGTGCGTGCGTGCGCGTGCTGTTATCGTCGCGTCGCTGTTATCGATATCGATACCAATATCAATATCGCATTCGCCTTTGATGTTCGTGCCCATTCGTTGTCCATGTCGATCAAAACGAATCGAATCGTTTTCCGATTCATGATCCATGATCTCTGATCCGTGATCCGTGGACACGTGATCCCACAGTGCGCTCAGGGACGTGCCGCTTGGCTGGAGCGCGGCCGACGCTGCAGCGTCCAGGAGCAGCAACAACAACAGGCCGCCTGCCACCGTCGCTGGGTGAAACGCAACCGAGTAAGTTCATCACGTAGAGCCTCTCACATAGCGCTGTCTAAATACCGTTACATAATAACTGCATTCGCATCCGCAACAACAGCAACAACAACTACAAAAACAACAGCAATTTCCAGAGCCAATAAATCACAAAAATCACATAAATCACAATCGAGAAATCACGAAAAGAATCCCTTTTAATAACTCTCGCACCTTTATTTATGTCAACTGCATCATTTACTCGTATTTACTATTTCTTTTCGATCACACCTCGCTCTAAGCAATATGTTCAGCGCATTCAATTCTAGGTGGCGCAGGAATTATAGAAGCCATATATTCGTACTTACCATTGCTATTATTATTATTGGATTCTTAAATCCAAAGGACAAACATTTCTTTTCATTTCAACTGCGATTTTCATGCCCTTTATAACTATATAAATTCTTATATACGATTTATCCCTTATTATGCAACGAAAACTGAGCTAATATCTAAAAAATATACATACATACATAGAATGTATGCATGTATTACATACATATGAATATTTATTTAGAATAGTATACACTTACTAGTCAAAAAAAATATTGGTTTTAACTTTAACCAAACCCACTTTTCTGATTAAAAATTTGAACACCAGATGTGTAAAAACACTTAGAAAATATTTTTGTGCTAAGATTTTTTTAATGCAATAAATTTCTAAATCTATCAGTTTTAAAAATGTGAGGTGAGCTTGCAAATTTGATAATTTCTTATTTCTATTAATTAATTAAATATAGCTTTTATCCTGAATAAAAAGATTTAGATACATATACACATATTCGAATAAAAAGATTTAGATACATATTTTTTCGAATAAATAAAATTAAATAATTTTGTAGGGTACTTTATTTTGAAATCTTTTAGGGAATGGTGAGGAAACTATTGAAATCACAATTTGTTAAAATTAGAAAAATAAAATCTCACTAATAGTTTTCATAAAACCGTTAAAATAGTCACAACATAGATATATTTCTAAAGTTATATTTTCCATTTGGGGTACCATATGTATCCAAGAAATGTGAGCTGGGTAAAAGTAACATCTTGTCTGTTAGCTATGCTATAAAATATTTATGCCATTATATAATTTCTCATAATCAATTATCTCAATTTACTTGCATGAGAAGAAATATATTGCTCTGATTTCATCATTGATTTCTCGAATTAATACGTTTGTCTCTCGCTCGACAGATACAAGACGCCTCTTTGGGTGGCTCCTCGGATGACGAAGATTTCCTGGGCGTTCTACGTGGACCCAGCACATTCGCCAATGCCTTTCTCTATGTGGGACTTGGCACTGTGGCGCTGGGTCTGGTCATTGCATTTGTTGGGACCGGCGAGAAGGGTTTTAAAACAGTGGAGCTAAGACTTATAGGGCCCTCTCTCATAGGCAATATAGTTCTTGAACATTATTCAATTGTTATCGACATACTTATTTGCTTTCTCTTCAACCATAGGACTGGGCCTGATCTGTTGCATTTTACGCATCCTCTTCTGCATCTGCCCATCACACTGCATCTCATCCAGCAAGAAGACGCGCAAGAAAAATGGCAACAAGATCGATGCGGATCACACAACGTCCCTGCTCCGCAATGAGAGCAAGCGCGTCTCCATAGCCCGAGGACCTACAATGCAGGTACGCACGACGATATTTTGGGGAACTTGAAATTAAAGGTATAAAAGTATCATCTAAAGAAATGGACAGAAAGAATAATAGGAACAGATCCTTAAAATGTGGTAGCATAGTCAATAAAAAATTGGAAAACGAAAGTGCTGAGTTTCTTAATTTATTACATTATATTTTTAATTTTCCTATGAACAAATATATTTTTGATTTCAAATTAAATATTTAAGTTGTAGTTATCATTAATTTTTTTAAATTTTATAGCATAAAAAATTGTTAACACATTATTATTTTTAATTTTAAAGCCTTAAATACATAAACTAGCCAGAAAAACTATCGGTACACAATTTTTTTACTTTAACAGCCTTTGTAAGTCAAGTCATCAGAGTAAAAAAAATATTTGGAAAGGTCGTTTGAATGATGCGAAAACTTTCTTAATCCATTAAGTATCCATCGAAAAATTCAAATATTTGTGAACGTCTACTTTTTCAACTTAAATCCCAAATTTAAAAAAAAAGAATATTTTGATGCAAAAAAATTCTTGAAACAATTCTTAGTGTAACTGCAAAAAAAGTTTCAAAAATATTTTTGCTAGTATTTTTTATAATTTTTGAAAATTGCTAAAAATTCACTTTTTGTGTGAAAAGTAGGAAAAAGGTGTTAAAATAGTATTTTTTAGGATTTAAAAAAAATTATAAAAAAAAAACACTAGCAAAAATATTTTTAAAAATTGTTTCTTGCAGTTACTCTTAGAATTGTTTCAAATTTTTTTGCATCAAATCAAAGCTGTGTTGCTTTGCTCTCAAAATGTGCTCTCTTTGCTCACACACATATTCTAAGCTCTTGGCGAAACAAAACAAAGTGAAAGTGATCACAAAGTTTTAAAGAGCTATGTAACACAACCTTACTTAAAATTAATCATTTTAAATAAAAAGTAAAATAACTGTTAAGCTTTCACATATTTATTAACGAGAATTGGAAATCTGATTTAGATGTTCATGCTAAAATTATAGGTTCTTGTATAACCAATTTTGGCCCGGGATTATTTTCAGTAATAATGCAAGTGTTGCACTCTCCTACTTCTACTGGATTAGCTGAAAATAGAAAATATTTAAATGTATTACTCGCAATTGAATAATATGTTAGAGATTATTTTGATACTTACCACGGGCCAGAGCCAAAAGACCGAGCACGAGGATTGTGGCAAAAGAGAAGAGCTGCATTCTTGTTGATTGTTCTACGAAGATTCGAGTGAAACTGATGATTCTACAAATTAGCTTCGGACTTATATAGGATGTCCCAGTCCAATGTTCAGACTGGGATTTTTTTCAACCTCGTCCAATGTGTCTGTGGGGGTTATGGGTTAAAACATGATGACGTTTGTCAACTGTACTGTGGAATTTCCTTTTTTTTAATCACAGATGGGTTATTCCCAACAGAAACGTGTTTACATTAGTTTTTTAATTATAAGCAATTGTTAAGCCCCAAAATTTCAATATTTATGTGGTATATATTATTTGATATTTAGTGGATAATAATGAAATTTTCATATTGGTATTTTTATACTAAATTATTATGAAAAACTATTTCAATGACAGCTATTTGATGATTCTGTTGAAAGCAGAGCTTGCAACAACAGCTGACCGTTTCTTGTTGTTCAAAAATAACTGTTATTTTCTGACTTTTTAGGCAATGTGTCAGAATTGAACAGTTCACGTAGTTTTTTGAACATACCGGACTTTGCTCAGCCAACAATACATTTTTTTTGATTCCATTTTCTCGGGTTATTAACTGTCTATTTTAAAGTGAGCGAAGAAAATAAAAGTCTTAGCATTAATTCTGTCGGAGCAACCCAACTCCTTAAGCGCAGAAAACTCAAATTCTCTATCGGTCGTATTATATTGTATTATATGGGTCAACTTTACGAAATTTTATAAAGACTAAATGGAACATAGGAAAAAAATTAATTACCGTTTGAACTGAGTTTTTCATTTATTTTGTTCACCTGGTGACTCTCATATTTTGAGCACTCAATAAGTTTTTCTCCATAAATTGTTATTAAAAAATATTTCTAGATTAATTCAACTGAAAACACTCAACCTAAAACAAAAAGTCTTACATTTGTATAAAGAAATTATTTTTCGTTAATATCTTACCATTAAAACGAAAAAAAACTTTTGCAAAATTATCTTTATTATTTACTACGTTAAAAATCAAAAAAGATAAATAGATGACAGTAACTAAGCTTGCCCTGTATGGCTCCTCTGAGTTCCTTTACATTAATAAAAAATCCTCATAAATTATCAAATAATCATTATTATGTAATATTAATAGTATTTCTTTTAACTTATTATAATTAAATAAATAATATAAGGGAAGAACCCATCTGTAATAAGCAAGGAATTTTTTAACTAAATTCCACAGAATATTTGGAAAAGGCAATTAAGCATTAACCCATAACCCCCACAGACACATAGACATGTTGAATTTTTAATGTGTAGATAAATCGCAGTCTGAAGTTTAGATGTCAATATCCTATGCTGATTTGTAGAATCATCAGTTTCACTTGAGTCGGACTGAGCATATGAAAACCCCGTTTAACATACTCAAAAAACTGAACAGTCAGGTAGGAGGAGGTGTTCACTGTACAGTCTCAGCAACTAGGCATAGATCACTCTTTTAGGCTCCCGGATCACTGCAGTGTGTTCCGTGCCGAAATTCTGGCGATAAACAAGGCCCTTAACATTCTACTAAAATCAAATACTGTCTCTGGCAGGGTAAAAATCTACAGCGACAGTCAAGCGGCTTTCAAGTCCATAGCAGCGACCAACACGAAGTCGATTTTAGTTTGGAAATGCCGCAGATCTCATTACGAGATGGCAGAGCTTTTCGACACCTGCCTGATCTGGGTACCGGGGCATTATGATATCCCAGGAAATTGTATAGCTGATGAGTTGGCCAGACGGGGCACGACTGGTAGCCTCCGAATACGGATAAAGACCGAATTCGACCTAGTGGATACTCATGCCCCAAGACTAAGGGCCCCCTATAATGATTTTGCAGGAGCTATAGGGATGAGGAAGAAGATGAATTTTTGGAACACTTCTTCTGTTTCTGTCCGGCTCTAAGTAATAGAAGATTACGAACCTTAGAAAAGCCCTTCCTCAACAACCTAAGCGAACTCGCCACATTGGATAGATAGAGGTATAAAAGTATCATCTAAAGAAATGGACAAAAAGAATTATAGGAACAGATCCTTAAAATGTGATAACATAATCAATAAAAAATTGGAAAACGAAAGTGTTGAGTTTCTTAATTTATAATTAACATTGTATTTTTAATTTTCCTATGAACAAATATATTTTTGATTTCAAATTAAATATTTAGTTATCATTTATTTTTTTAAATTTTATAGCAGTAAAACAATTGTTAACACATTGGAATTTTAATTTTAGAACCTAAAATATATACACTAGCCAGAAACACTATGCGTACACACATTTTTTTACTTTAACAGCTATTGTAAGTCAAGTCATCAGAGTAAAAAAAATATTTAGAAAGGTCGTTTAAATTCCGTTTGAATGATTCAAAAACTTTCCTCACCCATTAAGTATAAATTGAAAAATTCAAATTTTTGTGAACGCCTACTTTTTCAACATTAATGCTCGATTTTTTCGAAAAAATATTTTGAAACAATTCTTAGAGTAACTAAAAGTAGGAAAAATGGGTTAAAATAGTAATTTTTAGAATTTTAAAAAAATTGAAAAAAATACAAGAACAAGTTTTTTTTTTTTGCAATTACTCTTAAAATTGTTTCAAAAATTTGTTTTCATCAAATTAAAGCTGTGTTGCTTTGCTCTTGAAATGTGCTCTTTTCGCTCACACGTAAAGCTCACACCCATATTCTAAGCCAGTGGTGGGCACGCATGGGCTCCGCATGGGTAAGCACAACCTTGCTTAAAATTAATCATTTTAAATTTAAAATAAAATAACTGTTAAGCTTTCACATATTTATTAATGAGTATTGGAAATCTGATTTAGATGATCATCCTAAAATTATAGGTTTTTGTATAACCAATTTTGGCCCGTTTAAATATTCATAAACGCAATTGGGGCAGCCTACTAAATTAGCTGAAAATAAAAAATATTTAAATGTATTACTCGCAATTGAATAATATGTTAGAGATTATTTTGATACTTACCACGGGCCAGAGCCAAAAGACCGAGCACGAGGATTGTGGCAAAAGAGAAGATCTGCATTCTTGTTGATTGTTCTACGAAGATTCGAGTGGAACTGATGATTCTACAAATCAGCTTCGGACTTATAAAGGATGTCCCAGTCCAATATTGAGACTGGGATTTTTTTCAACCGCGTCAAAACATTATGACCTATATCAAATGTACTGTGGAATTTCCTTTTTTATACTAAATTTTTATGAAAAGCTGTTGCAATGACAGCTATTTGATGATTCTGTTCAAAGTCTTACATTTGTATAAAGAAATTATTTTTCGTTGATATGTAACCACTCAAAGCAAAACGAAAAACTCTTGCAAAATTATCCTTATTATTTACTACGTTAAAAATCAAAAGAGATAAATAGATGACAGTAACTAAGCTTGCCCTGTATGGTTCCTGTAATCATCAAGAATCATCAAATAATCATTATTATGTAATATTTAAAGTATTTCTTTTAACTTATGGTAATTAAATAAATGATATTCCAAAATTTCTGATGGGAATAACCCATCTATGATAAGCAAGGAATTTTTTAACTCAATTCAACAGAATATTTGGCAAAGGTCATTAAGCATTAACCCATAACCCCCAATTCGTCGACACCGCTCTTACCTAACCTAACCTACGCTGATGACTTGACTTACAATAGCTGTTAAAGTTAAAAAAAGTGTGTACGCATTGTTTTTCTGGCGAGTGTAAGTCCATTTGCTGGAAAAATCACAAAAACATGCTGAAATTTAACTCATGGAAAAATAGGAAAAAAAATTCAATCCTTGCAAGAGAAACAGACAACAGGATTGGATTAATAATTTCGAACAGTTTCTTGATGTGTCTGATAATAACATTAATTTTTTAGACACGCTTACAATGAGACTCAAAATTTGCGAGCTCTGGTGTAAACTAAGTACTTTTTAAATTAGGACAATATATAAATATGTGGGCAATATAATATGCTTGTATTAATTGGTTTCTTATTCAGCCAAAGTATCCGATAGCGCACAAGCGCAGTCAGAGCAAGATGCTTAATGAGGGAATGGAGGCACTGCGTCAAATAGCGACCACATCGTTGTTCATGCAGAACGAGCAGAAGACGGCCATTAATCGGGTGGTGCCCATCATCAATGAGCCGGAGACTATGGATCATATGGGTGGTGGTAAGTGGAATTCAAAAGATAATCTATCAATATTTTTGAGAATCAACAAATCAATTTCATTTGCAGCTGATGCCCCGTTGGAGATGAAAAAGTTGCAGACGGCGCTGAATATGTGCGAGATGAGCGATGAGGAGCAGGATGCCAAACGTACAACAACAACAACATCAACAAAAACAACAACAAAAACTGCCGTTACGAGTAGTACCACCAAAGCCCCAACAACAACAACAGCAACCACAGTAAGAAAAGCCACAACAACCCTGAGCACTGTAGATGAGAAATCCAATAGTAAATTGGTGCGACAACGTGTTGCACTGCAACAACAACGACAACAACAGCAGCAGCAGCAGCGACAGCAACAACAGCAGCAACAGTTGCAGGAACAACCGGAGCAATCACAGTCGCTATCCTCCTCCTCCACCGTCAGAGATTCACTGGATGGCGTTGTCGTCTTCGAGGAAACATCACTGATGGACACGGACATTGTACAGGCAGCGCCAACGTCAGCGACAGCGACAGCGTCAACGGCAGCAACAATGCCCAGCAGCTGCAGCACCGGCGCCATACCAAGACTCAAAAGCAACAGCGCAGCATTCAGCACGCCCGCGCAGCGTCCGGGCATTTCAACGGGTGCCACGCCCAAGACAACGCCCACCACCAGCAGCACCACCAGCAGCAGCAACACCACTCGTCTGACCAGCTCACAGTCGCACCCGACAAGCTACGATCTGCCGCCGTCACAGCCACACACCTATTCCGCCGCGGCGACGGTGCGTGGTCCACTGGGGATGACGCTGACCGGATCGAGTTCCGTCTATGCCCTGCCAGCCAGTCGAATCAGCGGCCTAACGGCGACGCCCACGGTCAATACAACAACAACGATCAGTTTGTTGCCGCTGCCGGCGCCGCCAACGTTATCCACAGCGGGCACGATAACGGCAAGCATTCCCGGCCAGGTGCTGGAGCCATCAGCAGGCATCGCCACCACAAGTCTGAGCATACTGAAGCCATTGACGGCAGCGACGGCGACGGCGATGACGACGGGAATGCAACGGCCATCAACGGCCTCCTCAATCACAGCCACGTCAGCGTCCCTATTTGGCATGGAGCACAAATCACAGCCGTCATCCGCCAGCGCAACAATGGGGCGTGGCAGCTCTCTGCTGCCCCCGCCGCCCCCTCAGCAATTGGCCAGCAAATTTGAGCCAGAGCTGGTGCTCAGTCCGTCGAAGCTTGGCCAATAAATAATGCGACAGTTAGTTACGATTTTAGTTAGGATTTCATTCAGCCACAATCTAGGTTCCATTGGGTGTGTATGCATGTGTGTGCGTGAGTGAGAGTGCAAATGTGTGCGTGTGTGTATCTTTGTAAAAGTGTGAAAGTGTGCGTGTGGATCTCTTTTGAATGTGCCACAAAAAACAGAACAAGCAGAAACGAAACAAGAAGAAAAACCATTCTGTAATACGCCCAGCAGTCATGTTCTTAATTCCCAATACCTCAAAATATTGCGAATTTTAATTTTTTATTGTATTTTTCAAGGCAGCAAACCGGTCCAAAAACCGAACCGTTTTGTGTTATTTGGTTTCTTTATTTCCGTAACAAGTCATTAAACGATCTTTTAAAAATATTTATCCCTTGAAAAAAAAACCTTCGTTTAAAAAATAACACATTTAATTACATTTTGTGCGTTTTTTTTAAGGTGACATTTTTTGGAATTCGACTTAAAAACCATTACATAATAAAACATAAGTTAGATTCTTTTAAAATAAGGTATTTTCTTTTTAGTCAATTGATTCAGTAAAGAAAAATATTACTGCTTTGGTTAACAGTTTCTTTCGAGTCTTCTTTGAAATATTGTGCAAACTTATGAAATTTGAGAGATATATAAATTAAAATAAAGTATTATTTCGCAATAGCAATGATGAACTAAAATTCTGCTAAACATGCTTGGCGAATTTCGAACATGACTGAAGCTACACTATATTATTAAACCTTACAAAGCTTTCAGTGTCTATTAATTCCCTAGGGCTTGCTCCCTCCTATCAGTGTATCTTGAATAACTTTGAGTAACTTCTTGACTTCAATGTACTTTTCCTTCTGGACCCACTTATGTTTCCCAAATCCATGGCAATTAATTGGCCAAGTGCTCAGCAAAACTGTCTAAAACTATACCTAAATTAGTCAGGGTATTATAAAGTTTGTATACCAACATATCGTTATATAAATATACAACAAATAATAGAATACTAATAACAACAACAAGAACTTTGATGAGAAAAGCAAAGGTAAACCATCGCGTCGTCCAGTTGGTTGGAATCAACTTAGAGCTAAATTTCAATACGCATTTCTGCATGGGCATTATAAAAAAAAAACATGAAAAAACAAATAAAAGAACATGAAGCATATAATATAACTAATTAGATATGTATCACAAAATTGAATGTCGATGTAGTTGAATGTAACAAATGAACAAATAACAACTACAATGGCCCAAATCTAACAATAAGTAGAAACAATCGACGGAGTCCTTAAAAATCGTTGGAAGAGCTCTTAAACTAAAAAATGGAAAGCTTAAATATAAGAATATAATTCAATTTTGTTCACTTAAAAATTTTTTTTCACTTTCTAAAATTTCTTTTTATTTCTTAAGGCACTTTTTAAAAACTATTGCAAATTTCAGATCCGAACAGTCATTACTGGCTCTTTCAACTAGCAAAACGAAAAAATATATGAAAATATAAACAAACCAAATCAGAAGATAATGCTAACACAAATTTGGGCAAATAATAGAAACCATTTAATTGAAGAAATATAAAACAAACAAAAAATGATACTAATAGAAAACTACGAACATAAAGATGAATTATGAATTAGTATGTATGTCAGTAATTGTATGTGCAGAATAAAAACAAACTATATAACGAAAATACTTAAAGTAGTTTCATTTAGTTAAATTGTCTAAATAGCCGAGAAAGAATAAGCATTGGATTTGAATTTCGCGCTGCCATCGTTGCTTTTGCGCGCAGCCAACTTCGCGTTGGTTATTTTTTGCGTGCAGGCAACTTCGCTTGAGTTTTATTTTGCGCGCAGCTAACTTCGCTTGAGTCAAATTGCTCAGCACAGCTAACTTCATGTGAGTACACAGTTTGCGTGAATCTTTTCTGAATACCTGGTCACCCTAAAAATGTAACGTATTTTTCTTAAAATCTGAACTGAATTGAGCTCAAAAATAAATTGTAAGAAAGAAAACTGTAAGTGGAGGAAAAGAAGTAAATCAACAGAATGATATTGAAAAATATATATATGACAAATATACAAATGCCACTTTTAAAATACTTTTTCAATTAAAAAGATATGGTAATTTAAATTTTAATTCCAACCCTCCAGATATTTTGTTATTTTTTAAAAGTTGAAAATAAGTGTTTTTAAATAATATTTACACACAAATTTAAAATTAATTATTCAGGCATGCCACAGAAATCTCTTTCACTTGACTTTCACGTCAATTTCATTTCTCCGTGCCACAGTCCAATCACCTGAACAATTTTGAGTGAGATGAAATCATCGCTCAATTCACTGGCGTCCGATGCCATGAGAATAATGTCACATTTTTTGTCCGAATTTATGAATTTAGAGTTGTCGAGAAACTTTTATTGTATGCCGCGCCAATAACTTTTAAATTTTTTTAAGCTATACAATATCAATTATTATATAAATAAATTGAATTATATAAATTAAATAAGAATTAAAATGAAAATTTGATATTCTGCAATGATAAACTTTAAAAAGTTGCTAAACAAACCCTTGAGAAATTTAATCTGAGAAGGAGCCAACCCTAGCAGCCTAGTTCGAAAAGGTTGGTGAACATGCTAGAAACTATAAATTACTCGAAGTTCTGTGGCACGGAGAAATTTTCGAAGTGGAATTGCTTTTCTCTGAAATCGCTTTCACTAGTGATTTCTGTGGCATGCTTGATTATTTTTACATTATTCAATTTAGATATAAAACTTAGTTTTTAATTTAATAACAAAAATCATGAAAAGAAATTTGAATTGCGTTAATTTTAAAATATTTAAATGTGACGATTCCTGAAGAAAAAAAAACAAAGTTTGTCCAGTTTTATTATTATATTCATTTATTTCATTGGTATTTTCTGAAAGTTTCCTTGCCATTTTTTTTGTTTTGCATTATCTATCTTTAAGTATAACGTAGATTATAAATTTGTATGATAGAGTTGATTCAGTTGAAGTTTCGCGTACTGTTTGAAACGTTTTCAGTCAAGCTGCTTAAAAGGGGATTTCTCGATTTTACATTTTATATATATTTGTTATGTGTGTATCTATGTATGTATGTTATAAAAAGATCTACTACAACAATAATATCAGTATCATTATTTTGTGTGTACCCAATACCAAACAATTCAAATATTTTTTTTATCAATTCAGTCTTGCCATAGCTAAGCACATGGCATCATAATCCTCATCATTATAATCTTCAGTTCAAAAATTTTCTCATAGTGAATAACTTGTTCAGTTTGGGTTCAGAACAGCATCCAAAAGTGCTCGAAGAGGTTATAAGTATTTTCATTCATATAATAATATTGTATATCTTCAACTATTCTTTTCTTTTATATATGTTAGAATATATTTAATTGTTGCTTCTTTGTGGGCATGACATTAAAGGTCTACTTATGTTTGAATTGTTGAATTCTAAATTGATTAATTGCCATTTCTAGGGATTAACATAGACACCAAAACATGAGTTATTAATCTGTGTGTATGTATGTTTCTTAGAGTGTGTTTGTTTTAAATCTATTATTAGTTTTTCATTATGTGTTTAGAAATGTATTATTGCTTAGTGTGCTGGGTCTCTCATTCACCTCTTAACTGCTTCAAAGGCCTACGGGCGGCATTTAGGGCGCTAGTTTAGAATATTCCAAACTAAGCATACATTTTTTTTAAATATATTTTCATTAGTATTTTCTTTTTTTTGTGCCTTTCCATTTAAAAATCCCTGAAAATTGCTTCGCGCTGCCTATACTTTTGAAAATTGTTTAGCTAAATGTTTAAATGTTTGATGACATTCAATATGTATTGTATTTTTCACATTAAAGCAAAGTTGTTGATTCATTTTTTAAATGCTCTATGCGCATAGTTTTTATATATGATGTATATGTATATTGTTTATTTATATCGTATATTTTGGGCTCTAAAAGCATATTTCAAAACTGCGTCGGTTTTTTAACTACGCTACACATAATTTATCATTTGTTTGTTAGACATTTAATTATCACACCAATTTATATGCTGGCGGGTAGTTGCTTATATAGATACAATTCTTATGTTTATCAACAATATTCACAGTGTATCACCCTTGCGCTACAGTGAAGCCTTACTTAGATGTCTACAAAACATTCAAATGCAAAGGTAAACGCTACAAAGTATAAGTACTCTTAGTACATTTACATACACACACAGTTATACATACATACATTCTTTTCTATTATATTTTTAATTGTATATATATTTGATTTCTTTTAGAGCTGCTGCCTCCATAATTTTCCCCATTCTTAGCTACTATCACTTTTCACTACGAAATGTCGTGTAAACGCATCCAAATTGCATTTAGCAGAACATGCAAAATGTTTTACAACTAGTATCATAGCTTTTTTGTGAGTATTGCTTTCTTTTTATACAGGGTTCCATTTGTTAAATCTAAATATTAATTAGTGAACACTATTTATGCTTCAACATAATTGTAGCTTCACTTGCCTATAATTATAAATATACGAGCATTACCTGAATAAACCTGCAAATAAAAATTGTAATAAAGCAAATTAAAAAGAAAACAAATATAATTTTATGTGAAAATCAAAAGTTTTTTCTTGTACTCATATTGTGTGTTGTAACAATAGTAATTAATGAGAGTTTAGAAATTAGCTGACAAATCCGATGTTTATAATTTTATAAAATCTCAGCTGTAGAGATGTATTTAAATCTAAACAATAATATATTTAAAGTTAGCTAAGTTTATGCAAAATAGATTGTAATAAATTCTGGACTAAATATTTATTTAAAGTACTCGAGAATCGAAAATGATTTGAATTATACTCTTGGCCTGGCCAGAAGCTTTTAACAGTTTGGCATGTCGTATTGAAAATAAACTGGATAACTAGATACTTTGCTTCACTGTATATTCATTCCAAATTCACAGGAAGTGAAACAATTACGGGCAATTAAATAAAAAAAAAATTAAATACACATCCATACAAATCTCTCAACTGAGGACTAGAACATAAACAAGTATTACATAATGCATTTGAGACTACTCAACTAGGTATTTATATGGCCCGATGTTGTGACTGAGAATCTTGAGAGAAACGCGTTGATAATTCTAAAGCTCAGAACGGACAAACAGACAGATCAAAGAACGTAATATTAAGGACATGCCACACCCATTTTGAAAAAAAAAAATAATATATATACTCTATATAAATATGTATATATTACACAGAGCGACAAATAGAGATCGTGTAAAAGTGGACCATAATTGTGGATCCTAAGATTTCAAGCTATGTTACATTATGACATATTTGTTTGTCTTATTTCTAGATATATCTGAATAAATGGTATATATAAATGTATGTATTTTATGTATATATCTTTTAAGATTTGATTTGACTTGTTGTTGATTGCCTACAAGCTAGTAATACCTTAGGTATGCGCTAAGATTTCTACAATTCATAAATATATAGATATATTATGTATATTACATGTATGTTGTATATGTATGTTAGTTACAATTGGGTACAATTGAATAATATTGCAAATATTTCAAGTATTCAGTTTTATGAATTATATGCGTATGTTTGTGTTTTAAGCCTATATACAATAATAATTGCTTGTCTTCACATTGTTATCATTTAATATTACAATTTGAGTTGTCATTTTCTTGCGATGGGGGACTTTTAGCAGGGATTAAAGGGGGGAATTTCGCGTCACCCTTACGTGCGCTAATACTACAGTCTATCAAATTAGTATATGTATACGTTCTCAAAATGAAATACAACCCAAAACGAATCATCAAATGAGTTAGGTCGTTAGGCATAATTATTTATATAATATTCCGAATTCTACTTTCTCATAAATTTCATTCAAATAAACAATGCGAAAGTGGAACTCGGAACACGCCTGTATTCCTATTTTTCGAATTTGTTCAAATTTGTTAAACATTATTTCACCTGATCTAAAACTGAATTCAATACTTTCACTCATTCTACAGTTTATACGTTTGGTTTTTCTTGCTGTTCGTGACAGAGATTTGTAAATATATATATATAGAAGTGTTGTTTGTTTCATTTGTTCGCGTTTCGCCTTACAAAATTAGGGATGATTAAAAGTAACATATGTATGTATGTTTGTATAGATCTGTATATTCAATATTCTATTCGCATTGTCCTTCACATTCAAAAAAGCCCCTTGGCGCCGGCCAATCTATGTCGATATCGATGTCGACGCCGAAATCACATGAATCATCATTTGAGCGTATTGTATATGTTATCCTCGCCAGCCAGCTTTACGGTGGTTATATGCTGAGCATTCCCAGCTATATGTCGCTCTCCCAGTGGCTCCTCACCCAGATAAACCGTATGATAACTGATGGCGCTTGTGGCGGGCATGCAGTTGATTTCCACACGGCTAACGGACTGCGGAACATTGGTTTGATACTTGAGCGAAGCATAGTCACCATCATCATCATCATCATCGTCATTCTCATCATTGTTGTCGTGGTCGCCGTGTTGTGGCAGCTGTGTCAGCTGCGTGGCGCCCGAGAAGCTATCACAGGTGTGTGAGGTGCAAATTTCCGCATAAATATTCTCCTTGGTATAGTCCACAGCGGCAGCTGGTAGAGTTGCTTCCTGCGCCGCCGAATCCTGAATACTGCCCAAGCTGGACATGACCAGAGAATCGCGCACACTCGAATAGGGCAAATCGTCCTCAACCAACGAGCTGGGCGAGTGCAGAGCAGCCGGTGATAGCGCCACTAAGCCACCCAGCAAAGAGACTCCGCCAGCAGCTCGTCGACCAGTGATTGGTTCCTTGCCCAGCTGCTGCTGCTGAGCCTTAAATTCTGCCAGGCTGCGCTTTTCGCGCTCCGTTTCGTGCAGCTGCAGCTTTTGCGGCAGTGAAAAGTGTCGCAGCTGATGCAAACTGCTTGAGGATTTGCTATACTGACGCGTCTTCACATGGAACTCGTTGTAGAGCTTCTCGGTGATGAAAGATTGCGGCGGTGGCGTCTGATTCTCTAAATCGTCCAGCTCAGTGCCCGCCTCGCTGATGGCATCGGAGTTGCCACGAGCGTTGTGGGCAGCCAATAAATCCGGTCGCTGTTGCTGCTGTCGCTGACCATTCAAGAGCTCAATATCCTGCAGCGACATGGATTTCTGCAGCAGCGTATCCAGCGATTTGGGCATTGAGCTGCGGTCCACGCTCGTGTTTAATGTCGTCGTCTCCGTCTCACTGTGCAGCGATTGTGTATCCGCCTGGGCTGTAACATGGCATACATCATGGTTGGCATTGCCAAAACGCTCCTGCAACAGCTTGGACATGTCCGTATAGCGTTCCATGCTCATGCGCTTCGTCTGCACATCCAATTCAAGTTCCGCTGGACAGGATTTATCCTCCTCTTGGTGTTGTTCTGGCTGCTGTTGTTGTTGCTGCTGCTGCTGCTGCTTGCGGAACCACTTTTTTTTGGTGGACTGAAAGACCTTCATGCGTTCCGTAATGCGATTTGTGCCCTGCGTTGAGGAGGTGTCATTGTTGCTGCCGTGCGATGACGCCGCCGCAGCTGCTGCTGCCTCTTTGGCCTCGAGCTGCTCCAGATCCGTTTTGCTTAGAAATATTATCGAGTCCTCCTTCTCGTGGGCCGATGTATTTGCCGATGCCGCCATGCTGCTCTTCTCGCGTCGCAGCAGCTTTGGCAAATGCAACGGCTTTAGAATTTTGAGACCCTCTCGTGTTTTACTGCCCGATCGTTCGCTGCGCTGCAGTAGCTCAATCTCCACCAGCTTGAGAAACTGATCGCAATTGAATTGACAAAATTTGAGCATATTCTGGACATAGGCATTGGCCAGCATGCGCTGCTCCGAGTCAAATCCCAACAGACACTTGAGCAGCTGCATATCCCGGCCCAGATACAATTTGCGCAGTTGCAGCTGCAACGGCTGTGCGCTTGACGGCGGCGATGACATGTGCGCGTCCAGCTCCTCAATGGGACAGCCAATGACAACATCCTCCTTGCTCACCTGACTGATGCACAGCTGCTCGGGTATCTCAGCGCCAGGGGGACCCGAAATATACCGCAGCATCAATGGCAACTGCTTGGCCGCGGACACCAGGGCGCCCAGCCGATGCACACACTCCGGATTCAGTTTGCGTTGTGTATCTCCCAGTTTTTGCAGCAACTGCGGTATGCCCGGCTCAATCTCATAGAATTTACCCTTGGTGGACAGCGGCACATAGATGACCTGACGCTGTTCATTCAACAGTTGAGCGTAGCGTCCCTTCTCCTTATCGCGTCCCATGTAGCTAACGCCACTGGCCACATGCGACTTGCAATTGCTGAGATTATTCGACTGATTATGACCATTGTGGCCATGCTCCTGCTTGCCATCCTCGAATACCGCCATCAGACGGAACACCTGTCCAGCACGCGCCGTTGTCTTCACATACTGCGGACGATTCTTGCTGGGCAGACAGCCCTCATGGCTGGGACTATTGCTGGACGCACTGGGCGTTGACTCGCTAAACGCTGGCATATTATCCACCGAGGCGAACTTATAGACTCGCTCCCGCACCAGCTGCATCAGTGATCCATACTGCGTGGCCGTTGGCAAGCCCTTCTCGTTCAGCAGCGAAAAGTAGCCTGTGAAAAATGGAATAAGATATGTGAATTAGTTTTACTTGCGTTCAGTGTTTTAAAATGTATAATGATGATCATATTCGTTAAGCATTTTATACCCTGTACTTAAAAAGTTCCAAGGGTCTATTGAATTGTGGTAGATTGTTAACAATGGCACCCTTTAAAGTTAATTCTACTCAAATTTTGAACTTAGTTCATGTAAAGTTTGGCATCAATGGAAAGGAATTTAAATAGTGACTGCAAAATTTTTTTTCCAAATATCTCTTTACTAGTATTTTTTATAATTATTTGAAAAATGCAAAAAATTAAATTTTTGAATGAAAATGAGGAAAAAGTGCCTTTTTGCAGTTTAAAAAAAAAAAAAAAAAATTTTAAGCTTTTTTTGAAAACTGCAAAAAATGCACTTTTAGAATGATAATAAGGAAAAAGTGTTTTTTTTTTTTTGCGGTTTTAAAAAAATTATAAAAAATACTAGTGAAGAGATATTTGGAAAAAAAATTTTGCAGTCACTATTTAAATTGTTAAACCGTGGAAAAAATTTGAAAAAGTAGACGTTTACAAGCATTCGAAATTTTCAGTGGGTACCTAATGGGTTAAGGAAAGTTTTGTATCATTCAAAAGGAATTCAAAAGACCTCTCAAAAATTAAGTAGAATTAACTTTAAAGGGTGCCAAAATACTTTTGGACACCGCTGTATATTTGAATATTTTTTTTGATATTTTTCGTGATTATTTTTATTTTTTAACAATGAAATTGATTTTATTTCCATTTAATTTCCATAGATAGAGATCATTTTCATATTAAAACTTTTGTGTTCGCGTGCGAGATTTGGAATTTGTGTTTGGGTGCATTTAAGTTGATCATTTTTTCTGGCAACTCTGGTGTTGCCATGTAAACAGCAGCTTCAGCTAATTGCATAATATTTGCCTATTGCATTGGTTCGGTTTGCGCCTCGTGGCTTCAAGTGGATGTGAAAAGTCACATGGACCCAACAATGGGCAGGTCGTAACAAAAAAAAAAAAAAAACTAAATCTTGCATAATAATAGAGATGAGCAATTGTTGTGATTATTCTACTGTAACACTGTAACACTGTCTGTCTGTCTGTCAGCCAGTCGGCAAGTCTGTCACTCAATCAGTCTGTCATTCTGTCACGCACATTAACAAACCAAACCGAACCGAAATTCATAACTTCTACGCTCCTCCCAGGCAGCCCACTTAAATGCTTGAATAGCTCAGTAAACACCAAATTAGCCAACTGTTTGAGCCATTTCATGAATAAGTCATGAGAATACTGCAAGTTAAGCACTTAAATTACGTAATCGTTCAAAATCGTATTACTAAATAGTCAATAAAAGCAATTTACCACGCTAATAAGCTAAAAACAAACAACAAGTCTGTAAAATTTAGTAATTACAACTATTAAGAACTGTAAAGCTTGTTTTTGCAATACAAATTACAGATTGTTTTGTTATACAAAATATTAAATTGACCATATCATGTTGGCTACACATAAACCCCGTTCAAATCAATTTGTGACATTCTTTACACACGCTTCTTACTTAAATTATATTTATCTCTTCTCTTCTAATTTAAAATTAACAATAATTTTGATGATCATTTGTACTTGCTCATATATATTTTTGAAAGTGTTAGTTATCCGGCAACACCATATTAACAATATTGGGATTTGCATAATCCGAATGTCAACAATTAGAAAGATCGCAAAAAACAAATTAATTAAAACAAATTATTTTAACATTCAATTTTTAATTAAAAATTATTTTTTTACTTTATGCTTGATGAATTAATAAATATGAATATTTATTTAAAGCGAGAAAAGTATAGAACTTATGTCAATATTTTAATTCTGAACAAATAGTGTGACTAGTGCACTAATTTAAAAGTATCCCTAGTTAATAAATAAATAAACAAATAAATAGTTCTTATACAAAAATGCGGTTCTGTTTGGTTTGCTTTGGATATTACAAATACTTTTAAAAGTATAAATTTATGTCGAATGCGTCTCATGTATGGTCTTTTTTATTCTCTCTTTTTACTTAAACTCTTTTTACATGTTTTTTTTTGCATATTGCATTTTAAGCTTTCGTTCATTATCATTACGTGTTCTTGCTCTCACTTTGTCGACGCTATTCTGAATTTTAGTAGACTGAATCATACTGTGAATCATCTCAATGCATGAATGTCTAGTCGGTAAATACTCGTCTGCAGATTTCCCAAGTTTTCCAAATAGCATATTTTAATTTAATTCCATGAGTCATTCTCGAGAAGAAACTGTTGGACTGTTGCAGTGCTTAAACATTAATCTCTTTACTCACCTGAAAACTCCTGGGGTATGAGAACAATTTTCTTGCGCTGCGACGCCTGAGATTTGGCATTGTATCCATGGTAGATGTGACGCTGTCGCACCAGCCTGTAGAGCAGAAAGAGTTCATCGTGGCCGGGTGGAGCGTGGATGCTGTTGCTGTTGTTGTTGTGGTGCTGGTGGTTGCCACTGCCACCACTAGACGATGATGTGGTGCCAGTTCCAGTGCCAGCATCGTTGTTGTTGCCGTTGCTGGGCGGCTGCTTTAAGCCCGCCGAGGAGCTGCTCGATGCGGCTGTGGACGATCCATGCGATGAACTCGACTGCAGCGTCTCATTGGAGCTCTTGCTGGTGTACAAAATGCGCACAACGCGGGGCAGCGAATACCTCTCGAGGAATACATCAGCGGGCAAAGGTTCCTATAAAAAAAACAATACAGACAGATGAAGTGCATCATTTAATATTGAATGAATCCATTTATTACACACCTCGCTGCTGCTGCTGCATTTGGATGTCTTACTGTCGCCGGTGGAGTAATCGCCGCTGCCATTGAGTCCGCCACAGAAGCCACTGTAGCCAGCGTAACCATTACTGGCAGAGCAGCCGCCGCCTGCACCACCTGCACCACCAGCACCACCGCCAGCCAAGCCATAGCTGCCATTGGCGCTGTTGCGCTGGCGTCGCGCCAATCGCTGCTTCAACTCGATCTCATTGCGACGCGCAAGACGCGCATTCTCAAAGTCCGCCACGGAGAACATGTTGGAGCTGATGTCGTGGGAGTTAAAGCGACGCAATTTGGGTTTACGTGCCTCCGCAGTGGTGGCATTCATCGCCAATGGGCCGTGATGTGCACCAGGTGGGGCACCTGCAAGAACAATGACAAAAACAAAAACGCAGGTAGGCAGGGCCCAAAGCGAGTGCATTAGTGAAGCAATTAGTTTATATATATAATTACTATATACAGATAGATATGTATATATTATTGTCCACCCGTCTGCAATGGGGCAAATCCCACACAAACTGATACAAACACACACACACACACACATGCACACATGTACGCTCACACACAGAAATGCACAGTAAACGCGAAAAGCAAACAGTTGATTTTCAAACTGTTGCTAAGCGCAGCCAATTTTCAGTCCAAACGATTGCACAGTGGTCAACTGCACTGCAGTTTTCAAGCAAAAACAAAATATATCGACAATTTTTAATCGAATGTCATTCTGGGTATAGATAAAGTCTTTAATGTGGTACTTTATGCGAAATTCGAATATTTCATGTAAATAAACGAATAAAAACATTTTTTAATAATGCCATCAACATTTTCTACAACCCTTTTTGAAGGTTTGTGATAAGATGCAGCAAACATGCCAAATATAGAAAAAACTTCTGCTGAAAAAATATATGCAGAGTCAGGATTTCGCCCACTGTGCGAATCTAGTACCTACTATTATTTGTCAAAAATTGTATAGGGAATCAATAAATGTAACTATCGAAATATCGAATTCAAATGATACGTTGAAAAGTTCCATTTTTATATTAATAATTATACGATTAACTATCACTGTAAATATATAATTGGTAACAATTAATTAGGATATTCCCAATTGAGTTGCATCAAAACTGTAATCTAGTATCAGACCAATATTCTGTTTTAAAATGTTTTTGTAATAACGCAATAACAAAAGTACCGATAGGTCTTAATCAAGAGTATTTTCAATAAATGAATTTACCATAAGGTATGGCATATCTGTTAATGAACTGCTAGACAACTTGATAGCATTTTATGGAAATATTTGCTATTGAAAGAGGGATTAATGATTGTTATGGACGGTTTCAGTGACATTTATTCACTTCCGTTATTTGACTAATCTTATTAGAATGTTATCTTAAAAGTGGACATAAATGGAAAATATTTTGGTAAAATTGCAATTAATTTATATAAATATTTTAAAGGTTTTATATTTCTATTAACTTCCTATATAAAAGCAAATAAAAATAAAAATTCTGTGAGCAGTATGTAGATATATTTTTTATGCTTTATTATTCTTGTTGAATATCGGGTTTAACTTTTGTAAACAGAACAAAGTCCATTCATTTATTGTTTTCAAATTAGTGTGAACGAACTTTCTACAAAACCAGATATGCCGCTCTATGAGTCTGTATACGTGTGTGCTTATGTGCGAAATAAAAAGTACGTGACTTTTTTCAAATTATGAATACATTTCAATTATTTAATTTAGATTTTAACATGAAATATTGAAAAGAATAAACTATGTATATATTCAATTATTCGTACATTCACCCAAAATTGAGAAAAGTTAAAAAAATTTAGCAAGATCTAATTAAATTTACATACACACGTTACTGTTTATTAACCAATGGATAATTGATGGCTTATTTAACACAAAGAGATAAAAAAAAAAAAAGGATAGGTTGTCTAATAGTGCGAAAATCAGTTAACAAAAGCAGTTCATACAAATACAATTAGTGATTGTAAGTTAATTAAATGCATTGTATGGAAGAATATTACTGTGGATTAATATTGTTAAAAATTACCACTGTAGTTCACATTAAAATATCCTCAACTGTGCTTTTGTTGTAGTATTTTTGCTGTGTCAAGTTAAAATTTATTTCCCATTTTTTTTTTAATAAGAGAATTTCATGTATTTCCTCAGGTGAGCAAGCACTTGACTTTAATGTTCTATTTATAGTTTATTACCGAGTCAAGTACGCCTGCAATTGTTATGTGTACAATACATAAATCCAATACATGCATACAAATGTGTGCACATACACACACACACACGCTTGTATTGTATTAAATGTGATTTCATAAACTAAAAACTCCTCAACGCAATTAAAGTTTAATATCTCGATTTTGATTGCTTATTGTTTGATTGATGCCCATTGTTTGTTGCCTGTCGGTGTTTCTGTTGTTGTTGCTGCTGTTGTTGTTGTATTTCTGTAGATGGTTTATGGGTCGCTTATGATATTACTCACTTTAATTGCGCACATTTGGCTTAATTTTTTTGTGTACTTAATAAAATACATGCGAACACAACTGCAGGCGGGCAAACCCGGGCAGAAGCTGAAACGCAAAATCACAGCGAAATTATTGTACAATAAAACAGAAATCACAAAAAAAAAAAAAATAAAGAAGCAAGAAAAAAGTAAACGTTTTGAAATTTTGCTTATCTTTTGTGAAATATCAATTGCAACAACAGCTACAACAACTGTGCCAAGTGTCTCGGGTGGGCGAGGAGGTGGACGCTCGGCGTTGTCGTCACGTTTCTGTTGAATTACGCGAAGCGAGCGACGCGCGCTCAGTTCAAGAGGAAGAGAGAACTGGCAAATGCAAGCGAAGGCAACAACAACCACCAAATGCAAGTAATGAGCAGAATCAAACAAATCAGCAACGTAAAACTCTTTCGCTCTCTCTCACTCTCGCATCTGTTTTACTTGCGCGTGCCTTGCCTTCTACATACACACATGTACAAACATACATTCAAATCTACGAGTACGTTTGTATGAATGTAATTACATACATACACACACGTTAATAATTTTACCCTAACCCTTTCTTCTCTGTTGCTTCACTTACCGTTACAGGCTGCAGCGCTGTTGCCGGGCACGCCTTGCGCTGCAGCTGCCCCTCCCCCTCCAATTGCAGCTACCGCTGTAGCTCCAGTGCTCCCATTTGCTCCTGCTGTGGGTGGCGCTGCGCTGGCCGCTGCAGCAGCTGCCATGTGCGGACTGCTCTTCACTAACCAATTGGCCAGATGACGTTGACGCTCGTACTCAATGTTGGTGCGTTGCATTTTAGCAATGCTAAAATTTTAGCTGCGTGTTATATTTTTTAATTTTATTTTGTTATTGTTGCGTTCACCGACGACTGCGTCGACAGCAGCGGCGCGTTGCCGTCGTCGTTATTAACTACCGTGCGCGTTAAGCGTCTCGCGTTGTCAACTGTCAAAAGCTTACTAACGCTGAGCGTAACGTAAGCAAAGTACAGATCGCCCACCACGCTCCCAGAGGCGTCGCGTCGTCGATGTTGTCGCTGCTGCTGCTGCTGCTGTAACGAGAGAATGAGAGAAAAAATCATGAGAGAAAAGTTTACATAAGTGAGCGCGCAAAACTATAGCAACAACAATGTGCAAATATGCACAGCAAAAGTGAATAAAAAAAGATGTTGATGTTTAGAGAGAGTGAGTAAGTGAGAGAGGTAGCGAGAGAGCGTGCGAGTGAACGAGTTGATTGTCGTCTCTGCCTGAGTGTGTGTGTGTGTGTTGTGCATAAATTAAAATTGGCCTGCGTAACTCTGGCAACGATGACGACGTTATCACCCAGCTGCGATTGAAATTCTCTTGTCTCGTGCATCGTTCGTTGATGTTTGCTGCTTCGCTGGCTCGTTCAATGTCGCCCCGCACCTTAATAGTTATCGCCCCCAGCCGACACCCACCCGCACGAGCGAGCCAGAACGTCTGGCAGCACAACGACCGCGCGTCATCTTCAAACGATATGCGACAATACTCGCGATGATGGTGGAGGCGGGGCGGTTGCGGGAGTGAATGTGTGTCAGGCCTGACGTATAGCTACACTTATGTATATGTATGTACATATATTATTGCTATTGCTTTGCCTTTTGTTTTTATGTTCTTTCTTAGAAAGGGTCTCATAATTTTGTCATAATTTTGGCAAAGCAGCAAAGCGGCAAAAAGCCAAAAAGAAAACATTGATGGTATATAAGTATGTACTTACATACAAACATATATATTTGTATGAAAATACATTGTAGTTCACATTTGTACATGGTTTGTATGTACATATGCATGTATGTTTATTTGTGTGTACTTGTTCCGCATGACGTGTTGAATTAAGCGATCTGTCGACTTCTGTTGCCAAGCGAATTTTTTTTATTAGAGCAATTAAATTGGATTGTATCACTAAAAGTACTATACTAAAGTTTTTGGGATTAACCAATACCAATACATATGTATGTACATGTAACTGTTTGTATATATTTATTTGTATCTGCGACGATACTTAAAAAATTTACGGCAATTTTGGTTGTCGCCATTTTTACGGCGAAAACATGTCAATTGGCTACGAGGAGCAAAGCAAATGTACTGCGAAATGCCGAAATACAAATTGAAACACAATTTCGCTACTGGGCACGCGTCATACATATTATTCAGTTTGTTTGACGTAAAGTTTACTTACGTACATGCATACAAACAGCTGTTAAAGATCAATATGCATGTGTATTCACATACTATGGATGTGTGTACATATGTACTGATCGTGATTTGCTGGCATCGCTGGTCATGCTCACAAGCAATATACATTTGCAACCTTATATATGTATGTGTGTCTCGTTCTCACACACTGCGCTTTGTATAAGAGTGAAAATTAGACCAAAACATACATTCATATGTAGGTGTGTGTACGATCGCAGCTTCATAAATGCATTCAGAGTTGCCACAAAGCTTTAAAACAGCTGTTTTTTATTAGAGAAGATTTCTTACTAAAGTTAATTGCTATACTTTCTTTATTACTTAGCTTTTTTTTTAGCAAAAGAAACAAACCATTTGTTTAACTTATGATATCATCATTAGTATTTCGACACGATTTTTTTGCCCGACTGCATTCTTCACCCAATGATTCATATTTAAGTGTATTTCATCAGACAGCCTTGAGAAAGCGTATGCGCTGTTCGATGTG
Source organism: Drosophila subquinaria (assembly GCA_037043405.1). Taxonomy (NCBI): domain Eukaryota; kingdom Metazoa; phylum Arthropoda; class Insecta; order Diptera; family Drosophilidae; genus Drosophila; species Drosophila subquinaria. The sequence continues at coordinate 105,780 of JBAMBL010001497.1, forward strand.
TTGTGCATAGATAAAGCAGCACATAAAATTAAGTGCTATTGGTTTTTTTAATCCGGAAATAAATTTGCGCTAGCAATCAAGGGGTATTGCCCATTTTGTTATACTCTTTAAGAATGCCTTGCAAATTTGCATGAAATGTGTGTCATATTACAGGGTATAATCTTTTCCATACGTACTAAAGATTGTTTTTAGGTTTGCCATGCAAATCTGTTCACGTTAACTGATGATTGTTTTTACAGTCAAGAAATTCGACGGTAAAGGGTATTTCATTTTCGGCGCGTCAAGTTCGTCTTTTTTTACCTTAGTTGTTTTTTAGTGTGATATGAACACGCACGCAATTTTGCAATTAATTTGTACACATATTCAAAAAAAGTTTGGGCGGTAGACCGCACTGTGGTATTTAACGGCTGTAAATCAGTCGTACAAAAATATCTATGTACATGTACATATATGTACATACATATATGTATATGAATACTATAGGTTATACTGTATATCAGTATATACATAAATAAGTGTGCATTTATTGCGTAAAAGTTCGGCAAAGGCTACTTGTCCGCTTTACGTTAAGCCTTAAGATTACGTAGCGTAGGCAGTCTCTTGGTGGCAAAGTGTATTAGAGATGAGCGATATGTTGATAACTGTGACTGGAACATAAAAAGTTAGAGTCAGTGACTGTGACTGCATGTACGAATTTTACTCAAATTTAATTTATTATACAGTCGAACTTCCCTAACTTGAATCACTATTGTCCAAAAAAAGATTCGATTATGGATATATTCGACTTATAGAGAGAGTTTCCAACTTTTGCTGATTTTTTTTTCTCACAGGGCATTCAAGTTTCGGTTTGTTTTAGTTGTTTTTTTTTTTGCTCCACCTTCCATGTTAATTTTTTTTGCCTACGCTTTGTCAACTGCTTCGGTTGGGCTAATGAGCATCGGCAATTCCCGAGCGCCTCAGGTGTTTCCCCTGGCATACGACGCTGACGCATGGAGCGCGGCTTGGCGGGGCTTGAGGTGTTGTTGGGTTCGGTGTTCGCTGTTCTATTGTCATTGTCTATGTGTTTTCTGTATTTTTGTTAAATTCATTTCCATGCGTTGCTGTAGCTGTTGCTCTCGGCCCTGTTGCCTTGTCGGCCTGTCAGCTGTCGCCGCTCTTTTGATGAATCACAGGCCTGCTGGCCAAACAGCTCTAAAAATACATATGTACATAGAAAATGCAAAATTCATGGCCGTCGTTGCGTGGAATGCGGTGAAGGCGGGCTCCACATCAACGACAACCTGGCAAATGAGCTAGCGTTTAGCCGGGCCAGCAAAACGGAGGAGGGGAGGAGGAAGATTATAGCAAGATGTGCATAGTTCAAGCGCCGCTTGGGTTACGCAAATATTTGAAATCTGTTGCCAGGCGACGTACCGTTGCGGTCTGTGAGTCAGTAAGCCATCGTTCGTATCTACTACAGTTAGTGGTCAGCCAAGCGGCGTCAGGTGGCACAACTGGTAACTGGCAACTGGCTTCTTGGCAGGCGACATAGATTTTGGCCATTTTGCCAATTGGCTGCTCGGGTCAAGTTCTAAGCCAAGGGATCTGTCTAGTCGTACAATGTACAATAATCCCATAAAAAATTCAACAATATTCATTCGCTCCATTTATATACATACATACATAAAATGCTGTTTATAAAGTTATAAACCAAGTTAAACGTTCAATCGTCATCAATAACCATTCAAAATTATATTTTGACAATAACTTGAAATGAAAATGGTTGTCTTCTATGCGTTAATTAACAATAAAACTAAAACTAATTTGAATATATGAATATAAATCATGTCATCATGATAAAGTCGATTGTGCAAATTAAACATTTGTGTGCGAGGGGGGTTCAAGTAGTTTGTGAGTTAGGCAAGATTTTAACGTAACCCTTTTTTTTTACCTACTATTTTAAATTTTGTATATTATAATAAAAATAAAATATTAAAATAGTTTTGTATTTAAGTATGTCAGAGTATGATGATGAATTTTTATAATATTTAAAAAACCAAATTCTTAATTGTTGAATAATTGAATAAAAATCTAAAATAATTATTATTTTCTATATTTGTACAATCTCTGCATTATATTTTTTCTTTCAGTATTAATTTTCATAACAATTGTTTGTTTCTGATCCCTGTAATTTTTTTCTTCTTCGATGTCTTTTAATTATTTTGCGAATATTGTTAGAATATTCCATTATATCATTTTGAGTAGTGCAATAAAACTGGGAATATTTAAATTTAATTTTATTGAGTATAGTTTTGAATAGACTTTTTTCGATATACATACATATGTGATTTTTATATTTGAATTACTGATAGCTACTGATTAGATTTGAAGTATCAAAAACTGATCTAAAAATCACTTATCTAATAAATATACTAATATGATGAATTAAGTAAGAGTAGTCTTACAGTTATTCTATAATTCAATCGCTCCATATAATTTATAATTGCGGGCCATTGGACCATTGTGGTATATGGTTAGATGCGTTTGTGGTAGATGCCAAACGAGAATGGCCTAGACAAAAGCTTCTTAAGACGTGGCTTAAATGGGCTCGTCTCTGGCTGTCTGTCTGTGCATTGCCCTAACCAATTTCCTCAACTCTTGGCCAACTCTCCCCCCCATCCACTGGAACCTTTTCCAGAGTATTGGCTATGTTATTGCGTTCATGTGCAGCTAATCGACGTATGCAGGTTTATTGGTTTCGGCTTCGGGTTCGGCTTCAGCTTCAGCCGGTGCAGCAATGTGTGATGCGGTGGGTTGGTTGGTTGGGAGATGTGGTACGGTGGCAATTACGTCGCTTTTGCATTTCGCATTTGATGATGTGGTCAGCCAGGCAGGCAGGCAGACGACAGGCAGACAGACAGACAGACAGACAGCTGGCCAGAGCCGCAGCTTGGCCATGTGGTTGCCAATGCGCCGTTAGAGCAGCAGGGCGAGAACAGCATGTGGTCACCTGGCAAGCAAAATACACATCCAAGCATACATACATAGGCATATATACGAGTATGTATGATCTGGATGTAGGGAAGGTAAGTACTTGCGAGTATATGCAATATGAACGTAATTTTGCATGTTTATGTACTAAACGCATTAATCGATGGACAATTATTTATTAAATAAGAGATAGAAAGAGAAAACAGAGAGAAAGAGAGGCGAAATGACATGCGAACGGATGATGATAAATGATGAATGATAATGATAATGGGGGTTGAGCTAGTTTGAACTGCGAATACGAAATGGAAGGAAATGCCAATTGCGAATTGAACTTCAAGTGGGATTTTACATTTGACGGAGATGATGAATATTTAGACTCAAGATTATTAATCAAGTCACGTTATGAAATTCAAGTAGTTTCTATAATTGTATACAGCAGTTACATGCATGTGCAAGTTAATAATGACCTCTTGCTTGTAAGCGACAAATACCTCAATATTATAAGTAGAATAACAATTAATTTCAATACATCATTTATAATTATTATGCAATTTTTGAAAATTCATTATTGTCTGGTTATAGTTAACTAGTGTTTTTTTTAGCTTAATGTTTCTTTCATAATTTTGTTTAAAACTTTATTAATTTCAAATAACTCAATATTACACAATAGATAGAATAATAATTGATTTCAATTTCTCACATATACAGTGCAGTTGTTGTAAATTTTCTAAATCAAAGCCTCTTGACACGGTTAAAGTCTAGTGATAAAATCATTTTCATGCCCTAAAATTTCTAATATTCAATTTTGTGATGAACGATATTTTTAAAAAAATTAAGAAAAATTGAGACAATTTTGCGCAATGTGCCGAATGCCAAGCTTTTTTTTAAGAGTATCATTCGTCACAAAATTTGTTGATTTGTTTTAAGTTGAGTGACACGAAATCAGCCTACTACTTGATAACTTTTTGTTGAAGCAGCAGATATTAATCACAAGTAATTATAATAATTTTTAGAAAAATTTTTTTTAAAAATTGTATCTAATAATTATTTTAATTAAATCAAAATTAAATTTTGTAATATTAATCTTAAGTTACTTTAGAATAATTGTATTGTTCAACCGAATGTAGCATTAATTGTGACTAGCGCCATAATCATAAGTTCTTTACAACTTGTAGCACTAGGATGTTAAATAAATAAATAAAAATAAACAAACTAAGTTTTATTTAATTTTTAATCGTTTGAAAAAAAAATCTGTCTCAGGTATAACAATAATTGTACGAAAAACTTTTAGTGAAACCGATACAACAATTTTATTTGTTATTTGAAATGGTGGACGGGTATCAGCTTTGGCTGCTCACATTTTCAAGGTGTTTACATTATCAGGGGATCACTATGAATACGATAGTAATTACAAAATATAAATTTAAAACATTCCAACTATTTCATCTAAAGAAGTATATAACTTAATGAAACCAACGACAATTTCATTGTATCTCAATAGCGGAATCAGTAATCGCTCCTTCCTTGTGATGGTTCTGTAATCAGTACCTGCTGAGTAGCATGATACCCTCTGATAAAAATCTGCCTACTCCATGATTATGCACATCGACTAGGTTATTTAAGATAAACAAGAATATACAAATATGCTTTACCTTCTTCTACCTGTAACATAAATTGCCACAAACTTATTAGCCTCTAGGGTATTTCGGCTATCGGGTCTAATTAATGAGAGCAAAATTAATGTATTTTTTAGCATTCCCATAAAAAGTATATAAAAATGCTTCTTAACGGTAATGTTAATGCTTTATAGTGCCTGCCACGCCCAAAGAAAACTTACAGCCTGGTTAAGTAAACTTTTCAGGGTGTTGGACAGTGACTGTAACTGTAACTGGGATTGAGATTGAGAATGGGAGTTGTAAAGGGCGTTGATATTCGGGTTTGGAGGTCTAGGGATTCGCTGGAAAGGGATTAGGGACGTAGAGGAGAGTAGAGGGGTGTGGGGAGGGCAGGCGGAACATGAAACGTGGCTGTCTGTGGCGCCGGCAGCTGCTCGCTGCTATCTGCAGCTGCGATTTATTAACAGTTAGCTGCCGTTGTTATTTTACTTGTACTTATTGTAGTTGTTAGTGTTGCTCTTGTTCTTGTTGTTGCTGTTGTTGTTGTTGCATTTCGCAGCTAGCCGAAAATTTATGGCCTGCAGCCACATGATGAATGATTCTGATAATAATATTTTGTTATTGCTTTTTGCTTCGAAATGGTTTTTTTTTCAGTTTTTAATTTTTTTTTATTTTTTTTTATTTGTTTCTGCTGTTGCAGCAACTTTTGACTGCGTTTTGTTGCCAAAGTTTTTGGTTCTTTTTTTTTTTTGTGAAGTCACTATGGAGCCAGGGCTCAAGACCTTGTCCACAACTGTACAACTGTAGAAAGATATGGAAGGGCGGCAAGAAGCTGCTGAGTTACTGCTAGTTGCCTCCTGCTGTTAACCTAAAACATTTGGCGAACTAAAGAAAACATAAACCAAAGTAATAAACTAAAGGTTGCCATAAGAAATTTGGCAGTAAATTTAAGGGGTGAAAGTGAAAAGGGTATCCATAAATGAATTTATAGATCTTAATATAGACAAACATATTTTTTCCCTCAATACTCATAAATTAAGTATCTTCCATCGGACAGCTGTTGAATTATTTAAAAGTTTTACAGAACATGAAAAACATTTTTGAACTCGTAGCACAAATTTAGATTATAGCAAATATATACTTAGCTTTCAGTTAATTTTGAATCTGAATATTTACATATTTATTTTGACAACACTAAAAGTTAAATTTACTCGTAATTTGAACCTACTTCATGTTCATTTTGGCATCAATGGAAAGGTAATTTTAATGCCGTTTGAATGATACAAAACTTTTCTTAACCCATTAAGTACCCATTGAAAATTTTGAAATTAAAAAAATCAATTTTAAAACTTTTTTCCTCGATTTTTCCTGATGCAAAAAAAATTCAAACAATTCTAATAGTGACTGCAACAACAATTTTTCAAAAATATCTTCGCTAGTATTTTTTTTTATAATTTTTTGAAATTTTTTGTATATTTAAATCCTTGAAAACTGTTTAAATAAGTTAAATTTTTAATTTCCATTAGAATTTTAATTTTCCATTTCGGAGTTTTAATATTTTCCCTGATTAGCTTAAATGTAAAGGAACCTTTTCCAGTCAAAAGTATACAAATTTCTAAATTTTCAAAAAAATTTTAGAAATAAAATTTACTCATACAATGAAAATAAAATGTTTCTTAATCTGTGTAGAAACAATTGATAAATATTGAATTGTAATATATTGCAACAGTGAAAAAGTGAATACTATATAAACAAGATAATTTTAAGAAATATTTTTATTTCAAATAAATTAAATTAAACAAATTGTAAATTAACATTTGTAGTTGTAGAGAATAAATAAAGCATCTTAGAACATTAACGTAAACATAAACAACATTAATTAATTAAATTCTCGTTCGTAATGAGAAGAAACTTAAGCTCATGAGCTAGGGTATCCGATAGTTGGATGTTATCATGCATTCGTTTATAAACTTCAAACGGCGTTTCGAATATTTGTTGATTGTTTATTGCGCTTCACGACTACCACAAATTCCAATTTCACAGCGAGAAGCTATAAAACAAATAAAAGCAGATGCCATAACTAATCCAACTCCGACGGAGAATTGAAGGTAGAATAGGAAAGAGGAGAATTATAGTGAAGGGAAGGGGGTCTTTAACACGTTAAAGCAGCGCAATGCAAACAAACAATTTTTGACAAATTTATGATGATGGAATTTTAAGTGATTTTTAACGAGCGAGGGTGGGATAAAAGACTGCTGAGCATATACACATATATAAATACATATTCATATGTATATATTTACATGCAGTTGGTTAGATGGAATCATATACAGATACATAGATACTTGGATAACTGAGATTACAGTTGGGAGAATCAGCATAGCAACAACATCTGCAATTGCTGTAGTTGTTGTTGTTATCGTTGTTGTTGTTGTCCAATAAAAGCCAAATTGCTTTGCTTAAATAAACAAGATACAAGCTGTTGACAAAGTGTTGCAGTCAGGTGCAGCTGCTGCTATTTCTGCTCTTTCCTGAGAGAAATGGAGTAAAAGGGCGGAGGAGGAAGTAGGAGATGTGGGAAGGGTCGCCCCAAAAAGGGCAGCGAACATTTATGAATTTATGTTTACAGCCAACACAAATACACACCAACTCACACACACACACACACACCCATACACACTCGTAAAAATTAAATAAAAGGCCCATTTAGCCCGTTGCTGCCAAATTGCTGCCATCCCCGCACTCCGTATCACCCTCCCCCTCCCCCAACGTCAATGCCAAGCGCCACCTGTGCGTCCAACTGTAAAATTTATTGATTCGAGGTAATAGGTTCTGTTCCGGTGTGAGGAGAGTCTACGAGAGCATCGACTCCAATAAGCTACAACAAATAACTAGCTATAATTAGAGAGCTACCTAGCCGATGTGCCACATAGAGGAACTTTGAACCCAACTCTGGGATACCCTGTGAGCATCTGAAGGTATCGAATGTTATGATATTATTGCATGGATACAAATTAATATGTTTCAAAACTATTATAGCAATTTGAAGTATAGAAATTTACCTCTTTTTTTCTCAATACAAATATGAATTTGACCTGTAAAGTTTTTTTTACATACTCTGTAAAATTTTTAAGTACTTGAAAAACTTTTAAAGCGTTAATAAGAATTTGTAAAGCACGAAATCTGAATTATTTGCAATATTATTTGTTCGTGAGTCTGCGCCGAATAGGCAGAAATAAAGTTGGGAGCAGACGCTAGCTCCCGGAGCCCGTTTCAAGGAACCACAAATAAATATTCTTCTGGATAAATATATCCATTATATTTATATACCTGTGTAAATATATGAAACCCATTATACATTGTATGTACAACATTTATTTTAAAAATAAATATACCCTAAATATATAGCCAGCAATATCGGTTGAGACACAGCAAGCAATCTTACTTCTCCAACTCAACAACCCACACACTTTGCAGCTTTTTGCATGTACCTGATTAACATGCATTCTCGTTGAATTATTAATTACGTAATGTGAAACCAATCAGTTTGCAATTTGCATATATAATGTAACTCACACGCGCATATATTCGAAAGGCTAATTAGGCCATTATTATTAGGCCATATACCATATAACCCTATCTATTTTGCATAGTATTCTTGGGCTAGCCTCGGCGTCGAATCATGGATGAAAATGGCTCAAATTTGCTTTATATACGTGTTAGGGATTTGGTGAATAAAGCATTGGATTGAAATAAAGCTACAAATTGTATTTAAAGAATATATAATATGTCAGTCATTCAGGACAAAGAGTCTTATATAGTATATTTATATTTATTCAATCGATTAGTTTCTCTATAAAAATTCAATAACTTTGAAAAGGCAACCTCATCAAAATATGTCTGAGTGATTGGATTGGGTGTAATGGAAATTCGCACACAATTTGCAAATGAAAGTGTTTTTTCAGCTCTAGATCCTGGGTATCCAAAAAGACTGTGTCTACATGCACAGCCCCAATCCCGATACCTTCTTCAGACATACAAACATTGTAAATGTTCACATAATATGGACCGCAGTGGCTGTAGCTTTGGGAAAACTCTTACCTCTTTGGGATCCCAGATTGTAGTCCTCAGACTGTAGGTGTGATGTTTGAACTACACTCGACTGGTGTTACTTTACTTTACTTATTTTTTATTTTTTACTTTTCTTTACTTTGGTGATGCTGATGCTTTGCTTTCTCTGTTTAACAGCCACTGTTTTTACTTCACTTGGTTCACCAGCCATAAAGCACAGCTCGGCCGGGGCCCATCCCTGGCGTTGACTCTGTCCGGGTTACGGGCAACAGGACGCAGTGCAACACTTGGTGTAAAATAGACGGCAGCACAAAGCAACGTTGGTGTTATTAACATTTCTGTTGACATCCTTATGGTTCCGTTTTTTTCCTCCCTTTTTTTTTATGAAGTTTACATTTATTTTTCTTCTTTTTTATGCACTTTTCATATGTACTTTGCTGCCTTCTCGACTCAATCGCAAACATTCGAAACATTTTAATTTTGCTTGCATGTATTATAAGGTGCTTCAGAAGACTAAGCATCACATTTTTTAGCAATTAACTTGCCATAGCAACTATATTCTTGTTTAAATACTTTCGACCAATTGAAGCTCTAATTGAACCAAATTGCATTCCAATTCCATGATTACAGAATTTCTAACATCTTTTTTGAAAAGGTTTATACTTGATAGAATCTGAATAGAATTTCTTGAAATCAAAACCACACTGTTAATCAATTTGACACTATAAAAACTATATTGAATTCAAATGTATCAGTAAACAAACTTGATCATTCTGAAATCACATGTACATTTATATTTGATCACACTTTTTAAATTATAATTATTATTTTTCAAAAATTATCAAAGTGTGAGTTAGACGTTTCCATTTATAAACCAATTAGCTGCTTTGATCCAAGGGCGATCAATTGCCCCAATTAAACATTTTGGGCTCGAGTTGTAATTTTTTGAAAGCATAGCTCAACTGGCAGACGATTGGAAAGCGATTTGCGGAATGGATCTATTACGGAATGGTTTCTGTAGCCTTTTCTTTATCATCAGCTGTGCGCTGGCTGAGTATATGATACGTGTGGATCAGTTTAATTTTGTGCCCGAAAATCGCGAGATAATCATCTCTCAGAGCTCATTCGTTGAGCAGGATGGCAATCGGAGTTATTTGTCCGGACATTTGATATTCAGTAGATCACTTAATGACATCAAATTGTTCACTTCGATGGATATAGCACGCCCAAAGTTTCCACGTATACGCCTGTTCGATAAAAAACTGGATGTGTGCTCATTTTTTACCAACGACTATCGAAGCAAGTTTGTTCGACAGATCTACAACAATTACATATCTTTTCTCAATGTTGCCCCTTCTTGTCCACTTAAAGCGGTGAGTGAAAATTGTATGACTAGATTAAATCTTTACTCATCTTTTACTTTGTTTTGACTTTAGCACTTTAATTATAGTCTACATCGTGGTTACGTCGATGATCGTTACCTTCCCGATTTTCTACCCGATTGCAGCTTTTTTATGAAGTTAGAGTTTTTGCACAAGTCAAATCGAGTCGCCAAAATGCTTTTCGCGGGCCAAATAAGCACCGTGGCCTCTAAGGCGGCAACTTCCAAATTTAAGGTGAAATTGTAAGCTATTTTGATCTTAGCCAAATTTAATAAAAGTACAGAATGCTTAAGATCAATCAAAAAGTTTTTTTATTGTGTCAACAAGGCACTCAGATATCACAACACGTATTTGCACGCTCATACATAAGGTAATTATTAAATAATTTTCGAGGTTTTTCTTTTGTCGGAAAATATTTGAAGTCGAACTTTCCTATCACGAATCACCAAAGAATAGAATTATGGAGACCTCGACTAATGGAATTATATTTTAAAGTTAAGTAAACGCTTATTGGAATCGATTTAGTTCGAATTGGAGAAAATTCGAGTTATGGAAAGTCAATCCACTAGCTTAATATTAATAAATTATACATTTGTATAATTTGTAGGGTCGGAGAGAGGAATGAAATGAAGTAATTTAAAACTTTGTTAATGTATTTTTAAATATTTAAAATCCATTTTGAATCATCATTTCAATCATTATGAAAATTGAAATTACATACGAGCGTTACATTTTTTATCGGATGCTCATTAGAAGCTCATTAGCTGAGAGTATTAAAGTTTCAAACAAAAATCATTTTAAGCTCATCTGTCGCTATGACTACTTGGTTCTGGTTGTGTACGAGTATTTCGTTGGGATTACTCTACTTTATGGGAGAGGGAAAGCCAGAAGAGCGCAACTTTTGGATTGTTCTCAATCAGTATTCCAGCAAGCGTGTGGTTAAGGAGCTTTTCGAAGATCAAAACTGTATACTGACGCAGTTCCGCAATCGTAGCTATCTGGATTGTAATTTGATACTTCAGCGCAATGTTGAACGGGTTGAAATCGAAGCACAACTCGACATGTTGAGGCCCAACAATCAGATGATTCGTCTCTATAATATTCGTCTGGATGCTTGTGAGTTCTGGACATTAGTACACAATAATCCTTTGGTTAATATACTGGCAAAAAGTTTTATTAAGGTGATAGATAAAAATCTGAAATGTCCATTAATATCGGTAGGTTGAGTAATTGTCTTTGAGGTAATGAGGTAATTAACTGATTAAACGATCTTAACTTGCAGCATTTTAACTATTCTTTTACTAACTGGCATCTTAAGGAAACTGATCTTCCCAACCATTTACCGGAGTGTCAATTTAAAGCTTTCTCAAAGTTTTATGCTGACAATAAATTGGCCTTTACTTCAACTGTTTTGGGAAAAGTCATACGTAAAAGTTAATATTGTGATTATATATGTACATAAAAATCAATAAATATTTCATAGCTCTGTTAATCTATATACTTATATTTAAAACTCTTTGTCCTCACTGACTGACAATTCTGCCTTTAGGCCAAACGGATAAACCTAGAAAGCTGAAATTTTCCCACAACTTCGACCCGTAAGTGACTAAAATTCGTGGTCAAAGTTAAGGGAATCGCTTTGTATGAAGAACTATTTTGTTTCTTAAGATATCTCAACCAAACTCACAAATTGTATAGGTAGAGAAATATGTACAGCTTATACAACATTCAAACTGAAAAAGTCATTAATACCAATTAGTACAAAATATGATTTTTATTGAACTTGTCGAATCGAAACGATCACCGAACATTGCATTATTCATCAGTTGCTCATTAGAAGCTCATTATTTGGTAGTGGTAAAATATTTATAGACCGATTATGGGTTCACAGAACATTTTAAGTTCATTTATCGCCATGGATAGTTGGTTATGGTTCTGGATCTGGCTGTATATCTTGTCTGGAATGGCAAATGGAAAGCTTAAAGAACATAACTATCGATTTGTTATTGATAAGTTCGAGTTTAAGTCAGCATCTAAGGGATTATTTGAAGATTACAACTGTAAATTGACGCAATTTCGCAATCGGAGCTATTTAAATTGTTTTTTTATGCTTCAGCGTAATGTTGATCAGGTAGACCTAGACATGCAACTGGACTTGCTGAGGGCCAACAAAAGTCATATATTGCGCCTCTATAAAATTCGAATGAATGCTTGTCAATTTCTTACAACTGTGCACAAGAATCCTTTGGTAAATATATTGGCGAAAAGATTCATGAACGTGACAAATGCCAACCTAAAATGTCCTTTAATATCAGTAAGTTTAATAAATTACTAATAATAGTCTTTTATTGATTTAAATTTCTTTTTTTGCAGCATTTTAACTACACTATTGCCAACTGGCATCTGGTGGAAACTGACTTTCCCCGCTTTATACCCGAGTGTCAGTTAAAAGGCCTTACCAAATTCTACACCAACAATAAGTTATCCATAATAATGTCATTTTTGGGTAGTATTATCCACAACAAGTAATTTTGCGAGTAAAGTTGAACTTCCATTACACGAACTTCTATAACTCGAATTTCTCTCTAACTCGAACTAAATGAGTGGCAGTAAAATTAATAAACTTAAAAAAAAAACTCTCTATAAGTCGAATATCTTCATAATCGAACCTTATTTTTGGATAATGTTGATTCGAGTTAGGGAAGTTCGACTGTATAAAAAAGAACACACTTTTAAAATAAATTTTTTGTACGTTAAAAAAAACATAAATTGGTTTATAAGCTATAGCTCGTTGGCCCTAAGCTGAAAGGGTATATGAAAATTAAAAGTGATGAAATGTCAGAGAATAATAACTTCTCGTATCCAATAACCAATTCAGTATTTTGTTTATCTAATTGTAATTCATCAAAATGCTATATGATATAATTAGAGTATATATTGATATGGAAAAATATTCAAAATGATATTTAATATGCATTGCAATGATTGCAACCGATCATTGAAGATTGACCATTGGCTATGGCTAGTAATATTTATCTTTTGCTTCTACTCATCATTGCGAGCGTAAAATCAGAGGGAAGTTTTAAAGTTGTGATTGAAAACTTAATATTGAAAAATCACAATCCTGTGATTGTCGCTGAGTTAAGCAGTCAAATAATCCAACTAAATAACCGAAGCTATGTCAGTGGACAGGTGAGACTTCATCGCGTTATCAATGAGATGGAGATCAGATGGACTATGAACCTGATCAAGTTAAATAATCAAACGATGCGTCTTTTCAATTTGCGGATGGATGCCTGCAAATACTTGGAAGGCGTACATAAAAGTAAGATCCTCAACTCATTTCTAAAAAGTATCAAAAATCATGCATCGGGAAATTTAAGTTGTCCAATAAAAGCGGTGAGTATAATCTATATTTTATTACTTTTAAATATAGATATAAATATTATTTGATACATATCCTTTATTACAGAACTTTAACTATACGCTCGATAAGTGGTATTTTGAAGCCAAAACCATTCCTCTTTTTGTGCCAGAGTGTAAGTTTCAGGGAACATTTGATGTTCATACGCAAAAACAAAAAGTAGCTAGCGCAAAATTTTACGGTCAGGTTACACGCGATTGACTCAAATGGAAAAATACATAAATGGAATATTATCTAAAACTTCAATAATTTACATCTACATCTATTATTGAATATTAAATATATGATAGCTGCATAAATGCTGCAATTTTAAAAATATTATTTTTTTCGTTTTTGAGAATGGTTTTAAATTTTTGACATTTCAGTTCAAGCTGAAGCTTTCTAATGGCTGTGTGGTATCGGTTGCTTATCATCCTTGTGGTCGTTTCATCTGAGAAACGTAACTTTCAACTAACATTTGATGTAGTTAACATTAAGCATTGGGCACCGGATCTTATAGATGAGATAAACTCAACTCTGGTTCAGATAAATAATCGCAGCTATGTTAATGGATATTTCATATTGCAACGAAATGTCGATAAACTAGAAGTAAATTCAACGATGGATTTCTGGAATGCTAAAAATAAGAGACAACGTCTTTATTCCTTACATATGGATGCGTGTCGATTTTTGACAATGCTTCATAAAAATCGTCTTTTAAGCATCTTCTCAAGGAGTTTTCAGAAGCATTCAAATGGATTATTAAAATGCCCCTTAAAAGCGGTAAGTTTCTCGGCTCGATAAGAAAGTAAACTACCAGATTTTGAATTTGGTATTGGTCGTGTGACGCGTGCTTAACTTTTAAATTATTTTTCCAGCACTTTAACTATACGATCCAAAATTGGTATCTGGATGAACAGGACTTTCCCAGCTATATACCCGAGGGCAGATGGCAGACCATAACTGAATATCTAATACGCAAAAACAGAGTTCTACGAATTGTGGTCCGTGGCAGGGTGATCTATTGACTTTAAATTTATTGTAAACATCATAATAAAGTTGTACGTGATATTGGTTTTTGGTTTGCTTTTTTTTTTTTTTTTTGAAATATTGGTCTATTTTATCTAGATTGTTTCCCTGAATGGATTCTTTAATGATGCTCAATTTGCCAGCAAAACAGCACGTGGCTTAATATTAAACAATTAAATAATAATTACTTGCAATAACCTTTCATATAATGTTTTTCAATTTGATAACAAATTGTATTTCTGTTCGATTTTGGAAACTATTCAGTTTATTCAAAGCTTCAGTTATGGCTGTGTGGCTTCAGTCGCTCCTCATCCTCGTGATTGTGGTTTCATCCGAAAAGCGGGATTTTCAATTCTTGATAGATACGTTTTATATCAAGGTGTGGGTGCCGGATCTATTTGAAGAACTCAACTATACTCTTAGTCAAGTTAATAATCGCAGCTTTCTTAATGGCCATCTGATGTTTCAACGGACTATTGATGACCTCATTTTAAATACAACAATGGATTTCTGGAAAAAGGACAGCAACGAAAGGAAACGCATTTATAATTTTAAAATGAATGCTTGTGCTCTATACGGACAATTACATAAGAATCGTCTGTTAGGTGTTTTCGCCAAAACCTTTATGAATCACACGGCAGGGAGATTGAAATGTCCACTTAAAGCTGTAAGTTGCTAATGCTATATATTGGTAAACTTTTTGAACTGAATTTTAAAAACATTTATCAGCATTTTAACTACACGATGAATAACTGGCATCTGGAGGAACAAGACTTTCCCAGTTATACACCATCCGGCACTTTTCAAACCTCCACGGACTATTTTATAAAAAACAAAAAACATTTCCGTGTAGTGACAAGATGCCAAGTGCTCTATTAACCAATCTGAACCAGGAAACTAATGGAGCTATTAAAAACAAATATTTCTGCATCAACAAACAAAGTTAGTTATTAGAAAAGCATCAATAAAGTTGATTCCTATCGCAAAGACTAAATTAAAATAATATCAAGCGGGAAAGCCTTTAGTCGAGTTCCCAACTACAGGATACCCGTTACTTATTTATTGCAAACATTAAGAATATCAAATAAAAGTGTTGCATAATTTTAGGCGCATAACATACTTGATAGACCTAAATTAGCCGTTACTACCGTATCTGGGAATCATCCTCGACAAGCGTCTTACTTTTGGTTCCCACTTGAAAGCTACGGCTGGAAGATGTGGCCAAAGGATGCATCAATTGCGGTGGTTTATCAATCGACGAAGTACCATGAC
This sequence comes from Drosophila subquinaria, assembly GCA_037043405.1. Classification (NCBI taxonomy): domain Eukaryota; kingdom Metazoa; phylum Arthropoda; class Insecta; order Diptera; family Drosophilidae; genus Drosophila; species Drosophila subquinaria. The sequence continues at coordinate 121,523 of JBAMBL010001497.1, forward strand.
ACTTAGAGCCAAAAGAGTAGTCTACGTACACTGTGTCGCCCCGAACTGGCTCTATGGTGTGCAGATTTCGGGAATAGCTGCCGAATTCAATTACAGGCGCATTCAGACCTTGCAGAACCGTGCAATGCGTCAAATCACAAACTGCCCCTGGTATGTACTAGCAAAATATTTATGTTGGTATTTTTTAAAATTTTTTGAAAACTGCAAGAAAGGCACTTTTTGCATGAAAATGAGGAAACATGGGTTAAAATGGTCATTTTTAGGATTGTCAAACGATTTTAAAAAATACTAGCAAAAATATTTTTAAACATTTTTTTTGCAGTTACTCTTACAATTGTTCCAAAAATGGTTTTGCATCAAAATATTTTTTGTAAAAAATCGAGGGAAAAAGTTTTGAAAAGTGACTTTTACATAGATTCGAAATTTTCGAAGGGTACTTAATGGGTTGAGGAAATTTTTGCAACATTTAATCGGAATTTAAACAACCTTTCCAAACATATTTTTTTTACTGTGATAACTTGACTTACATAGCAGATAAAGCAAAAATAAGGGTGTACGCAGAGATATGTGAGTGAGTGTATATATTTACTTTTGTATAAAACTCTTTGTCCTCACTGACTGACATTTCAGCGTGTAGGTCAAACGGTTAAGCCTAGAAAGCTGAAATTTTCCCAGAACATAGCTGAGATAGTTAAATCATGCAATTAAGCGGCGTTTTGCGGAACTCAACTTGTAAGAAAACCTTTTTTGTTTCTTAAGATATATCAACCAAACTCACAAATTGTATAGGTAGAAAATATACGTACAGCTTTAAAAAAATTCGAACTGAAAAAGTCATTAATCGACATTAAAAAAAAAAATATTAACAGCTCTATTGATCTATTTTTAAATATATATAAGCTTATTGAATACCTAAATAATTTAAATTGTGAACCAATTAAAACCAAATATGATATTCATTGAACTTGTCGAATCGAAACGATCACCGAACATTGCATTATTCATCAGTTGCTCACTAGAAGCTCATTATTTGGAAAAGGTAAAATATTTATAGACCGATTAGTAAAATTAATAAAGTTAAGAAAAAAAAGCTCTCTCTATAAGTCGAATATCTCCATAATCCAACCTTTTTTTTTTGATAATGGTGATTCGAGTTGAGGAAGCTCGACTTTATGTATATACAAAACACACTTTTAAAATATATTTTTTGTATTTAAAAAAAAAACATAATTTTTAACGCAAAAAGAAGTTAATAATATATTTTTTCATGTAACGTATAATAATTAAATAATTCTGAAATACTTCTACAAAATACACACCAATAAATATCATAAAATTTATGAATATATTTTTTCTTTTTTTTTATTTCTCTTTATTTATATTAAGATCGGATGCAATGTAAGATTGGTTTATAAGCTATAGCTCGGTGGCTTGAAGCTGAAAGGGTATATGAAAATTGAATGTGATTAAAGGTCAGAGAATAATAGCTTATCGTATCCAATAACCATTTCAGTATTTTGTTTATCTAAGTGTAATTCATCAAAATGCTATATGATTTGGAAAAATATTCAAAATGATATTTAATATGCATTGCAATGATTGAAACGGATCATTGAAGATTGACCATTGGCTATGGCTAGTAATATTTATCTTTTGCTCCTACTCATCATTGCGAGCGTAAAATCAGAGGGAAGCTTTAAAGTTGTGATTGAAAACTTAATATTGAAAAATCACAATCCTGTGATTGTCGCTGAGTTAAGCAGTCAAATAATCCAACTAAAAAACAAAAGCTATGTCAGTGGACAGGTGAGACTTCATCGCGTTATCAATGAGATGGAGATCAGATGGACTATGGACCTGATCAAGTTAAATAATCAAACGGTGCGTCTTTTCAATATGCGAATGGATGCCTGCAAATACTTGGAAGGCGTACATAAAAGTAAGATCCTCAACTCATTTCTAAAAACTATCAAAAATCATGCATCGGGAAATTTAAGTTGTCCAATAAAAGCGGTGAGTATAATCTATATTTTATTACTTTTAAATATAGATACAAATATTATTTGATACATATACTTTATTACAGAACTTTAACTATATGCTCGATAAGTGGTATTTTGAAGCCAAAACCATTCCTCTTTTTGTGCCCGAGTGTAAGTTTCAGGGAACATTCGAAGTTTATACGCAAAAACAAAAATTAGCTAGCGCAAAATATTACGGTCAGGTTACACGAGATTGACTTTAATGGAAAAATACATAATTGGAATATTATCTTAAATTTCAATAATTTATATCTACATTTATATATTATTGAATATTAAATATTTATGATAGCTGCATAAATGCTGCAATTTTAAAAAACTATTATTTTTGTTGTTTTTAAGAATGATTTTAAATTTTGGACATTTCAGTTCAAGCTGAAGCTTTCTAATGGCTGCGTGGTATCGGTTGCTTATCATCCTTGTGGTCGTTTCATCTGAGAAACGTAAATTTCAATTAATATTTGATGTAGTTATTATTAAGCATTGGGCACCGGATCTTATAGATGAGATAAACTCAACTCTGGTTCAGATAAATAATCGCAGCTATGTTAATGGATATTTCATATTGCAACGAAATGTCGATAAACTAGAAGTAAATTCAACGATGGATTTCTGGAATGCTAAAAATAAGAGACAACGTCTTTATTCCTTACATATGGATGCGTGTCGATTTTTGACAATGCTTCATAAAAATCGTCTTTTAAGCATCTTCTCAAAGAGTTTTCAGAAGCATTCAAATGGATTATTAAAATGCCCCTTAGAAGCGGTAAGTTTCTCGGCTCGATAAGAAAGTAAACTACCAGATTTTGAATTTGGTATTGGTCGTGTGACGGCAGCTTAACTTTTAAATTACTTTTTCCAGCACTTTAACTATACGATACAAAATTGGTATCTGGATGAACAGGACTTTCCCAGCTATATACCAGAGGGCAGATGGCAGACCATAACTGAATATCTTATACGCAAAAACAGAGTTCTACGAATAGTGGTCCGCGGCAGGGTGATCTATTGACCTTAAATTTATTGTAAACATCATAACAAAGTTGTACGTGATATTAATTTTTGGTTTGCTTTTTTTTTTTGAAATATTGGTCTGTTTTATCTTGATTGTTACCCTGAATGGATTCTTTAATGATGCTCAATTTGCCAGAAAAACAGCACGTGGCTTAATATTAAACAATTAAATAATAATTACTTGCAATAACCTTTCATATAATGTTTTTCAATTTGACACCATATTTTATTTCTGTTAGATTTTGGAAACTATTCAGTTTATTCTTAGCTTCAGTTATGGCTGTGTGGCTTCAGTCGCTTCTCATCCTCGTGGTTGTGGTTTCATCCGAAAAGCGGGATTTTCAATTCTTGATAGATACGTTTTATATCAAGGTGTGGGTGCCGGATCTATTTGAAGAACTCAACTATACTCTTAGTCAAGTTAATAATCGCAGCTTTCTTAATGGCCATCTGATGTTTCAACGCACTATTGATGACCTCATTTTAAATACAACAATGGATTTCTGGAAAAAGGACAGCAACGAAAGGAAACGCATTTATAATTTTAAAATGAATGCTTGTGCTCTATACGGACAATTACATAAGAATCGTCTGTTAGGTGTTTTCGCCAAAACCTTTATGAATCACACGGCAGGGAGATTGAAATGTCCACTTAAAGCTGTAAGTTGCTAATGCTATATATTGATTAACTTTTTAAACTCAATTTTTACAAACATTTATCAGCATTTTAACTACACGATGAATAACTGGCATCTGGAGGAACAAGACTTTCCCAGTTATACACCATCCGGCACTTTTCAAACCTCCACGGACTATTTTATAAAAAACAAAAAACATTTCCGTGTAGTGACAAGATGTCAAGTACTTTATTAACCAATCTGATTTAGGAAACTAATGGATCAATTAAAAACAAATATTTCTGCATAAACAAACAAAGTTAGTTATTAGTTACGCTATTAGTTAGTTGTTTGATTTATATTTTAGGTCTGAAGTAAGAGGGCGATATTAGAAAAGCATGATTAAATTTGATTCCTATCGCAAAGACTAACTTTAAATAATAACAAGCGGGAAAGGCTATAGTCAAGTTCACGACTATAGACACCCGTTACTTATTTATTGCAAGCATTTGGAATACCAAATAAAAAGTGTTGCATACTTTTAGGCGCATAACTTACTTGAAAGACTTAAGTCGGCCATTCCTACCGTTCTATTTGTTCGATCTTGTTGCAGTAAAGAATGAAAGCTTAAGTAGAAATCTGAGATCTACGCGCTCACACAGACGGACAGAAATGGCTATATCGACTCGGCAGATGATGCTCATCAAAAATATATACACTTTATGGGGTCGGAGATGCTTCCTTCTCCATTTTACATACATTTCAACGAATACAATATCCCCTTTTATTTATTTTTTAAGTCACGGGTATAAAAAGCACATAACAAGAAATTCTTATTTGGTACTGTTAAAAGTTCAATAATTTAAAACATATTAGAAATCGATTATTGTCACATTTAGCACTTTGCTGGATCAAAGTCAATTAACTATTTGAAAATCATAATCAGTTCTTTACAGACACTTAACATGAACACTCCAATTTTGTCTGTGTCGATTATGGTTCTGATATTCAGTTGTGTATTAATCACAAAGGGGGCAAAGGTGAGTAGAAATGTTATAATAAAAAAAATTAAATAAAATGTTCTCTCTTAGTTTCTTAATTTTTTTATATGTTGTCGTAAATTGATTTGGTTTAATTCTAAAACAAAAATCATTTTATTTTAACAGCCGAAAATCTTTGCGGAGTTTACCAAATTTAAATGTGTAAATCCATGGCCGGAGTTGGTGCAAATCCACTGTCATATTAATTTGACGGAGAAAAATTTGTCTGCTTTATATGCAGATATTACGTTCTCGGAGGATATAAAAAACATGAACGGGAACTACAACGTAGCAATTGAACGGGACCACAAGTTTGTTGATTATACTACAGTAGAGTTAGACTACTGCTCGGCCCTGCAGTTGGTACACAGTCAGAGTTTGATTCAAATAATATCTTCCGGATTTCGACGTGTATCTAACTTTCCATTAAGCTGTCCATTAAAGAAGGTAAATTTGTATACACCTTATACATACAGTGGCGAGCAAACGTGAGTGCATGTTCACAACACTGACTTTCGTGATTCAAAAAAACAAAACCATACAAGGGAATCCAAATTTTTTTTCTTCTAAATTTTTATCATTTCATTTTTAACAAATAGGAGTAAGGCAACATTAATAAAAAATACATATTCTTAGATTTTGAAAGAGAAAGGAAAAAGGAAAAAAAAAAAAAGTTAGCTTACTTTTTCAACTTTTTACCCTAGATTTTTTGAAAAGAAAGTTTTGATGCAAAAAGTCGGCAAAATCAATTCTACTAGTGACAGCAAAAAAAAATTTTAAAAAATCTCTTCGCTAGTATTTTTAAAAAAAATTTGAAATTTTCAAAAAAAAGTCACTTTTTTATGAAAATGAGGAAAAAGTGCCTATTTTGCAATTTTCAAAAAATTTAAAAAAATACTAGCGAAGAGTTTTTTGAAAATTTTTGCAAAAAAGGCACTTTTTCCTCATTTTCATAAAAAGGTGACTTTTTTTTAAAAATTTCAAAAAAATTTTAAAAATACTAGCGAAGAGGTTTTTTTAAAATTTTTTTTTGCTGTCACTAATAGAATTGATTTTGCCGACTTTTTGCATCAAAACTTTCTTTTCAAAAAATCTAGGGTAAAAGGTTGAAAAAGTAAGCTAACTTTTTTTTTTTTTTTCTTTTTCCTTTCTCTTTCAAAATTTAAGAATTTGAATTTTTTATTAATGTTGCCTTACTCCTATTTGTTAAGAATGAAATGATAAAAATTTAGAAGAAAAAAAATTTGGATTCCCTTGTATGGTTTTGTTTTTATGAATCATGAAAGTCAGTGTTGTGAACATGCACTCACGTTTGCTCGCCACTGTATATACATTTTGTACAATTTATGCTTTTATCTTTGCAGAACAAAACATATTTTGTAAATGGTTACACCATTGACCCGAAGGTAATACCGATTTATTTGCCCGAAATAACATTTAGAACGAATGCGACATTTTTCTCTAATAAACGAGAACTATTTTACATAACAAGTGTTGGTCGAGTGGTGCGAAAGTAATGAAATAATCGATATTTGAAAAATCTACAATACACAAGAAACCCGCACTTAATGTATTAATAACGAGAAAAAATTCCGCAATGAAATTTTGTATCAATTGTACAGCAAAAATATTAATAATATTGTATAAATAATATTTAAAAATTAAATATGACCGTTTTTAATCCCGAATCCATTATATTCCACTTCAATTTAAACTGAAGAATTAAACATAAATTCAATATAAACTAGCTTGGTTTCATTTAGTTTTCAAACTCCAACAACCATAAAACACATTTCAACATGAGAATATCACATTTGTATTCTTTTTCCAACACTAAACAAGGCTCCCAGTTTTATATGATTTATAGAGACATAGCATGTTTGCATTATTTTACGCCACTTCTGTTGACATTTAAAACTGTTTGCTCCGACTATAAAAAAAGGGCATCGTTGTTAACACTTTTTAAAAACTATTCTTGCCGAGAGTATTATGATACTGACGTTAAATATGTTAAGCTTAGATGGAATAATTTTTGACTACGTATACATATAATCGAATATGTTTCTACACCTTACTTTAAATCGTAAATCACCATGATCTTATTAAAATCGGAACACTGTACGCAAATATTGTAAAAACAAAAGTTTGAAATTAAGCATTCCTTTAAGTTAAAAACAAAGAAAAAGAAAACAAGAAACAAACCATAGATATAATCAATATTAAATGAAAAACTGAAAACTCAACATATATAAATGTCACTTCCTTTATCATATATGTATCTTGATGAAAGGGCATCAAATTTTCGGCATTGCGGAAATATATATTCCACCTCTGTTGTGTGTGTGTTTTTTTTTTTACTGTATGCTTCTGTTGTGCAGAAAAACTTGATTACAGGTGCGCTAATTTAGTTGCACGCGAAAAACACGCGCGTAATCAAAAACGGTAGGTGAAGTGCCAACCTTCCATTCTGTCCCCCCATAACAACTCGTCGTGGTGCCACCGTGTTGCAAGTTGTAACCCTCAACCCCGACGCTGATGGTTTAAATTGGAGTTCATGGCATGCCATGTCGGCGGTTGTTCGCCTCTGGGCGCACAACAATTTAATTTATACACATACATACATTCGAGTGCATTTGTGTGTGTGTGTGTGAGTATTTATTTTATATGCAATGGCAGCGCGCAAAAATGTATGCAATAAATTTTTAATTTAAATCAAGCCATCACCCCTATAACACACCCCCTCCTTTGTTATTAACATATGAGTGCAGCGCAGTCACTAACCTGTCTCTGATGATTTAGGAGACTCTTCGTGCGTCTATTCCAACTGGTTGACTTCGAGCATGGCGCTGTCGTTTGCAGGATTCAAGTGTCAGCAGAACTGCAGGTGACAATAAAAATGTAGAAAAAGAACATTTACATAAATTCAAAAACACACAGTCTGGGGTGCCACAGAAATCTCTTTCACTTGAATTTGACGTACATTTGTATGAAATTTACGTAATTTTTCGGGTGAAAGAGATTTCTGTGGCACCCCAGAGTATAATAGAAAAGTCAAGCATATAAATTCAAGGGATATAGATACCATAAATCAGTCTATAATACAATGGCATATAAATATTTAAGGAATTAAATAAGATACTTCACAATACTATAATCGTCAAGGATTTTCTGTTGCATTGATAAAGAAATCCGAGTTTTACAAAATTATTTTAAATTAAAAACACTTTTCATATTATTCCTCTGTCATTAGAGTTTATATTCCAAAAATTTGTGGGTAAGATTAATTAATTTTTATTTAAAAGTTACAAAATAGCTCATCTTTAATTTTAAAATAAAAGCTAGGGGGTTAGGTTAATTCTAGATTTTTTTTTAAAATCAAAAACAAAAGTTTAATTCAAACAGAAATTTTAATATTTCATGGTAGTTTTAAAATTTTCTTGCTTTGGGGTGTGGACTTAAACATTTTGTTAATCAAGTGATACTATGTGTAGTACATTTAAATAATATCTGTGTTTCTATTGTAGCTTTTATTTATAATTTTAATAATTTATTCGCTTAAATATGTAGGATTACTATTACAATTATTTATTTATCTTCTACAATATGTGATCAAACTAGTTATTTGCTGGTAGCATTCAATTCCACACGAACTTCTTGGCAGAGCTGCTCGACCAGCTTGTTGGACTGCTCCATATCGTGGCGCAGCTTGGCTAGACTGATCTGCATTCGGGCCATTCGCACATCGCCTGCCCTCAGCTTTAACTCCTGCGTTGTGGTAAAATCCGTTGCCTGTCGCTGGCCACCCAAACGCACTCGATTAGTAATTGTAAACGGCGAATTGTTGTCGTTGTTCCGCAAGATGCAATGTGAACTGGGACAAGGTTTCTTGTCATGTGTTGCTGGCATTATGTTCTACCTAGCTATTTATTTTAACTGGAAATTTGGTTAGCCAATCACCGGTTTAATTAATAGAGTATGAAATATTTCCTAATGTTTCAGAACTATAAGCTTTAGTTTTGACACAATCAAAAGCGACTGCTCCGACAAACCAAACTTAAAGCAGAGAGGAGCTTGGAAATAGGAGAGAAAAAGGCAAGAGAGGAGAGTGGAGGGTAAAATGAGTGTGGGTGCATGTGTGCACTGAACCAAGCCACTGAGCTTTAATTACAATTAACCGCAAATTATGTACGGACTGCGGTGACGCAAACAGCATTGGCCTGCGGTCAAGTTTCATGAATGAAAACTGTGGCAATTTATGACTATCGCACACGCTGTGAATACACTGGTTTACTTTAAAAACCCCATCATAATAATAACTACTTACAAACTTTATTAGGATTTCGATGCAAAGACGGAATTCGATTAACTTATTAAAAATCAGCAGATGTCTTAAAAACTTAGTACTTATAGTAACGATAGAAATAAATAAATAAAGATATTTGTTTGAGGATTATAAAATTAAAAAATAATTTATCATATCCAAAAAAATATATATTATACAATTTAAAACAACTCTTTAGCTTAACAATTGACTTATTTTTAGAGAGTATCTTATGGTTAAGTATTATTGACTTTGGATACTCGATTTTCGAATGGCGTGTTCGGTTAATGATCGTTTAATGAAATAATTAAAGCTTATCAGCTGTTGTCGTCGTCAAATAAATGATGCGAAAAGCCATAGGCTATTTATAAATTATAGAATTTTTAAGTTTAAATTATATTTTAGCAAACATTTATATCTTGTAACATGTGATAAGAATTTGGAACGTCCCAAATATACAACTTTTTTGTTTCAAACCATTCTAAAAATGTTTTGATTGGAAGACGGTTGCAGAACGCGGAGAACTTAAGCAATAATGAACAAAAATTTTGATAATTTTACTATAAATATGTGCGATGATCAGAGGAATAAATAGTAATGATTTGAATAGGGTTAATGTTACAATTTTAGGTGATTAATTGAACTACGTATTTAATTTTTATATACGAGTATTTCAGCCTATTGCCTTGACATCGTAAAGCCCTTACTCCAATATGCAGATACCGTTCGTTGGATGGAACAACAATTTGTCGAACAAGGGATAAAATTCATGAGCAAGAGATCAAGATTAAAAATATGGAAGAACAATGTTCACAACAATCTAAACTGCCAACGAAAATCAGCGCCAATAACGATTAGGTATTGTCCACAAGCAAAATTCTGATTTCAAGAATAAAGGAGCTTGCGTAAAGCCAAGTTAATCTTAAGGCCCTATTCTCTTTCAGCAAAAATTTTTTTTCGACTTTTTTTTTTTTGCATTTTTTTATAGCTTGGACATTTAAGAATATAACCCTAAAAGGGTTTTTTGAAATTCGAAGTACTTTAGGAGTTATGGCCTTTTTTGTCCAGCAATGTTAATGTTAATGCACGTGGAGTCAAAACTTTGAACGCGTTTATCTCGAAACCACGTTTTCCGAGCTGGCGGCCACGATTCCGCCAGTTCTACTGAACCGATTTGAATGAAACAAAGTTTAATCGACGTAGAATTGTCACCATTCTGGCCCGTAGTAAAATAAAAATTTTGCGATTTTTTTTACTATTTTTTTTTTACACTAAACTACAAAAAAATGGGTCCAAATCGATTTGTCAATTTCAAGTGGCCGCCATTTTGTCAAAAAAAATCGCAAAATTTTTATTTTACTACGGGCCAGAATTACATCTATACTGATTATAACCCCGTTTTTAATTTCCGACGCTCCGGAGACCCGGAATCGTGGCCGCCGTGACGACACCTTTTTTTTCAACCCCCAACTTTGAAGTCTCATTACTTTTTGAACACCCCTCGTGTCGAGGCAAATAAAATTTTTTTATTTTCTTTCATTCATTACTAATTCAATAAAAAAAACAAAATTCAAATATCTTTTTGCGTTTTCAAATGAGAATTTTTTCAAAAAAGGTCCAAAAACAGCAAGCTGAAGGAGAATAGGGCCTTAAGTCAAAAGCAGAACTGGAAAAGCCTACGGACTGTTGGAATTCATACAATTTATGTACCGACTCGTACTACCGAGCATAGTTCCATTTCCGGTACCCTGTAAGATCAGGCCAAACTAAGCTTAAACAAAAGCAAATTAGATAGTGAAAATACTTGTTTAAATAAATAAACTACAACGAGATATCTTAATGAAATTCAAAGGATTTCAAGCCTATTATACATATGTAATTCTGTGCAATATGTACAACTTTATATTATACGAAAATAAATAAACACGAGAATGTAACGAAAATGGAATTTAATGAAAACCAATTGCATAATTTGCGAAATTCTTTAATGAATATTTAACGAGTATAATTCAATCGGACTTAACTCAATTATGAGTCTACGAATGTGAGAAGTACATCTCAAACCAATTATAAAAGGGTATAAGCAACATGCATGTATTTAAAATATTTGTATATATGTATGCATGAAAGGAGGGGAGATTGTCGGAAGGAGGATGGAGAAGCGTCGAGGCCTGAATGGGTCAGTTTTGTTGCCTGGTAAATTCGAAGCGCGTCGAGTTGACTTGGGCATGCAATTAATTAAAAATACATGCAATGCGAAATGCCCCAGACATTTTGATCCTTCTGCCCTTCCCTGGCCCCCACTTGCAGCTCATGACGTGGGCATTTCGAAGCTCACACCGAGAAAAATATACGAATATGCGGCTACAATTTGACCGCAGCACAAGCAAAGGACTCACATACATAAGTGCCTGGCCGGGCAAGGACTCCGGAGTCCGGACTCGAAGCATATTGGACGCACGTATATAACGAGTACACTCAAGCATCGCTAAATGCATTAACCAACCTCTCAGCTCCCCTTTCTATCTCTCTCTCACCCTCTTCTCCATATCCTTGACGCAACTGTGGGTGCAAGTGGTCAAAATATGCGGCTCCTGGTTTGCTGATTCCCATATAGCTACCATAGCTCCTAGAGGTCCTTTCGGTAGCGGGCGTTCATTTGTAAACAACGTTGTCGTAGAAAACAAATAGCAAAACGAACAAGTACAGTAACAACATCAACATCAACGCAAGGACATCAAATAAAGTTAAGCAAACAAGAACATTAAGTGCATGGATGTTGTTTTTGCTCCGACTTCCATCCCAAGGATGCTACAGCCACAACTTCATTAGGATGGACCAGACAGCAGACAGTTAGACCACATCTTCAAATCGCGCTTATTGATTTTTTCTGCTCATATTTCTATTATGCATATACCCGATACCATTTTATATCCTATACATAGAATATTTAATCAAAAGATACAAGCAACCAAGTCTGCAATCCTTTAAAATTTTTGAGAAAGGTTCGAGTCTTTGTTCAATTTGATGTAACTTTCTTTTTAATTCTCAAAATTTAAAAATTTTCCATTTATTTGATTATTACCTTTTTAAGCAATCGAATTTGAGTTCATGATTTGTTATTATTGAATTTTAAGCTCTTTGGTTATTGTAAAATATATTTAAAAAAGAAAAAAAAAACGAACAGAGGTCCGATTCGGGTTTGAGCTTTTGGAGGAAATAATTTTAGATAAACCACATCAAAGTATTTTGAATCTTAATGAATACCACACTTGATATAAAAATCGAGGGCTCTTTCATCTTAAACTACAAAGTTTATGTAATATTTTTTTCTATTTGTTTTGGAATTTGACAGACAGCCAATCTACTTAATGAAATATTTCATTTTAATATTATAATTTTTAATATTTAATATTTTGTAGTAAAAGGAGTATATGTATAATTAAACTCACTTTTTTGTACCTTTTAAATAAATCACAGAATATCTACGAGTCTTGCACATTTGTATTAGAGTATTCCTTTTCAAGTCATTTTATTTTTGCCATTACTATTCTTTCACAATTTGCACCTGATCTTTATTTTCATTCCTTTGTCTTGCGGACACGCCGTGCAGAGTGTCAAATGCCATTAAATGTCAACTAACAGCAGAAAAGGAGACTGACGGCGCCAAGTGGCCATCTAGGCAGTAGAAGTCCAGGTACAGGGACAGGTAGCTACTGATTGCCAGATAACTCTCAATGGACGAATGGGGATGGTGAAGAATGCATAGCGGATATTTCACTTACCTTTTACTTTTTAGCTTGACAAGTGGCAAACGCTCTGACAATGTTTTGACGATTCTGGCAGGTGTAAGCGATTCTGACATGAACACACACACACAAATGCACTTACAAAAATACACACACACAACTATAAGAAATTAGATGGAATGTGTGATGGGTGTGGCAAAGTCAACACAAGAAAATACATATCTTATCTAAATATACTCGTACTAGCTGTTCAAATATTATGAGTCGATGGCACACAAGAAACTACTTACGATGACTAAGCTCGGAAAACCCTCAATACGAATACAGCGCAGACAAACAAAGATACATACATAGGTACATAATATGAATTCATATTTCGAGTCTTGGGACATATTGACACTAAGCTCATGACTTATCAGCACCTGTAATAACTATTACATATTAATAGTTTAATCATTATCTTAAAATAACTTTGACGTCATAAATTTAATTATGTTTAACTTGCTCGATTCAACAATCTATCTTGAGTGTCAGAACTCTGTTTTAATTTGGTTATTTTTAACTATTAGTGATTGCAACTGGGCTTAGTCAATGGGTATTGCAGTTAATAAATTGCTAAAAAATACCATTTTAGCCCCTTTTTCCTTGTTTTCATAAAAAATACTAATTTTTAGCAATTTTCAAATAATCATAAAAAATATTAGAGACGATGTTTTTACAAAATAAAGTCACTATTCGAATAAAGGTTTTAAAATTAGTTCTTTACAAAAATTGTAAATTTTCAATGAGTACGTAATGGGTTAAGAAAAGTTTTACATCATTTAAACGGAATTCAAATGTCCTTTCCATTAATGCCAAAAACTTACATGAAGTAAGTTTAAATGATGAGTAGATTTAACTTTAAATGTTGTCAAAAGAAATATGCCGACCAGTTGAAGAAATTGAAAATATTATAACAAATCTTAAGAACTAAAAATCAAAGTAGCTCTAATGTACGAAAATAGATAGTTTGGATAGTTTGTTAATGCGTAAGCTATCAAAATGGACAACTGCAAATAAAACTACTGATAATAACAATAGTTATATTTGTTACAAAGCACTTGTTCAAATAATTTAATTTTATTAAGGAATCTTAAACAAATCTTAAAATCTATGTACAAAAAACGAGAGAGCGAGAAACTTCCAATTGAATTTCCCTTGCATATGTGCTTAACTCGAGAGTCATCCGATTCTCGTAATCAGATGCGCCATTGCGTTGCCAAATGATGGCAATAATCATAATGATAATCATGATAAAAATCCGAAATCGTGGCTTGACTTAATTGAATACATGCTGGGCGCTCAAGTTGCTAAACTTTGTTGTATCCGCATGAGGCAGATACCAAAATTGCAGCAGGCGATGATAAACGAGCAAGTCGAGTAATAGGAAACAAACAAGCATTAAGCCAAATATATATATGTATGTTTATACATTTATATCTAAACAAATAATATTTATGGGCTCGAGCCAGAGGAGGCGACCAGCAAGAATTTTTGGCAACGCTTAGTTGCCTCTGTAGGACAGTTAGAAGTCGACCAAGCCAGTTATATTTATGTGCCCAGCCGAGTATAATCAGCAACACCTCATAAATTAGCAGGACAATTGTGGCTTAAATAGAATTATACGATAATATGGTCAGTTTTTGGTCAAATTTTCTATTTGAAAAAACCAAACTCGTTGCAACCATAAAATAGTTTTTTTAGGAAGCATACTAATGAAGTTTTAGTTTGGTTTGAGTTAAAAGAAAATAGGATTTTCTATGTTTGGTAATGAGAATAAGTCAAGACATCTTAAAATATCTGTTAAAACGTTTTAAAAAACCTGAATATAACATTTAAAAAATATCAAGTCAAATTACTTTTATGAATATTTGTTTCAAAATATTCTTTTAGAGAAAGCGAGATCGATACAGACGAGGTTAATTGGAAGATACATTCTCTTCAGTACTATATAACTAGTTATTATAATGCTAACAGTAATAATTTATATTTTGACGTTCAAAAATATTTCATATACAAAATAAATTTGCAGATTAACAAAAAATTTATTTTATTAAAGAAAATATATTTTCGTACTTAAAAAAATAAATACTTGAATTTAAAACTGAAAAGATAAAAAAAATTAAAATTCACCTAACATTTGATGCAAGAAATGGGGGAAAATCCAGAGCAACCACATACTATAGTGCTGCTGTAGGGTATGCAACAAATGTGCAATTTAAATTTTAAAATTTAAAAGGGAATTGTGGCGGTGGATGGACAGAGGTGGCTTCGGGCTGAGTTGTTTTGCTTCAGCACCTTCAGACACACAAACAGCAATCAACTGGCAGACGAATCAGGCGCAGGCGTTGGCTTCCATTTGGGTTCTGGGCCCTGGGCAGGCGATGGCGGCAATGGCAATGCCTGGCAACAGCATCCTCGTTGCACACACTCACACTCTCACACACACACACACACACACACATGATGTACTATGTGCGACAAAATCAATAAATTGTGTTTGTTGTTTTTTGGTCGTTGCCGTTGTTGGGTGGCTGCCCTGAAGGAAGATTTCAGCCAATGTCCAACAAATATAAATCTTTAGCTCACTTAAGCCCTTTAAATATTATTATCAATGGCCAAAGCAAAAGATTCACATATACACACACACACACACACAACTTCAGATGCAGCCAGTGGCCAGTGGCTGCCACTGTTTGTGGCAGGTGTCGGAATATGTTAAAGCCGAAATGGAAATGCCCTCGAGCATGCCTATAAGAAATTCAATGATTTAGTTAGTATTTCCCTTGGTCAGATAATAATTAAAATTGTTTCATTTGAATTTTTGAGCTCAAATTTGTTGTCATTGAATATTCAAAGAATCAATACCATAAAGTGAAAAAATTGCAAAGGCTTGAACCTTATTTAAAGTTCACATATCAATACATATCAATCACTTATCAATATCAATCAATTATAAAATTGAAAGCTTTAGATTAAATTGGATTAGACTTAAACTAAGCGCCTTCAAATTCATTTAATTGACTTGAAATAAATATTTATGGCATAGATTGCAGCTTGAAAATGCTGAAAATTTCCAGAAAACTGAACTAACAAAAGTTGTTTAAATTTGATTTTATTTTTTATTTATGTTCGATGGACATCAAAGCGTTTGAAAGCACATAAAATAGATATTAAAAAAAATAAAGTATACATCGTATTAAAAAAGAAACCCAATTAGTTTTGGAAAAATCTTTGAATCGGTATAAATTATCTGTTTCAAATTCCAAAGTAGTATGGTAAAGGTAAAATTTTATCTAATTAATTTCTTGACTTGCTCTTAAATCGATCTTCACAACAATATTAATCTGCTCCATTAAGTATGCTATATTTATTGCTGCAGATTTAAAATGAAATAAACGATAATCGAATAAAAATAAAAGAGTAGAATTAAGGTTGCATTAGCTAAAAACAGCAAACTTTATTTAGTTTAATTCAATAAAATAAATTTTCTAAATGAAATTCAAAGTCATTTGATTTCGCCTAAAAATAAAAAAAGCACTTAATAATTTCAAATGCATAAATACAATAATAACTTTAAATCTACTGCTCAAAATATATTTATGCAAAATAAATATTAGTGCAGTAGACCGTTATAATTGTCATATTAGAGAAAAGAGAGTAGATAGCTTGGACACTAGACGACTTGTCGAGTGTTTCGAGTGCCCAGTTGTGAAGTTGAAGTTGTGAAAAGTGCAGACGCTTTTGGGAAATTGCTTAATTTAGCGCAAAAAATTATCCACTAGGCGAACGGAGCAGACTAAGGGTTAATTCCAGACGACAAACGACAGAGGCAGACAACAACAATTTGAAATTTGCTTTTAAAATGACAGCAATGAAAATACGATACAAAAGTAAACACATTTACACAAAACTAGACTACACTGAAGTTAGACTTTGATTTTTACCACTTTTTAACACATATACATAGAGCACACGCACACACACATACACACACAGGCAATAACAATAAAGTACAGTCACTTCAGCCAAATTGACCATCTAATCTAACAAATGAAATGCCCATCCAGATGAATGGGAATAATGACGACGGCGCCGCAGTGGTGCTGGATATTGAAGGCAAGGATTGTGAATTGAATGCAAATCCAAAAACCATTGGCTGGAATATTAAGAAGAAGGAACCAGACGATCAAACCGAACTGAATCCACCCAACTTTTTTGCCGAAGTTCAGGAGAGTCACAAACAGATCACCGATCGTTTTGTGGAGCTGCTCAATCTCTTCGAGGACTACTCAAAGATCATGGAAAGCGAACAGGCCCATTTCAAGCCACAGCCCAAACTGAAGCGCACTCAATCCGAACAGTTCACAGCGGCGCACACGCAACCTGAGCGTAAGTTAAAAGAGCGAAAGGGTTGTCTGAAAAGTTTCTGGTCTCAACTAGAAGAAGACAACACATTATCCAAATATTGATCATGTGATTATGCATTTTTTAACATATATTTTGACCAAAATTGAAACCATATCGTTCGTACAGATATCGTTTGAGAGTCGATTGAAAAGTGGCTAGTTTTCTAGCGGAAATCCTAGCCGTGGCTATTTTTGAAGCCGTTTCTATCTTGCAATCTTTTTAGCTAAGAGTTAGTTTCTGTCAAAAACCAATATTTTTAACGAGACAATAATTAATTTTTTCTATTACCGCAAAAGCGCTAATATTGACGCATTAAAAAGATTTTTAAACGATAAATATACTATCATTTAAACCAGCGGTGGGCACGAAATCTGAATACGGGAGCACTACAACAACATCAACCACAGCAAGCCTATTAGAGTCTACCTAAGTGGGGAGCAGCCGCTGCTCCCGGAGCCACTGCGTGCCCACCGCTGATTTAAATTAACTATCGATATGTATTTAGACATGATTTCTATTTACAAAATGTCAAAAATCATTTTAAACCACCCTCGTACGTGTGCTATACTAACTAGAGTTTTGTCTGTTACACAGCTGATAGCAGTGAGCTTCTGAAGACGACTGTCAGCCTCAATCGCATGCAGCTATCAGATTGCACGCTGCTGGGAATTCCCCGTAAACTCACCAACGAGGCGGGTTGTCAAACCTCATGGCATGTCTTTCCCGACAAGAGCGATAAAAAGGATCTACTGACGACACTGGATAAACCGAAAAAATCGGAAGAAAAGCAGCAACAACAGAATCAAGATCCGAATCAACGTACCCTGCATATTGAAGTAGAATCGGTTAGCTCGACAACGGCGTTTCAACGTGCTCCACTGCGTCAACGTTTATGGCAGGTTGCGATCGAGGCTTGGCAATCGGTGTTGGCCGGTTTCAATATGATGGGCGAGAATCTTACCTATGTGCTCTTTGTATTGCTGTGCATGTGGTGTCTCTATCTGATAATTGCACATTATTCTAGCTTCTTGAACACAAATGTGACTCAAAAATATGATATTAAGCACACTATGATCCGCGTCCGAGGCCATCCAACACAAACATGAATCGCACTCGTTTTTTTTTTGTTGGGACCAACAACGGATGATGATGATGTGTAGTACACATATTATATTAAAAGCAAAATCGTGTGCCTAAATGTTATTTATCGAAACATACTGGGGGTACAACAACACATAATGGCGAGACTGCAGTACAATGCCGAAGCAAAATCTGTCAGCATATAGCAAAAGCGATCGGCTAACGGTGGTCGATTTTGTAGACTGGGCGTCGCTACGGAAACCGCATCAATGTAGATCGTTTGACGGTTCAGCTCGCATGGTGCTCTCTCAATTAGAGCACGATCTCCAGGCGTTGCATCTTGTGGATAAAGCTTTCGGAATCGCAGTTGTTCCGTTTGACACGCGATATCACTAAATTTCTTTATCAATTGATAATTTCTTCGATAAATTTCCAATTCATCTCCAGAGCTGTCTGTGGGATAAATGGCGATTAAAACCAATTCTTTTTAAGAATCACTACAAATTCATTTAAAAATTTACCATCAGCCAATGCGGGAACCAACCAATTGTGCCATTGTTGTTTACGTTCCATCATCGGATAATCAGTTTGAAGATCGCGTTGCAATTGATTTAGGCCCGGAGCTGAGCAAATCGGGGTTAATGCACTATTTTCATTGATCCATCCCTTGCCAGGCGATTCGTTGTCAATAATAATCTCTTCATCATTTGGACTGTATGGCATTATGCCTAAAATATCATAGAGTCTTTGGCATGGTCCTGCTGCGATGGGTTCCTTAAACCTCGATTGCCTTTGATCGATAGCCTCGTGAACTAAATCGGCTATAAGGGTGTCTATAACGATGGCCGACTGCGTCTCTTTGAATGCCATGAGGTGATAAATTTGGAATTTCGCACAGAAAAATCTTTAATAATGTAAAACAAACATATTTTCTCAAAATAAAGTGTCAACCTGACACTTTGTTGAACAATTATGAGTTTCGTTTGAGATCTTGAAAACATTAGAGTCCAAAATTAACAATGGATAATGACAATAAAAAACCGCCAGACAATGAGCAGCCAGGAGAGAGATTCAATGTTCTTCACTTGGCGGACGGTCAAGTGGGTGAGACAGAAACAGACGAGCCCATACCAAGGCGCGTGAGCTTCGAGATGCCACGGCCGAGCACCTTGGAGGGCCCGAATCTTGATGAGGTCAAGGCCCTGGTTAAGGATATGATCGACAGTATTTTGCCAAATTTTGAGCCAGAGAGGGAAGCTAGCACCTCCACACTGACATCGATGACGACATCGGCCATGGGCTACGACGATGAGCGATTGCATCGCATTCTGCGACTGCTCGATCGGTGTACACGCAATCTGGAGGCCTTTGAGGAGCACATGCTGAACGCCAGTCGGGAAGCACATTCAAGCCAGGCTGATGAGCGACTAGAGCTGGCACAACAATGCGAGCTGACGACACAGGCACGGCCACAAAATAGCCAAAATCGAATCAGTAGTCAAAGTATCAACCAACAACAACAACAACAACAACAGCAAGAAGGGGAAACGGAAGTAATTCCGCCCTGTGAGCGCACACATCATATAATCACGATCAGTGCCAACAGCTCATCACGATTTGCAGCTCCAGCGCCGCCTCGCACATTCATGGGTCGCATCGGTCGCACATTGGGCGACATTGCAGGTGCTCTGTGCCTGTGCCTTCAGGTGAACAAGGATTGCATTTTTTGTCTCGGCTTCTTCTTGGCGTTTGTGATCAGTGCCAGTTTTCTCACTGCCTTCTTTTATCGCACCATCAGCCTAAGCACTGCGCCCATCCGGGTGCCAATCGATCAGGTGCGATCAATAACTGCGGTGCCATCGGGCAGTGAAGCGGCCACACTGCGTTTAAATGGAGGCTATTACTATATCTACAATACTCATCGACAGCATTTTGTCTAGTATTTCGATTGTCTGAAATTTATCTATCGTTTCATAAATGGATATTTATTAAGTGTAGATCGAATGATTTTTCTTTTTTGTTCGATATTTTTAATTTGTATCGACTATTTGGATTGATTTTAATTTGGCCTAATTAAATTTCTCTGATGTCTACTGGGCACAGAAGCCTTAGTGCGGAGAATTCGTTTTCAAACCCGTTGAGTGAACCAATGAAACAGAACATTTGCCATATTGCACTCGATACGTATATATTTAATTAGGGTGACCATTCATCTCTAAGCTCTCGGAGTTGAGGGGCCTACAACATTTAATAGCAGCAACTTACTAACTTTGGTAATCGTTATTAGTTCAAAATCTATAGATAATTATTGTGTGGTTTTGAGTAAATTAAAAATCGATTAAAACGCCAATTAATATATATAAACAAAAATCTCTTCATTGGAATTCTTTTTTTGAATTTTTGCTTTTCAGCCAATTAATGTTGCCAAATCCAAAAAATAGTTTGTTACAGACCCTCACCATGAACGCCAAAATGTTGTTCTCTTTGACGACGGCTCTGCTCTTTAGCTTTACACTTATCACAAATGGGGCTAAGGTGAGTGATAATTTTATAATTAAAGATAGACACAAACATTATACTTATATTGAAAAGGTAACAGCTCCGTAAAGATAATTGAAACATTTAATTAGAAGTTTATTATTTTTTAAAGAAAACTTCTACTATAAATTACTTAAAAAATATGTTGTAGTTGTTGTTGGGCATTGAAAAACTTATCGTGAATGTAATATATGTAGACTTAATTTCCCATTGCCCTTTCCTCAAGGAACTATTTGAGGATTTCTAAGCAAGTGAATGCAATAAAAGTTTAATTTTTTTTATCTTACGAAGTTCTGTGAGAATTTGCAGAGAAAACAACGAACACCTCTGACGTTCTCAAATAATATTAAAATATGACCGGTCAAGACACTTTGAATTTAATTTTGAGTTCTGGCTGGACCGGGCCTAGAGAGCCTCTCGACTGCAATATAATTCTTGTTTTTGAGTGGTTTAAATGCAAGTTTTCTGTTTTTTCTTTTTACAGCGCAAAGCAGTAGTAGACTTCAACAAATTTGAGATTGAAAATATGCAACCGGAGTTACTGCAAATCAACTATCAGCTCAATCGTACGTCTCAAAACATTTCAAGCCTATATGCCAACTTCAAACTTTCAAAAGAAGTTAATGCACTTGATGGGACATTTAATTTAAGAGTTCAATATGGCGGAAGGAACTTTAACTACTCTAATGTTAAATTTAACTGCGCTGCATTGACTATGAGGCATAGCCTTTATTTGGTCAAGATGATAGCTGATAATTTACGATCCTTTTCTAATATTCCCTTAAGCTGTCCTTTTAAAAAGGTTTTTAATCACAAATTTGCGCATATATAGCGATCATAATATTTTTCGATCTTTTCAGAATAAACTATACTATTTAAATCGCTTTACAATTATAACGAGCACAGTTCCAAGCTATCTACCCGACCTGACGTTTCAAACAGACTGTTTCATATTCGTCAGTGAGCGTCTGGTAGTTCACATCAAAACTGCTGGAAAAATACGACGAATGTGAAGTATGCGCCCAATATTCCATTTTATGAAACTATTATACTGAAATTATTAAACTACTTAGATTGCATAATTCCGTTTTCTAATCCACGAGTTGAGGTGCCTACAACATTTAATAGCATCAACTAGCTCATATAAAAAATGTGGTAATAGTTATTACTTCAAAATCTATAAATAATTATTGTTTGGTTTTGAATAAATTAAAAATCGATTAAAATGAACATTTAATATGTATAAACGAAAATCTCTTCATTGGGATTTTTTTTTTCGAATTTTTGCTTTTTAGCCAATTAATGTTGCCAAATCCAAAAAATAGTTTGTTACAGACCCTCACCATGAACGCCAAAATTCTATTCTCTTTGACGACGGCTCTGCTCTTTAGCTTTACACTTATCACAAATGGGGCTAAGGTGAGTGATAATTTTATAATTAAAGATAGACACAAATATTATACTTATATTATAATTTAATTAGAAGTTAATTATTTTTTCAATAGCACTAAATAGAGAAATGTTACTATAAATTACTTAAAAAAAATTTTGTGGTTGTTGTTGGTCATTTAAAAACTTATCGTGAAAGTAATATATGTAAACTTAATTTCTCATTGCCCTTTCCTCAGGAAACTTTTTGAGGATTTTTAAGCAAGTGAATGCAACAAAAGTTGCAGATAAAAATTTATTTTTTTATCTTACGAGGTTCTATGAGAATTTGCAGTGACAACAACGAACACCTCTGAAGTTCTTCCTTTGATTTTAATTTTGAGTTCTGGCTGGACCGGGCCTAGAGAGCCCCTCGACTGCAACATTTTTCTTGATGTTGAGTGGTTTAAATGCAAGTTTTCTGTTTTTTCTCTTTACAGCACAAAGCAGTTGTAGACTTCAACAAATTTGAGATAGAAAATATGCAACCGGAGTTACTGCAAATCAACTATCAGCTCAATCGTACGTCTCAAAACATTTCAACCCTGTATGCCAACTTCAAACTTTCAAAAGAAGTTTATGCAGCTGATGGGACATTTAATTTAAGAGTTCAATATGGCGGAAGGAACTTTAACTACTCTAATGTTAAATTTAACTGCGCTGGATTGGCTTTGAGGCATAGCCTTTATTTGGTCAAGATGATAGCTGATAATTTACGATCCTTTTCAAATTTTCCGTTGAGCTGTCCTTTAAAAAAGGTTTTTAATCACAAATTTGCGCATATAAAGCGATCATAATATTGTTCTATCTTTTCAGAATAAACTATACTATTTAAATCGCTTTACAATTATAACGAGCACAGTTCCAAGCTATCTACCCGACCTGACGTTTCAAACAGACTGTTTCATATTCGTCAGTGAGCGTCTAGTAGTTCACATCAAAACAGCTGGAAAATTGCGACGAATGTAATGTACATATTAGATTTTTATGGCAATTTCCTAATGAATAAAAATCCCATAGCGTGAGCTCTTGCATCTATATTTTTTCTTAATAAAAAGTTTGAACCCAAAAAAGAAAAATAAAACCTATTTTTAAGAATATCGACATGCCTTAAAAAAACTGGAATTTTTTTTGCTGAAAATAACAAGAAAAGTTTGCAATTTGAAATGTATTTATGAATGAATGAAATTGTAGTTTAATTTAAAACAAACTATAAACAAAAATTCCCTAACTCGAACTTTTTTCTCGGATAATGGCGGTTCGAGTTAGGGAAGTTCGACATTTCTTAGTTTGCATAACTACGGTTTCTAATAATTTATTTATCTGCGACCCCAAAAAACCTTGTAACGTCTCTACCATTAATAAACGTATTGTTATTCACTGAAAATTGGAATGTTGAAAAAGAAAGATATAAACATGTAATATTTATTTAATCCAGTAAATTTGAAATTTAAGCATTATATAGATACAATTGGTTTGTGGCGGATTCAAGTTTGAGGACAATTTGAATGCTATTCGCATTTAACTCTGGACAAACGTCACGTTTGTTCCGACTCTAAAGGACTCTGCACTTTGTGGTGTCCGATTGTCCATTGCCCATCGTAAGTTGTGCGTTTCTTTTTCGTTTTTTTTTTTATTTATTTTTTTTTGTGTCAGGCGTCGCATTTAACTTCAACTGACAATGGGTCACAAAATGGGTACCATTCCACTGCGCCACCTCGTGGGCAACCGAAATTGGCCACAAAACGTTCGTCGCCTGCTGTGCGGGCACAGGGAGAGGCCCAGAAACTTTTTGGCAAGATGCCAGCACAAAGGAATTATTGTTAATATAGGCTGCCTGGACAGAGCTAGAGTCAGAGTTGAACAGAACAGAGCTGAACTGAGTTGAGCTGGCAGCCTGACCGGGCCTTCGGCTTTGAATGTAATTTATTTATGCGAAATATGCCAAACAGTTTGAAAATTCAACACTTCGCATTTACAAAACGAAAACTTAGACACCGAATTTAATGTACACTAAACACTATACTAACTGGGAGTGAAAAAAAAACACATCTTAAATCTAAAACATTTGAAAGGATATTTTATGTATATTTCTAATTTTCAAGTAAAAATTTGTTTACAGACAAAAATTAAGACTTTTATTTAACCAGACTACTTAACATTATATTTTAAGCTGGATTTATATGGTCATATGTTCCACTGAATTTTTTGTAATTGGATATTTTTTGTTTATTATGAAAAATTCGGTTATAAATATGAAAATGCACGTAAATCTTTAATTGATTTTCATTTTTTGTAACGTCCGCAACGGAATTTTCAGAAAGCTTCCTTTATTATTTCAAAACAGTAAGGCTTTTTTATTAAAATATGTTTAAAAGTACTTCCAAAGAGCTGCAATTTCCAGAAAATTTTTCTTTAAAATGTACCGATCTAAAAGGGAGCTTGAAAATGTAACGTTCGCAACGCTGGATTAGCCCATATTCGTAATAAAACTCATTGCATGTTTTTCAATGTTAAAATATTGTATTCTGTTCAAGTTTTAAAATTTAAACGAACCTCGTGACAAAATGAATAGACTTGAATTCCTCTTTAGACTGACAGCAAGCCATGTGTGATATATTTTATTGAGTTCTCCGCTTTTTTTTTAATAGTAGATGGGCAAAACGGATAAGCTGTTTAGATAGCAAATTTTTGCAAAAATTGATTTCTTATTTATTTATTATTGCTATTTCTCATTCTCTTTTTTGGCTTCGTTCTTTTGATTTTATTTTTGGTACAATTAAAGTTAAAGGAAAAGAAACTGCCAAACAATTTGAGCAATGATTTCAAGTTGAATGTATGGCCCATTGTCGAGGTAGAGGATCGAGGAGGGAGACTTTTTTTTTGGGTTGATGCTTGGGCTTGTTTGGGGGTGACTTCGATGTTTGACTACAATGGGTGAGCAGAGCGACGCGCGTTTCCGCTGGCAGGAAATTGAATTGCACGAGCACGCGAAATTACATCATTTTGGAACCACGGTAAACAATTTCCCGTTCACCTGGCAGTGTCGTTTTTTCGCAGATTGCAATGCGGACTGCGCAGGAAGGTGCAAAAATAAAATTTGACAAGCGAAATGTTGTTGTTTGGTTGCTACCTTGTTAACGTCGAATTTGTGCGAGAAAATATCAATTTCACTTTTTGCATTTTTTGTTTGCGATTTGAAAAAAATAATAATAATAATAATATACGATAAAAAATACAAAAATATAAAAGAAAATAAAAACACAAACACCTCCTTTGCCATATCGTGCGGGTATCGTATGCTCTTCACATACCCCGAAAGGCAAAATGGCGGCGGGTATACAAAAAATAATGATAACTAAAAATAAAAACAAAGCAAAAAAAAAAACAGCAACAACTGGCAATCAAAATGTCTGCGAACTCGAACCAGAGAATGACAGCCAGCATATGGAGGGATAGACATACGTTTAGAGTAGAGGGCGGCTTAAAAGGTTTTAACTTTGGAACTGAATCGAGTGGCCAAACTTCATCAAAAATAAACCCTAGTCATCCTCCAAAGAAAATAAATCAATTGTAGTCCTTCTTTGTTGGAATCTGAATATTTACTTTAATTTGAATGGCATGGGATCAAATTGTTTCAATAAAAACATATTCTTAATTAATTATGAATTTTTTTATGCTAAACCAAGTACTTTCCAATTTATTTCCGAAATACAGTCGAACTTCCCTAACTCGAATCACCATTATCCACGAAAAAAGTTCGAGTTAGCGAGACTTCGAGTTAGGGAAGTAGAATTGTATGAAATTTGCCTAGTATTAGTTGATAATTTATTTATAAAATAAATTTATCGAAATATATGAAAGAAATTTATAAAAATAATCATTTTAAAATATCAAGTAAATATGGAAAACCAAACCAAAATTTCTAATCAAACCATCTCCTAGACAACTAGTCCAACTGCATTCAAAGTAAATAGAGTTGATGAAGTCTTTTGAAATCTTGAATTGAAAATTAAGTTTCTTAAGTTACTTTTTCACTTTAAGAGGAACATAATGAAAATTAAATCAATTAAAATTCGAATCTTTTGTTCTTTTTACCTCTTTAATAAAAAAAAATGAAAACAATTTTAAAAACTTGGATCGACCGAATAAATTAGGCTGCACTTTAATATTTTAAAACTTACCCTCGTTCGCTTTTGCACATATGCTGTTGCAAACTATAGCGAAACTCAGTCAATGTGCCACTCCCACTTGGCGGCCCTTCTACAACTACAACTACATCTTCCTCTTCCTCTGCGTCAACATGGCAACGCTGTCAGTTTGAAAGGATTATTGCCACTTGCCGCTTGCGGCGAACGTTCTCAAATGTAACACGTTTGAAACAAGTTTAGATACGTGAGCTGGTCGTATCTTTTTGGTTTGCGTTTGGTTGGGTTTGAGTTTGAGTCGCTTCTTTGGCTATGTAAAAAGTCATCAACGGCCCAGTCGGCCAGTCAGCCAGTCAGCCCAGTCAGATAGCCCAAGTTAGCCAGCCAGGCTAGGCAAAAGCGAAATGACTGCGACTCCGACTGCGACTGCGACTCCGACTGGCGACTGGTTTGACGGGCTTTTTGAATGGGCCCGCGGTCCCAGGCCACAATTTGCCCTCACTTCAGTTTGAACTCTCTGTGGCCAAGAGCCCCAGCCAAATAGTCGTAAAAATTCGCGATAATAAAAACAAAAAACAACAAAACTGCACCACTGATGAGATGCTCTGCGTAAAACAACCTAACAGCTAAAACAGAAACTAAAAAAAAAAGTTATAACGTTTCGGGTTTGCTTTGGGAGTTGTTGGAGAAACCAAAAGATTGATTGAAGACCCAAAAGTCATTCATCATGCAAAAACCCAGCATGACAATCAAACTTGAGCACCATTTCAAATATTCCTGCTTGAAAAATATTTGCACTCCTTTTAAGAACTAGCGAATATTGAAAACTGACAAAGTGAAAAAAATAGAATCGCAATCATGTACATTTTTTTTCTTTTCTTTAATTTCATTTAAAGCTATGAGCTTATTTTCTTAAAAAATTATTTAGGCTCGTTTTTTCAATGTCTAAATAAGGTGCTTGATAACTATTGAAAAGTGAAATTGACGTACAATTTATAGAAATTAATGTCAAATTTTTTAATTATTTGTTGCATAAAATTGTATGCACATTGAAAAAACGGCCCTTAGCTTATTTGACGCATTACAGTTGTCGAGTAATATTTATTTTCTCGCGCCAATTACTTTTAAATTTTTTTCAGCTAAATAAAATCAATTTTTATATAATATAAATAAATTAAATTATATAAATCAAAGCGGAAAAAAAATAAAAAACTTATTGTTCTGCAATAATAAACCTAAAAAAGTTGTTAAAAAAACCCCTGGATAATATAATCTGAGAAGGTGTCAACCCTTAGCCTAGCTCGAAAAGGTTATTGAAAAAGCCCAATTATTAAAACGCTGAGATTTCTGTGGCACCCCTGTATAACTTTTTTATAAATCATATAAAAAATTAAATCAAAATACATATGTATTGATTAAGCTTAAGAATTTATTAACAAATCTGAATTCATTATAAGTTTGACGAATGTACATATATATTTTAAAAACTTATTTCTGTATGCTTTGCACAAACTTGTACTACCCTTTCTGATACACTCTTTCGTTACAGGGTATGCAAATAAGCAAAATTGTGATAAGCAGATCTAAAGCTGACCATTTAAAGCTTTTGACAAGCATTTTGAACTTAAAGTTAAAACTCACCTTTAAAAGTTGAACTGCCTCTGTCGCTGCCTCTGCCGCCGACTGTATCGTGCATGAATGTAAATGTATGTGTGTGTGTGAAGCTCCTGCAGCTAGAAGATGATGTTTATGTTGACGCTGACGCTGACGATGATGTTGCTGTGCATCCTGGCGGCCATTTTGTACACATACAGCAGCTGCAGGCAAAAAAGTTCTGCATTTGCCTAAATCACATGTTTGTTGTTGTTGTTTTTGGTTGTTATTATTTGCTCTGTTGTTGTTGTTTTTTTTTTCAGTTTTTAATCGACTTTAACGGGTTTTGGTCCAACAATTTGGTTGCATGGGTAATTGGTCTGTTATTTTGTTTTATTGTTTGTATTGATTTACTGATTTACTGGCGGTTTTTTTTTGCGAATGACGAGAGAGGGGGGCGGAGTATCTGGGTATCTGTCGAGGGTTATAAATCAAGTTTTCTTAATGCTTTTCGAAAGGCCCACGCATAAAGGCAAACGGCAAATAGTTGAGAAATGAAACAAATAGAAAAACACAAATTAAAGTGTAATAATAAAAAAAGCAGTTAAACCACTTTATTGTTGTTGTTTTTATTTTTTGTCTCTCTGCTTCTGCTTCTTCTACTCTTTGCTTTTTTTATTTATTTTTTTGACAATGTGCCACAAAAGCGACGAAACAGCTGAAAAACAGCAACAGACGCTGGCGAACCTTTTGAGAGCCGGTTTCAAACAAACGCAGAAAAAAACCGAAACGAATCGAAACGAAACAAGTTGCAAAAACAAAAAAAAAAAGCCAAAAAGAAGTCAACGTCTAGTTGCAAGTGACGTCGTCAGGCGGACGTAGCGACGCGTCGACGTTGCGACGACGACAGCACAGCAGCAGCTGATTGGCGAAGCGCGCTTCTAGAACTTGTGCAAATGACCTGCAGCCGGGCTCTAAAAGCCTCAACGATATGTCAACTTATGTAAAGCTTCAATCCGCTACCAGCAATAGCAGCGGCTGCGGCTGTAACAGTGGCAGCGACAGCGACAGTGGCTGCAGAAATGAAATAACAACAAAAAAGAAGTGCTTTCCGGCATGTGTTCACTGCAAATGCTCGGACATGAGGGCAAGCGAGATGGCAGCAATGCAATTTACAGGCCAAATTCAAAGTAACAGCCTATGACGGCTATCTAAGTGTGTATGTCTGTGTGCTTTTGCGTGCATCTGTGTGCGTGTATGTTTATTGGCGTCTGCGCTTTGCTCGCACAGCTGAGAACATCGAAATGTTTGCTACTGCTGCCAGTGTTGCCATTTTATCTTTTTTACAACTCAACATTGCTATATTATAGCTGAAGTTAGCTATTTTATCCAATATTATCCAATTTAGCATGTTAAATAGTGCTTTTAAGCTATTTCTAGCTACATTTTTTGATTTTATACAATTAGTTTTTTTAGCCCTTAAAATTTGTTCAGCACTGGCGGCTGCTGCTGCTGCCACACGCGCTGTTGCTAGGGGCCCGACTGCAAAAGCTCAGCTGTTTTGTGGAATGATTGTAGAGAGGGGACGTGTGTGGTGAGGGGATGGTAATGTCTACCTGGCTGACTGCCTGGAATTTGTATTTGGCATAGCAACCCATGCGTACGTAACGGTTTAGGCGGTCAACGGTTTTCCCTATTGATTAAAGAAAATCTCCATTTAAATGAATGCATGTTATTTATTAAAACGCATTGGAAATGACGCAAAACTGGTTCCCACCAGCAGCCTCAGCAGTGCACAGTGTGGCAAAGCTAAATTATAACAGCACCGCGCGTACTACTGTGTAAGGACTGCAAAAGACCTTGCAATGGATGCGCACAGTAAATATCAAATTTTTGCGCTCCCCACACCCATTCTCTACTATTGCAATAACTTTTTCACAAGTTCTCTCTCTTGCTCTTCCTTGCTCGGTCGCTCTCTCGACTGTTGGCGCTCTCTCTCTTGTTCGCGCTCTTCAACATACCACACAGTGCAAACCTGTTTTATTGTTTAAGAATTTTCGCCGCCCGCCTGCCACACAGAACACTTGCCACCAAAACGTAACGTTTCACAACTTTTTTTGTTTGTATTTGTTTTCTTCTCTTTTTTTAAGGTTGCTGCTACCGTTTGGGCTGCTGGTCGCTGATATACCTATTGTTGTTGTCGTTGTTGGTGTTACAGTAAAACTAAAACGACACGCGACTACACCTATACACCCACACAAATTCTCACATGCACACACACAAGCACACAAAAGCGCGCGCGCTCAAAACACTCACACAAAACGGAATGGAAATGACAGAGGCCGACGGTCTCCACGTCCGCGCGCAACGATGAGAAAAAACGAACTGAACACTGAAATCGTTGTAGCTGTTTGAAGCTCTTTGGCATTGGCAACATGTTGGGGTAATTTCCACCAATTCTACAGAAATTCTAAGCAATCAGCCGGTTGCACTTCTTGCTCTTGATGTTAAGTTAAGACAACAGTAGTCAGTCAGTTTAAGCAACTTTCAGAGCAACCCTCTTACCACAGCAACTGAAAATGCAGTCAAAGCTGTTATGATCGCGCACAAGTGTGTTTATTATAATTCTAAAAATCGAAAGTATTTAAAATTATCTTGAATACAGCTGTTAAATTTGGATACTTAAAGTTGTAAGCGCGAAATACTGGACAAAAGGAAAACGAGAACACGGCCCATAATTCTTTGTGGATTGTGTCTCTACTAATGCAGGGTGTGTGTCATCACTGCTGAACTTAACGAGCTGCTCATTTAACATAAGTTATATTGTTCGTCGAATCGTAATTAAGCAAATGGTTCGTTAAGTGAGCAAGTAAGTTTTTGTACGCTCGGATATGTTAACATCGGGGAATAACAGTCCAAGCTTAACGAATTTTTGAACTGCGAGTGTTATGCGAATGTTATCGATAAATCATTGACAATATCGATAACATTTTAACAATTAGTGCAGCGCGCAATTTGAATGTGAGTTTTTATTCGTTAATTTAGCAATAAAGTACAATTTGTTAAAACCAAATTAATTATAAATTAGATTAAATAAAGAAGTTCATTTTAAATTATGTTTTGTGCACGTCACCCTTAATTTCATTTTAAGTTGAAACTTTAACTGGCGGGAGTAAAAAAGCCGATTTGAATTTGGTGAATTATTAAGAAACACGAAGTAAGTGATAATTTACCATTTAATTTACATGAGCATAAACAAAAAAATCCATAAAACATTTGATAAATTTAATAGCTAATTAAGACAAAATTTTTATTTAGCTAATTAAGATAAGACAAAAAGGCGAATAAACATAAAGCACTTGGTAACAATTGCTTAGGGTTAGGTTCTGCGTAAATTTATACATATGTATACGTAATTTATATACAAAGGACCAACAATGGGTCCATGTTAACAGTTTTTTGTTGCATATAAATACGAGCTATTGCTAGAGTTAATCATAATCGTAAATTCAAATACAAGCTCCAAGTTGTAGGGATTTAAGTACATTTATAATATTGATATAATATTCAAGTTATATATACTTATTTATATTTGGGAACATTGCCTTTAATCCGTTGGCCTTTATTTGGATTTATTTAGGGTGGATTTCTACTATTTTGATTGCACTATTACAACAAAGTGAAACAATCTATGTACAACAGAGCTTAAACTATATGAATATTCCAAATACTCAGAAGCTATAGATATGTCATGACAATAATTCGTATGTACAATATGAATAATTAAAATAAAGTAAATCAATTAAATAAATTTCTTTTCTTTACAACTGACAACTAAATATAAAAATATAAAAAATGATTTAAAATCAGGAACAACTTAAAGCTTACAATCTTATTATTATACAATTTACAAAATAGCTTATTTACGCGTTAAATTTGAAAGTAAACTTGATGATTTATCCATAGCATATTTCAGTTAGAAACTCTGTTGCACAAATCTTGTTTCATTGTTATGATTTACGTAATAAGTAAGTGAGATAATAATCCAACATATTGTGCAGAAAGGTACTTCGAAGGGGGGATTTATATTTTATTTGGTCATTGCTGGGCGACTTTACGTCGACAATCTGATCTTGGCCATGGCAGACGTATTGCGCTCCATGACTGCCCGCATCCGTTCCCGCAGATATTCACATATCGAGGTGTAGTTCTCATGATGCGCCAACTCCATGGCCGTTAATCCGTCCTGATTCTTGAGCAGCACATCGCTGCCGGCGGCCACCAGTTGCTTGCATACGGTCATGTGTCCGAACATGGCGGCCGCATGGAGCGCCGTCTCCCCATTGGGTAGAATGCCCAAATTGGGGCGATATTTTAGCAGCACGGTCACGACCGAGGCGTGTCCCTTGTGGGCCGCCTTG
Organism: Drosophila subquinaria; assembly: GCA_037043405.1. Classification (NCBI taxonomy): domain Eukaryota; kingdom Metazoa; phylum Arthropoda; class Insecta; order Diptera; family Drosophilidae; genus Drosophila; species Drosophila subquinaria. Next base: position 153,963 of record JBAMBL010001497.1, read on the forward strand.
AAGAGGGGCGTGGCGCCGTCACAGCGCACGGTGTCGATATTGGCGCCATTCTGTAGCAGCACTTTACAGATATGATCGTGTCCCATTTGAGCAGCTATCCAGAGCGGACTGGCGCCATCAATCCGCTTGATATCCATCGATGCATGCGCCAGGATCAGCAGAGATAGCACAGTCCGATGTCCATTCTGTGCAGCGATAAAAGCCGCCGAGGCACGATCCTAAAAAAGACAAATTTATTATAAAAATATCAGCTGGAAGTGATTTGTTTGATTGCTACCTTCATGCAGGCATTCACATCGGCGCCACAGTCCAACAGCTCTCTGATAATCTTCACATGTCCGCCCTGGGCGGCCACAAAGAGGGGAGTGCCACCATCCAATGAGGGCGTGTCCACCTTGGCGCGTGCCTTCAACAATATGCGAACCACATCCAAATGTCCACCCTGCGCGGCAAAGAAGAGCGCCGTGGTGCCTGTGGATCGGCGGGAATTCAGCTCCGCGCCTTGTTCAAGCAGCTCCAAAACACAATGGATGTGACCACCAGCCGCAGCCAGAATAAGGGGTGTGGTGCCGTCCTGTGAATGGAAGAAATGGAAACATGATTACGATTGGTATTCATTGTTCTTTACTTTTTAATACCCTTGCAGAGGGAATTTGGATTTTGTCATAAAATGTGTATTAGCCTGGCCGCGGCTTGTATGGAGTTTTTTCAAGTTGGCGATATCAATGAGCGCCGGGCTGAAAAATATTCGTTTTCACCCCTAGAATACACCTGCAAAATTTGAGCCTGATCGGAGTTCATTTGATGGACCCGAAAACGGGTCAAAGGTCACCCCAAGCCATTTGTATGAAAAAAATCAGTTGTTGTATGGAAAACTTTTTTGTTTCTTAAGATATCTCTACGAAACTTACTACATTCTAATAGTTTATTACTATATACATTTTGGCAAAGTTTTATTAAAATCGGACTACCATATCCTATAGCTTCCATAGGAACAATCGGGTGAAAATCACCTTTAGTAAGAAAAACTTTTTTGTTTCTGAAGATATCTGAACCAAACTCACAGATTGTATGCTTAGGACTGTCTCCTACAATCTGACCAAATTTGGTCGAAATCGGACTACCATATCCTATAGCTTCCATAGGAACAATCGGATGCAAATTCACCTTTAGTATGAACAACTTTTTTGTTTTTTTAAGATATCTCTACAAAACTTACAGATTGTATGTTTGGTACTGTCTTTTACATACTGACCAAATTTGGTCAAAGACGAATGACCATATCATATAGCTGCCATAGGAACAATCGGTTGTTTTTTGAACACTATTTGATTAAGAGATCAACAGGGGCGTTTCTGGTTTGGATGCTAGCAAATGACGTTCCTGCGCTTTTTAGCACTGGCGAAATCGATTTTTAACGATTTTTACGGTTATAAAAAGAACAGGGTATTAGCCTCGAACTTTGATACAACTTCCTCCAACACTGGTCTCGAACGAGGTGCCTGTATTGTGTATTGGATGATCTTCTCGGTCGAAATCTGATCTATCTTGGATGCCGTCATCACATTTATAAGATCGTACTCAAGGCTGTCTTTGAGAAAAAGTTTGGAAAAAGCAGTGGACCCGAAACTTAAATTTTTAACAGATTTCCGGATATATGGCCAAAGATAAATCAAACTGAGTTTCAACACGGTTTGGAAGATAAAAGTGTTGAAGCAAAGATTTCTCTAAATGAATGAGAAGATCTCAAAGAGTTTTGTCGAGCAAAGCTTAAGCTTCCACAGATTTCTAGCGACTACAATGAGCTTTTAGAGCTGACAGTGGTATTTCTTGGCGAAAATGTTGGTGCTTTTCGGACTTGTGGGGCGACATCTCATGCAAGATTTATGGCAAAGGCAATTTATAGCTTTAAAATCTTCCATTTCCAACATTCGAGACGAATCAATATTTGTAGTTAAGCTCTACATAAAGGCTCTGTTTTAATGTACCAATGCTATTGCATGTCCCAATCAGCACTTAAGATTTTTGCAAGCAGCTATCGTATTTTCAAATATCCATACAATCGTCTCTGAAACAATTGCTAATAATATGAAAAATCACTTGTGGTACTTAACACCTGATGTAGTGGGCTTAGCATTTTTTGACCCGTAAGTATCGATACAAGAAAAAAGATATATGGTTAAAAGACTTAAAGCAATGGAACCTGCAGTGCCATTTAATAATTACAGACAAATTTTTGACGTCAAAAATATTATAAAATGCAGCCTATGTGATTTTGTGTCATACAAAACCATAAATCTTTTGTCCAGTTTCGAGCTTCAAGCTGATTTCCTCGAGGTTGATCCTTCCGAATGGAATGATAATAAGAATTATCAAAGTGCTTCTAGGTTCTTCAAGAACCTTTGTGTAGTCAATGATGTTGCTGAGCGCGGAGTAAAGTTTATGAAAGATTACAACAGAATTTTAACACGCGATAAGTCAGAGGCACAGCTCATTTTACAAGTTGTTGAGCTCTATAAACAAAAACATCCGAGCCATAAGAAGTCCGAATTGAGTTAAATTCTAAAATCATTTTCATTTTTATGTATCTCTGTGATTTACTTTTAATGTCCTTATTTAAATAAGAGAAATATATCTGAGCATTGAAAATATATTAAATAAAATAAAATTTGTTTTTTTTCTTAGTTTGTCTAAAAAATCTCTAAGAAATCTTGTACCAAGCTCATTTTCCACCCGATTGTTCCTATGGAAGCTATAGGATGTAGTATTTCGATATTGAATAAATTGGGTCGAAATGTATTTACCATAATAACATACAAAAAATGGACACTAAAATGTGTGTCACACAACTAATTTTTCACCCGATTGTTCCTATAGAAGCTATAGGATATGGTAGTCCGATTTCGACCAAATTTGGTCAGATTGTAGGAGACAGTCCTAAGCATACAATCTGTGAGTTTGGTTCAGATATCTCCAGAAAAAAAAAAGTTTTTCTTACTAAAGGTGATTTTCACCCGATTGTTCCTATGGAAGCTATAGGATATGGTAGTCCGATTTTAATAAAACTTTGCCAAAATGTATATAGTAATAAATTATTAGCATGTAGTAAGTTTCGTAGAGATATCTTAAGAAACAAAAAAGTTGTCCATACAACAACTGATTTTGTTCATACAAATGGCTTGGGGTGACCTTTGACCCGTTTTCGGGTCCATCAAATGAACTCCGATCGGGCTCAAATTTTGCAGGTGTATTCTAGGGGTGAAAACGAACATTTTTCAGCCCGGCGCTCATTGA
>JBAMBL010001498.1:0-23753 GCA_037043405.1 Drosophila subquinaria
TTGCGGCAGATAAATTATTTTATAATCAAAAATATAAAATCGTTTGTTCTACTTTTTCGAAAAATCGCTAGTTTAGCGGGAAATCGCTAAAAACCGCTTAAATTTAAGCCCCCATAGCATCCAAATGATAGAAGCTACAGATGCGATCTATATGTCGTTGAAAAGGTATTTCGAAGAGCTCTTAGACATACCTTAAAAGTTTTTTTTTAATTATAAGGGTAAACAGTTACAGGTTAAATAAGGTATTTTTTCCCACATTTTGACAATTTAAGAAAAATCTACACAACAAATCACATCAAATATTGCAATTTTAAAATTTCTGATGTCTTATTCAAAAATTTCTGATATCCCATAAAAAAACCTCTTTACGAGGTAAAAGTCTAGTGACGAAAACATTTTCATGCCCCAAAATTTCTGATATCCAATTTTGTGACGAATAATATTAAGTTTTACACATAAATTATTTTAAACAAAATTTTTGCATTCGGCACTGCGCAAAACAGTGAGTTTTATTTAGTATTAGAATTGAAACATTTTAGCGCAATGTGCCGGGTGCCAAAATTTTGTTTAAAATAATTTATGTGTAAAACTTAATATTATTCGTCACAAAATTGGATATCAGAAATTTTGGGGCATGAAAATGTTTTCGTCACTAGACTTTTACCTCGTAAAGAGGTTTTTTTATGGGATTTTAAATGACAAGAATTCTTATCACATTCTCTTATAATATAAAAAAAAACTATGCTTATCAGCTTTTTGCGGTTTCTTAAAGTAGGTAACAATTTTATTGTATTTTAGACTACTTTTTTCTGTTTATAACTTCTGACTCATGTTTTGCCAGCCCGCTCAAATATAACGAATATGAGAAAATTGATACTAAAAAGTGAGTAAAATGTGAGTGCTCGTATTTCCCTTTCACGAATAGCTTTTAATTAAATCAGACAGTCAGCTGTGTTCCTCTAGAATATTATAAATAAATAAAAATACGTTTGCCAAATTATCAGTTAGATAAGAAGCTAAGAAATTTAATATTCCGCAACATTTTATGGTGTCAAGTCATTTAAAAACTAAAAATAGTTAGAGTCCAAGACATTAGAAATGAGTACGTGACACGGATTACTATGAATATTTAAATAATAATATAAAAATATAATACTTAGCTAAGTTTATAATACCAACAAAATGTATGCTGCCAATGTACAAATTTTCTTGAAGTTTAATAGTGTTTTCAAAACCACTATGAAAGGACAGATACGAATATCTGATACTTTTTATAATTTTTTTGACTTTAAGAAATAAATGTTAAATGCTAAAAATCACTTACTAAATTATTTCATTTAATTCTTATTTCGTAAATCGTTTTAAATATTAACAATATACATTTGCAAGTGTAATTAAGTACATTTATTTACAGTGAACCACAAATGTCTTCATACAGCATAAATTTGTCAAAATTGTGTATAATAAAGATGTTTTGATGAGGGTTTCTTATATTAATCTTTTATTACATTAAATCCCGTTCTAATGATGCAAATATTTCATTAGTCCATTTAGTACACATCAAAAATTTTGAATTTTAAAAAAAGTGAATTTTTAATTTTTTTTCCTCGATTTTTTCGAAAAAATATTTTGATGCAGAAAAATCCTTCAAACAATTGTAAGAGTGACTGCAATTTTTCAAAAATATTTTCGCTAGTATTTTTTATAATTTTTTGAAAAACCTAAAAATTACGATTTTAATCCTTTTTTGCTACTTTTCACGCAAAAAGTGGCATTTTTGAAGTTTTCAAAAAATTATAAAAAATACTAGCAAAAATATTTTTGAAAAAAAAAATGTTTGCTGTCACTCTTAGAATTGTTTTGAATAACTTTTCTGCATTAAAGTATATTTTGGAAAAATCGAGGAAAAAAGTTAAAAAATTTACTATTTTTAAAATTCAAAATTTTCTTAAAAATTATTTCCAAAATGGACCGTTTGTATTCTGACGACAACACTAAGTAAAATAGTAAGATTGTAACGTAAACCATTTTAAGACATAGAAATATATTGAAAGTTTAATTTAAAACAAGTTTTACAAGCTGTTTTCGATATATCGAATAAAATTTGATAAACAGTTAAGTCTTCAAAGCTTCAAAGATTTTCATTCATTTCCCATAGAAATAATCAAAGTTCTACGTGTTTTAATTTTAATATTTCTATATCATTAAATATTGAAAATATATTTGCATTAAAAACACAATGTTTTTTTTTTTCAATTTCATATAATCGCGCGACAATTTAAAACTACTGCAATATATATTTGCTTTTTTTTCTTTTTCAATATCTGCTCAACTCTGTGAGTCTCTGAACGATTGTTGTTGATTGTTTTGACTTTAATTTAGAACTATTTTGTTTTTGTTTGTTATCATTTTATCAATGTCTTGCTCGTGGTTTATGTACATACAATACGTTCTCCCAGGTATGCGTCGATATCGGTATCAATAAAGAGCAAACTCTTTCTGATATGACGACTGAAATAGCAATAGAAATTCGAGTAGATTGTCTGAAATCCAGTCACATTTGAGACGTTGCCGTTGTAAGGTGTCGGAGTGAACAATTCGTGAATTAAATGTGTATGAATAGTGAGTGTGAGTGAGAGTTATGCAGAACATGTTCTGTTATCGATATCGGTACTCGTATTTGCTCGTAGTTATGGCAATTGTGGGCACATACAATGCCCAGATCATACCACTGTCGAGCTATTGCCACCAGGTGAATGATTCATGTACCTGCGAGCCACAATCGAATCTAGTGCGCGTCCATTGTCCCAACGAATACGCGATGATCATGCAGATCACGGACAACGGCACAAAAATTTCCATGAGCTATTATTCCACCTCTGGTGCTCGGTGGCTGCCGCGCTTCGATATCAGCCAGGTGGCCATGTTTGAGTTTGACGCCTACAACTATTGGTCGGAGACGTTCTTTGGGGATCTGCTGAGTGCTCTGGGTGTGCAGGAGGTGCTCAAGGTTCAGTTTCGTGATCGCAGTCTCGAGACGGAAGTCAGCGTCCAGGAGGAGTTGGATGATCTGGATGCTGAACTGGCTGTGGCGAGTAATATCAGCACCTGGTTCTTTAGTCCCGTGCCTGCATTGGAGTACTTCAAATACGAGAGCCTTCAACAGGTGCTGCCCGAGACCATATTCCAGGCCTTTGATAGCTTGAAAACTCTGGAACTTAAATTGGCTGTACGCAAGTTGCCCACCAAGCTTTTCTCCTCCGTTTCGAGCAGTCTCCAAACGTTGTCCATTTCGAATCCGCACATGTTTCATTTTCGACCGGAGTTGCTGCAGGAGCTGCAACAGCTGCGCAATCTCAGCCTGAAGCTATCACAGCCAGCCGGTGAGAAGCCAGATAAGCTGAGGAATCACGTGTTCACCTCCATGCCGCAGCTGGAGGAGTTGCGTTTGACACGTGCCACCAACCATGTGGATGCCAAAATGTTCAAGGGCAGCTTCAAATTGCGATTCATTCGACTCAATAAAAATCCACAGCTGAGTGAACTCCCCAGTGAGCTATTCCTCGATCAGGGCAATCTCACGCTATTGGATCTATCCTGCAATGCATTGTCCAAGCTTCCTGTGGATCTCTTCAACAGTCTCAGCAATCTGCAACTTCTCGATCTGTCCAGCAACAGGTTAACCAACTTATCAAGGTGGGTTCCACTCTCTGCGCTCTGCTGATTAGAAGAAGGCACAAATCAATGGCCGATAGACGCAAATCAACAACCACAACTCAAATAATAAATCACAGTACCTCACACTGTTCCTTAGTTTTCACTTATTTTTATTACTTATCACTTATTTCTTATCGCTTATCAGCGGCGCCAATTATCAAATGACAGCTGAAAAGTTATTGATTTCTTGTTGTTGAATTTGATGCTTTGAAAACAAAATTTGAGGATAAGGAAATTAAATGTTGTTGCTTTGAGATGGTTTTCTCTTAAGATTATTTCAACGTCATGTATATAATTAGAAACATTGTAGTGCTGGGTATATGTACAATATATAGAATCTTTATCTACACACTTATCATTAGTTATTTTTATTCACCTGATAGTTAAAATTTAAATTATTTCATTTTTACTTAAAATGTAAATTATTTATCCAGATCTATTGCCAATTTAAACATACCCCTATACCTTATATACCAAAGTATTGATTAAGTGAAGTTCGAATCCTGGTAAAGGAAACTAATTAATTAATCATGTATAAAATTTAAGGTCACCTGAGTAATGTCAGCAGCTAACCTAATTTGTTAATTAGTTTCACTAATGCTGAATTATTTTATTTTTTTAGGTTCACACATTCAAACTATATAAATAATTTTAAGACTCTATTTAATACGTAAACAAAAACCAGTAAATAGGTTTTGGGTTAATTAAAGGTTAGCTAAAGTGAATATCATGTATGTAAATATTAGCAGTTGCTGAAAATTCAAAATTAATTAACAATTATTTAATTATAGGTACTTATAGTTGAATAACTTTTTCTTTAACTTTTTGATTCACATTACATAAAATAATCAAATTAATTAATTTTACAAAACTTTAACTAATTATTAAAATACTTAAATAGAACATTTTAATTACTTATGTAAATAAATTTTAATAAGAGGCTAATTATAAATGAATTCTAGAGGTGAAAAGAATTTATCGACCCTCTACTTTTCTTTGGTTGTTGATAGTTGTTAGTTGATTAATTCTACTTATTTCAATTCGTAACCAATTAGTTTCAGGCTTACAGAATTTTCTTTGTGTTATAATATATAAAGTAATCTCTATCGATTTTATAGGTATTTCGTATATAATAGTTTTGCCAATAGAGACAGTTTTTCTCCAATCTGAATATCGTAGAAATTGTGAGCTTAATTCCCTAATAACTTTTCATCGTTCCGCAGTGAAATGTTTAAGCCGCTGACGTCGCTCGGAAAACTGGTACTTAACCAAAACTCGCTGACCTCTCTGAATCCCACGACATTTAAGAATGTGCGAAGTCTCAACTTTATCGATATGCGTGGAACGCAATTTTACGGGACCAAGCTGACGATGCCCTTCGAGGCCCTGGTGTGCACCAACGAGGAGACCTGTCAGTACAAGTCGGACCACTGGGAGTGCGATCCCCACTGCATCTGCTGGGTGCAACGACAAACGTGGCAACTCTTTGTGGACTGCCGTGGAGCTGCCCTGGAAAGTCTGCCGCCATTGCCACGGAACTATCTGGTTCAGACGGTGCTAAAGATGAAGAACAACAGCATTAGTGAGCTGCCAGAAGATGCTAGCCAGGTGATTGGATTTGCCAACGTTAGTGTCCTGAATCTGGCGGACAATCAGCTGAGCAGTTTGGATGCAGCTCGACAGCTGCCTGACAATCTCAGCCTGCTGGATGTGCGTCGCAATCAGATCAGCGTCTTTGATCAAAACTTTATCAATTACCTGCAACAGGAGAACAACACGTTGAATGTGTTGATGGCGGGCAATCCAATGTCCTGCGACTGCAATGCGTTGCCTCTGCTGGGATTTGTGAGAGCTCAGCCCCAGCGAGTGCCGGACATTGGGGACATTTACTGTCCCAGCTGGCCGACAAAGCCCTTCCAGCAACTGGAGGTCTGGGAGCTGTGTCCTTCGTATGTCCTGCTCATCGGCTGCATTGTGGGCTGCCTGATCATTGTGGCGTGTCTGATAAGTGTCGTGTATCTGATCTATCAGCAGGAGCTGAAGATTTGGCTCTACAATCACAATCTGTGCCTGTGGTGGGTGTCCGAGGAGGAGCTGGACAAGGACAAGACCTATGATGCCTTCATATCCTATTCTCACAAGGACGAACAGCTGATAGCTGAACTGCTGCCCAAACTGGAGAACGGCCTCCACGCATTCCGGGTCTGTCTCCACGGACGCGATTGGCTCGTCGGCGATTGCATTCCCGAGCAGATTGTGCGCACCGTGAATGACTCCAAGCGGGTCATCATTGTCCTGTCGCAGCACTTCATCGACTCGGTCTGGGCGCGCATGGAGTTCCGGATTGCCTACCAGGCGACGCTGCAGGACAAACGCAAGCGCATCATCATCATTCTATACAAAGAACTGGAGCACTTCGAGGGCATCGACAGCGAACTGCGCGCCTATCTCAAGCTCAACACATATCTCAAGTGGGGCGATCCACTCTTCTGGAGCAAGCTGCACTACGCCATGCCCCACAATCGTCGCGTGCTCAAGGGGCAGAAGAAGCATGTGGGTCCACTCATCTGATTCATAGCCACACTCTGATTGCACTCATAGTCTCTAGGATATCGTAGTTAAGAAAGAGGGAAGAAAAAACTAATGTTTGGCTTAAAAATATATTTAATTAAATTTGGCTACTTAAATTAAGTTTAGTTTAAGATTCGGAATACGAATAAATACAATTTCTCATCTATATTTATAATCTGTACTGTCGTATATTATATATATAATCGTATATTATTAATAAGGCTTGGTTTTCTTACTACATTTTTCCTATATAAATGTTAAGATAAAGTAAGTTATTCGGAAACATTATTAAAGTACTTATAGAAAAAAAATGAAATGAAATATCTAAATAATAAATTATTTCTTGATGACAACTTAAATTTTTCTTTGAAGACTTTTTGAAATTAGGAAAAACTATGCAAATCAAGCATTATAATTTAAATAATACAAAAGCATTTTTATTTCTCGCTTTGATGTTGCCTTATTTGAAACTCTGAGTATTGGAACAAACTTTGGATATGTAATTCGATTTTTATTAAACTTTAAATTTTTTTTAAAATTTGAGTAATTAACGGCCGCTAAAAAGGGTTTCAAAAATTGATATGGAATTTACTAATTATATATGTACATATAGATTGTAAACCTTTATAAATTGTTTCCCTTTTCCATTAAGCTCTATTTGGTAGATTTAACCGATGTTTTTTTTAGTTTTTCCTTGGGAAATAATATCTTTGATTCATTTTAAAATAGAAACAATTTAAATTTCTCCTTTCGAACCAATTCGAAACAGGTTTATGGTCTTAATGGCGTCTAAATCAATCAGCTCAAATAATTACAATCCCTTGGATAGTATAATTCTGCAATATAATCATCCAACTGAGGCTTAAGGTAATTAATTTAAGCTATCCTCAGCTGCTTGCCACAAATCTTAGAAATAATAATAATAATAGCGGACAATAAAACGGCAACAGGTACTGTCACCTTTTCAGCTTAGCCCAGATCTATTTCTGCTCATTTCCCCACACAAAAAGTTTCTTCCTTGAAAAATATGTTATTGTTTTCGAGACATTTTAATTAAAATCTAAAGCTGGACATGTTTTACAGTCATTAATTATGTTTCAGAGTGTGGAGTCGTGTTTTGTTGTAAAATGAAAAAAATGATTAAATAATATATTATTAAATTTGAGGATTTTTTTGGAGGGATCTATTATATTTTTAAGAATGCTAGCATATTGTAAAACTTTAATAAAACGGCAACAAGTTATATGTGTGTGTGTGTACTGTTTGGAATCATTGTACTAAAAGTAGACTATCCACTTCATCCGATTGCCATGTCATTTAGCTTGTCATTTTGTCGCCGACATTACAATGGCTTCCGTTCAATAAACTAGCTTAAATATTTATTTAGTCGACAGTGCTTCAAAGTGGGCCTAGCTCCAGCGTCGGACTCTAATTATCCACTTCAGTAATTGTGCTGACCTTCAACGGTCGGGCCCCCAAGTCGGCGGAGCTCCAGCCCAGTTGGACACTGAGCATAGCCCTTGGCAAATAGCAGCCAATTTTGAGTGAAATAAAAATATAAAAGAAAAGATGAGCAAAAAACATTTGGCCAAGTTTCGCTTTTACGCTGTCAGCCCTTTTGGCCGCAATTGCTTGGTCTTTTGGATATCAACTATGAGTGTGTCTGTGTGGGTGTGTGTGGGTGTAGATGTGAATGTGGTTGTGTGTGTGCTCAAATGGGTCTTGAAGATTCATTGGCCGCCCGTCGGCCGTTGCTTTGTGGGCGTTTAAAAGTGTCATAAGACAAACGGCATTGAAGCGAAAATAACCTCGCAATTTTAGACTTGAAATTGCAAGCTCCGAATTTAAAATTTTATATGAATTGCTTCTTTAATTTTGATTTTTATTTGGGGAAAAATCAAAAAAAATATTTCCATTACCAATTGTGTTTTTCTTATAATTTCGCGTAATTCTGTGTAAAATGTATACAATGTTGTGCATTTCTGGTGCCAATTATTAACAACATTATAGAAAAGTTTGACAGTATTAAGTATAACTAAATTACAAGCTACTAGCTGATAAGACCCTAAGTTCTCTTTTGCACATTTAAACCAAAATACGCAAGACGCTAAAAAGTTTTCGGCTATTTATATCACAGCCACCCAGAAAAATAAATTTTCTAAATTCGAACTGTCATGTGTTGAATGAATACTGGAAAAAATTCTCTAGATTTATCAGTTTTTTTTTTTTTTTTTTTTTTTTTATATGACGGGATGTAATTTTATATTTGCGTTTCATTCCGAAGAATTTAAAAACACATGCTTGACTTTATTGACGGGGGGAATCGAACCCAGTTTTTTTTTCAAACTGGAAGTTCTACTTATGTGATAGGTCGGCTACTCTAACCACTGAGCTACCACCGCACGATTTATCAGTATCTTCGATTAATTAAAACCAATTTGACATCACATTACATTTTTTTATAAAATTGGAGCATAATTTAAATTTGTTGAATAAAATCTGAAATAAAAGTTAATTGACTGTGACATTAATCAGCTTAAGCAGAATTTTATTATGTACTTGATGTTGTTAATGCTGAGATTTATTGTATATATACAAACCTATAGAATCTACATGTGTGTATGTATGATATATGTATATGTATGTATGAGTAGTTGCAGTTAAATGAAGCTCGGCTGAATGAAACGCGGCAACTAATGGAAATTGATTGCAGGACTCACGCTTTGCAGCTGCCGCACACAATAATTTCAGCTCATATTTCATAGTCTCGATTTCTGCACCCAACTCGTTCCATCCCATTCCACCTCCTCCCACCTCATTCCATCTCGTCCTTTCTCCTTTCGTTCGTGCCTCAGACATCTCAGCATCTCGTAGTTATCACAAACATCTGTTTGCAGCTGCTCTTCATTTATCATAACTTTCGAAAGCAACTACTCGTATAAAAATCTGCTTGTAACTTCTCTCAAGCCTCGAGCTCACACCACAAATTTATGTTGCCGATGCTGTACGTGACCTAGTCGGGCGTATACTATTTGCAAGACTGTTGCCGATGCCCAAACAGTTACCAATAAACTAACGGACCTCAACTAACTATGCAGCCTGAAACTTGAATGCATAACACACAAGGGGTTAAAGGCCCTTATTATGTTTATTTGTATGTGTATGTGAATGTGCTAATGTGTGTGTGTGTGTGAGTGACTATGTATTTGTGATTGGGCGTGGGTGCTTTGTCCGGATTGAAATGTGGTCTTTCCAAAGCCCAAGCGCATTTGTTACATAAAATGGAATCGACAGCAAGTCATTTGAACCATAAAACTAGCAGGACACAAATCACAATAAACGAGTATGTATGAGTTTATTCGATATTATTTGCTGAGCATTGCAATTGTGTGCATGTTGCAGTTGCATTTTATTATATTTGATTTCACTGCCAGCTCTCAATTTCATTTCACAATCTCAGCTCTTTGGCTTCCATTTTCAGAAGCTCAACAGTTATTTGACAATATGATTTAAAATATATTGAAATATACTCGTACTTCTTTAAACATAACAGCTAGTCAAGGAAACTCGAAGTATATTTAAAGAATTTCAAAAAAGTCATAACAATTTGTTGTAGTAGATACCACTTTAAACTTGCATTCGTTTAATCTACAAAATGAAATAAAACTAATATTTACATTGAATAACAATGCATAAAATAAATTGTGAATGAGTTTTTTAATTTTTAAAAATATACCTTGAATTTATAATTTTCTGAAATTGAAAAGAGTTTTAACAATTTGAAATATGTTCGAATAAATTAAATCTCTGATATTTATGGCCGACATTTCTCATCTGAGATTCTGACTTTTTTCTACTCCCAACAATGAATACCGGGTGTGGACTGAAGATAAAAGTTGACATTGAAAGATATTTTAATTTTACCACAATTAATTCATTAGACTTTCAATATATTTAGTCGCTCATAGAAATAAATTCTCTTAGCAAGTTGTCAGAGCAAACAATGCTAATTCTAAGAGAGACTCTTCAAGAGAGTAAGTAAGAGTCATTGGGGGACTGATAAGAAACAATTCATCTCACGTAAATCAAAATCTGGCAAAATACTTGATAACAGAACCCGAAATTGAATGTGGTTTCAATTTAATAAGAATTGTTGCTCGAAGTATACAGAAGCGAGATGAATATTGTATTAAATAAAATATTAACACTTTTATTTATAAGTGCCTTCGTGCAATTAAGTGAACAATCGATGGACAGAGAACAACACTGCTCAGTTCTCAAAGAAAACGAAAATCAATGTGGCTACTATTGTTACAATATAGTGAAACCTCTACTGCAATATTTGGAGACGATAAAGTCCAAGGAACAGCAGTACGAAGAATTTCTAGTTAAAGTTCATAACCTTGAAATGACAATAAAACATATGGAAAGTACAATTGCAGTTCAAGAAATACAGCTGGAAAAACAGCTCGAATTGACACAAGTCTATAAAGAGAAAAATATAATTAGCGAAGAGTTGCTAAAGGAAAAGAATAAACAAATAATGGAATTAGAAACTCAGATATTACAGCATCAGAGATCAGAAACAGATTTAAAACCCTTGAGAAATAAAGAAGACAATATAGTTATGAATGAAAAAATTAAAATGCAACTGGAAAGTCCAAATAACTTGAACTTAGATTCTACAGTCAAACAAAATCCAATAATTGTGTCCACAGAAATCTCACCATCAAACATGAATCACAATAATGTTCTGATTCCCCAGATACAAATCTTGGAAAGTGATAAGTCCTCAGAAACCGAGTATTATTTTGATAAATATCTGAGTAAAAATTGTATAGGTAAATCATCGGATGTGTACATGCTAAAAATACCCGGCATTCAGCACTTTGCGATACCCTGTGATTCAACTTTAGCTGGTTCGGGATGGACAGTAATTCAGCGTCGTCAGGATGGTACTGAGAATTTTAATCGCAACTGGACAGACTATCAGACGGGCTTCGGAGACTTGCGTAAAGAGTTCTTCATCGGATTAGAAAAGCTGCATCTTATTACAAATTCGCAACCACATGAATTATATATACATCTTGAGGATTTCGATAACGAAAGTCGATATGCACTTTATAATCATTTTGTCATAGGCAATGAAAGCGAATCCTATGCAATTAAATCTCTAGGAGATACTCTGGAAATGCGGATAATGCGTTAGTGAGGCACAAGGATATAAAATTCTCAACACCCGATCGTCATTTTGATAATAATTGTGCAGAGAATTTTGAGTCTGGCTGGTGGTTTAATGATGGCTGCTATCAATGGTAAAGCGTAAATTCTTTAAGTTAACTGAATTAGTTCATCAAAATGTTTTATTTACAGTAATCTAAATGGACCATACATCAGTCAGAATATGCCCAATTCAAAGGCTATTGAATGGAGAACTTGGCACTTTAAGCCTCTTAAGTTCGTTCAAATGATGATCAGACCAAATCGTATAAAATAAAATTTAAAAATATATAGTTTATGATTAAAAATGATTAAATCTTTAACGAAATAATATGCAATATGTTCCGACTCATCGTTACTATTAAAGGACTTCGTCAGTAGTATAGTTTTAAGTATAGGAAAAATTTCAGAAATAACTAAATTGGGGAAAATTATTAAAAACACAGAAGAATATTTCTATTTATGAATTAAAAATGAGGAAACCAAAATTAGAAAAAATGTAATTATGAACAAAATTGGGATGGTAAAAAATAAGGAAAGTCAAATGCGATAGTATTTTAGTAATTATAAAATCTCTCACGATTTCGATATTTTGACTTCTCACTGATTTCTACAACTCACCATTTATATGGTATATATATACTTTAAAGGATCAGAGATGCCTCCTTCCCCCTGATATAATCATTAAAGCGTATAAATTATATGCATGACACTGTTTGACCATTCCTCATTCTGTCCCAGTCCTTGCAATGAAATGGTAGAAACGCACAGCACTTTGCTTTGATTATGTGCAACGCAGCACATGGCAACTGTTCATATACTAGGATTACTTTCGTGAATCCAACCAGTTGCAGACAACGCCCAGAGCTGGAGAGTGGCGCAGTTGATAAATGAACCGTCACGATGGGTAGAGAAAGGGAATGCAACGGAACAAAAAACTCGACCACAACTTGAAGTATATCAAAATTGCAAACGTATGTTGACAGATGCAGTTGCTCAGTCGTTAATCCCCGCCAGCTGTCACGTGGCATAATTCCATGCATTTGTCTTTGCATTTGTACTCGCAAATGGCAAAATACTATACTCCAGCCACTGTCCGAGAAATCAATCGGAATTGCCGGCAAGTCACCTCCCATGCTGGGCATTAATCAAAAACTCATTTTGGGTGGGTGTGCCAAGGACGAACTATGGAAGTACTTGGCCACTACAGGCTGCAGTGGCAGCAGCTGTAGGCTTAGGTGATTAGTTGTGCGTTAACCCCGCTGTGGTTCAGTTCAATTCAGTTTGGTTCAGTTCAGTGTGGTTTGGTTCGGTTTGGCTGCTTGGCTGCTGCACTAGCAAATTGCATTGAATTATTCATTATTCATTTCAATCTTTTTTGTTGGCCAGTTCAGTGAAAACGGCTTTTTTGGCGCACTTGCAGATAAATGTGCAGTGGAAATTGATGTGGCCAACTGTCGTTGGCATGTGGTGGCAGCACCCCTCGGCCAATTAATAACGTGTTTGTTTGTGTGTTGTGTGTGGCATTTATCTTCGGTAACAGACGAAAATTGCTGCACTTGCGTCACTTGACTCAACACGACAACAATTGATTGACGCTACGGAAAAAGCAATTTATTAAAGACCCGAAAATACATCTATTATTGAGTGGTACTCACTCACATTATGAGCCTTCCAAGCCACTAATTGAACCAGGACACACAAAAGGAGCCAACCATCTTCCATGTTAAGTCAGTTCCCAGTTGTGATTCAACGACAGCAGCAACAAAAAAAAATCGTCTTGTTTAACGCTCGAGTGCAAATTGGATTATCCGCCAACAAAGGCAAAACAACAACAAATACAACAACAATGCTTGACAGGATGCTGAAGCTCAATGCAGCAGATCTCCTGGTATGTCCCTGAATCAAAACTTAGCTATAAATATTTGTGCAAGCGTAATTCAAGTCCAATTCTGCGCACAACTTTAATCAGCATAGTCTAAACTTGTTAACTTCGTTATTAATTTTTTACTGCATATATGGTAAATATTATATATTTAAACGATTAAAAAACTGAGTAAAGCTACCCGAAAATTCAAGGTCTGTTTCTTACAGTCCAGTTAAAATTTAACTAAGAGATATCTTTTGACTTAACATTAATCAATTAATTTATTAATTTTGAGACTCTATCTCTCCATCGAAAAGAAGGGCCTTTATTTGTATCATACTTGTTAAATTTCGATTAGAATTACTAATCAACTATGATGAAAAATTTGTGATTATATAATGATTACGATTACAAAAAATCAGAAATAATCTAAAATTATTACAATTAGTCAAAAATATCCAGAAAAAAACAAAACTAATCCAAAATAATCTTTCTGATTGTTTCGGATTATTATTGATTTTTTTTTTTTTTTTTGATTATTTTGGCTACTTGGATTGTAAAAATTGCAAATATTTTGATTTGAATAGTCATAAATAATCCGAAATAATCAGGAAATAATTAAAAATAATCCAAGTACTCAAAAAGATTTTTTTTGATTTTTTCTGATTACTTTTGAATAATTGTAATAATTTTAGATTATTTTTGATTTTTTGTAATCGTAATCATTAAATAATTGGGCAATCCCGAAAATAATCGTAACTAAATCATTAGTTCGACTTTTAAACGAAAATATTCTAATTACTAATGATTATGATTACTAATCATTATTTAACAGGTATGATTTGTATACATATTTGAAACATTATGCTTACCGATATGAATGAGGCGTTCCTGAGTATGTTAAGTGTATTCTTAATCAGGCAAAAAAGTCTCTTGATTTTAAAATTAATTGTTGTACAAAATATGCAGCTAGTTAATGTTTAAACAAGCCAGATTTTACGGCTGCAACAAAACTGAATGATCAACCAATGTTTTAAACCAGAGGTGGGCACGCCATGGCTCCGGGAGCTAGCGGCTGCTCCCGAATTCAGATTTCGTGCCCACCGCTGTTTTAAACAAATACTCATGACCATATGGTGGAAAAATAGAAACACTCCGCAAGGGTATTTCACCTTAATCACCCAGAATGGAATTTTGCTTTTGTTAAAAAATTCATAAATCATTAATAATTTGTTTTTATTATCTAATTCGATTTGCAATAATAGTCAAGTGGTTTTTATTAATATAAGAATAGTGAAATGCTCTTAAAATTAAATGTTTTTCAAAATGTGTGTAAAAAGTTTGTGAATGGCAAATTCACCGATGCTGAAAAAGGGTCGGTGAAATAATGTTCGTCTAAAGGGAACAATAGATACATAAAATAATTTTTTGGTTTACCAGGTTCAAAACAAGAATCTCTGACTATAGAAGTCGACTCGATTGAGCGAATATTCAACAAAAATAAACATAACATGTGTTGAGTATAAACTAATGATAATGACAATTGATTTTAGGAATCGAATTCAAGTTCCAATTCTTAATTAACTTTTGGCTTCGCACGACCGCGTCCCAGCTTCTTGGCGCGCAGCTTGGACATGTGCGACATGACCAAATAGCTGCCAGGAAGAGCGAGTAGTAGGAGATAGACTCTCAGGAACATCACCATGTCAAAGGTAGAGTTCCATTTGTTGGGCATCTCAACGCAGAAGCGTTTGGTTTCCTCAATGTAGGGTATGCTGCGCAGCAGTATGACACCCTCGCAGACAATGCCCATGGGATAGAGCGGTATCCAAATGGTGTAGCGCAGCCAGGTGAGCAGGGCGTTCTCTCGCTTCAGCAGCTGACTAACATAGTAGGGATAGCTGTAAAGGGAAAACACAAACAATTCGTTATGATACAGGTTCCATTAAATGGGTCTAAATGCAAAGCTCACCGCACTAGCTCCACCATTGCCCATATGATGAATACATAGCACACAACCGGCTTGTCATGCATTCGTGGTTCCATTTCAATCATTAAGAAGAGCACAAAGTTGCGTCCAGAGATTTGAAAGAAGGGCACCAGCGGACTGCCCTTGGTGTAGCCGAAAAGTGGATGCATTACCTCCATATATTGCATCAATTGCACGAATTTAAACGAGGTTCCCACATACTCATACGTATGCTTTATGCTGGCGGGTCCGTCGCGCAAGTAGAGCACACCCATGATGACCAGAATATGGAGGTAGCCCACAAGCATCGCCAGATTGTAGATGACCAAATACACCTTTTTCGTTTTTTCTGGAATGTACAGATTAAAAACAAGCTATAATACGAGCATGGATCTCCTTACCCCGCACGTAGCCAATCTCTTGCTTTTGCAGATTGTTGTACTCCTCCACATAATCCTTGCGCACATCTCGCGCCGGATCGGCCAATAGTTCGGCATCGTCCTCAGTGTGCCATCGGTCAAAGTCGATGCGCAGCCAGTGCGGCTTCTGTGGCGTTGCCACCAGTCGCACCCACCAGGCCGGCGCCACTTTTCGTATGTGCAGCTCGATTTTGTGGTCCGTCACCGTGAATGTGGCTGTGTCATCGTCGATGAACTCGTAGAAGCGCAGCTGGAACTTGTACGCGTTCCGGCCCCGTGCTCCATGCCCAGTGGCACTAAACGTTAGCGTTGTGGGCGTGAAATCTGCAATGACGCCCTACAACAGAGAAGATGCCGGTTAATTCGTGCATATGTTTGTATGTATGTAATGGGTACATGTATTTATATTGATTTTTCGTGGAAAACTTACCTTGGCATCTTTGAGGTCCACTTTTAGAAGCAGCGTATGCTTCGTTTGCGACCAGTACACAAACGGACTTAATTCAGTTGCGTCCATTGAACTCGCATTGGACATTGTCGACAATTTTCAGGTGTTGTTATTATTTTTGTTATCACAAAAGTTACGCTCATGCAGCAGGGTACGCACTTAATGCTTTTGCTTGCATTGAAAACATTACAAATTATTGATTTTATTACGATACTACACACTTCTATGGAAAATAAAACAATTTGTCTGCATTAAAGACAATTTACAATTGCGGTGGCACACTAAAAAATGTATATTCAAGCTGGAAATGTATTTTTCTTCAACCCCTGAGCACCATACTATTTTGGTATTTATGTGCGATAACTTTTTCATATCGATTAAACAAAATATATCGTATACACTCTTTCAATAGACAGTTGGTATGACACGCAGCTCTGTAGCAAACAGCTTATTTCTAAGGCGCGCGAAAATTCAAAATGTAATTTGGTACTGCAGATAATAATGTAATTTTGTGTAATAATAAAACAAAATAAATAAACAACAATATTTATGAATATACAATATCACTGAATATTTATGAATAAATATTAATATTTTATATTTTGCAAATTTACTAACTATACACTTGACAACTTTTTATTGCTTTGTAATGTAATCAAAAATTTATTTTTGTGGGTTATTCGCTTAAGGTTGGCATGTGTGCGTATGTGTGTGTGTGGGTGAATGTGTGGCTTGGGGTCATTTTGATTTATGAGCCGTTAGAACAAAAGTCGGAAGCCGGCAGACAAAATGAGAGGGGATTTTGGTTTGGTTTGGGTTGTGTTTTGTTCTTGCTGTTGATATCCTTCCGTCGTTTGCTTCCTTCCTAGAGTGTTTCTAAAACAAAGAGCGGCAACTTGTCAGAAATGTTTATTTGAAATTGGTTTTTAGGCGAAAACAATGGAGCATACGCGTTATCAAACTTAAATTTTAAGAACTATTTGTGTTTTAGCTAATCTCTCTATGCAAATATTTTTCTACTTTTCCAGCCAACAAACACACACAAGTTTTCACATACTAATTTTGCACACACAACTCAGGCACCACATCAAAATGTTGCGTTTTCTAAAGAACCGCTAGACACGGCCCCACGTATCGCGTTCCGATCAAATTTATCTATCAATATATCTACAATATATATATTGTATATGTATGTGAGTCTGCTTACTGTAATGATGTCATGCTTTTGGTGTAGCTCGTGGATCGTTTAACATGCCAGAGAAAAGGTAAGTGCCGTTTATTTAAGATATATCCATATAAACGTTGAAATTGCAAAGTTCTCAAGGGCGCCCCTTAAACTGATGGATAATTATATTAAACCTTGAACCAAATATTATTTAGTGCGATTTTCTTAAATTCTCTTTTATATAATCTTATCATATGAGATACTTGATAATGTTTTTGCTCTCTTTTTAAATTTAAATATCGATAATTCAAATTTTATTAAATGTGCAAAAGTCAGAACCTGTTGCTATCGGTAATCTCTTATCGCACCAACTCTCGAAATAATTAAATCGATAAAGGAACAATCGAAGGTGGAAATCAATGGACAATTTGCTGTTGCATTATTCAAAGTGTAATTTTGTTAGCGGAAAATGAACAAAACACCGTTAGGCAAGCGACCCAGTTAATTTGTGAACGTGTGTGTGTGTGTGTGTGTGTATATGTGTGTCTGCCAGATGTTGCAGTCTGTCTCATAACAATATTTTGACCCTCAAACTGGAGTATTAAGCGAATAACACGTATACGCAATGTGGTTCCAAGAGCTTCAGTCTCTTTGCCCATTTACTCTGTTGGCCTAGTTGTGACCAATCATAGTCAATGACGTATGTAGCTGTTACCAAAGCTATGAATACGCTAATATAACATTCAGTTATTTACATCGTTGAAGAGCAGAGTAAAAGTTCTTCTATTTCCGACTCGCTTTCCGATTTCTGTTTTCCCCTTCATCGTTTGTTGTTTGTTGTTGCCAACTGGCAGTGGTTAAGGTCAAGTAAACAAGTTGGTTAAGTGACAGAGCACAAACGAGGGGAAAAGGGATGAGGAACAGTCTGTCTGTCTGTCTGTCTGTCTGTCTGTCGGTGTGTCAGCGTGTTCACATGAGTCAAATTATAAATGCCGGCATGAGCGTGGTATTATAGATAAATAAAACGAATGATACACTGCACTATTTAAGGATATACTCACATTAGGACATGAGAAAGAGAGAGCAGAAGAAGTGTTAAAATGTATCCATGTTGGATAACTGAAATAAAAACTGAATCTAAAGGCACAAGATGTATTTTAAGTAAATATACCAATCATTAAAATTGTTGTTCAAATATGAAATAAATTCTTTGAATGACTTTCAATTTATTGGTGGACAGACGGACATAAGTCCAGACCAAAAAGATTTTATTTCCCTTTCAATAAATAAATTCAATACAAAATTGTATAGATTTTTATTGTAAAATTTGTAATTCTTTTTAATATTTCTTTTATTAATTCCTCAATAAAATAAGTACATTTATTAGTTGAATCGTAAAATCGTCTTTTAATAGAGTATCTGCTAGTCGACTTTATGCTGTTTTCCTGGTTTTTTTATAATTCTTTAACTTGTGTTTTTGTTATTTCGTAATTTTATTTTAACAAAAAATATTATATTTGCGGCATGTTTTGAGCCTTGTCGTTGCCTGTGTGTGTGTGTGTACATAAATATGTGTGTGTGTGTTTTGTTGTTCTTGTTTATATTAAATGTGTTGTACACGTGTTGGTAAACTAACTCACACACATATTCACACACACATACGGAGAGACACAGCTGGCAGACAGTCGCGTCGAACATTAATATTAACGTTAAAATAACAAGAACAACAACAACAACGCTCATCAAACATGCAGCGTTTAGTAAGCAAACAAAAAGACAGAGAGAGAGAATGTTACACGAAGCGAGAGAGAGATAATAAAAGAGACAGAGAGGGCGCGATTGAGAACGTATACAGTTAGTGCGTGTGTCAGAGCGAGACGCAACATTTAGACATTTCCTTTTTGGCTTTTCCGGCGCGATTCGTTGTCGCTAACATTTTCAGTTTCCTTTTTCACTTTCATTTCGGTTTGCTTGTTTTTTTCCGTTTCGACGCGACGCTTTTCAGTTTGCGGCAAGCGTTTTGTTCGATCAAAACGAATTTTGGCCACGCGGCGGCTGCTTTGATTTTTCCCGTTAGCACGCTTTTGAGTTTGGCTTCGGTTCGGTTAGTGAGTTGGTCGCAGTCATGGCTCTTGTGGCACATCGGATGATGCTGCCGGCGCGCCACCGTCGCACCCAACAGCAGGTGGCACGCAACAAAGTGGGCGTGCTCGCCGTGCCCACTTTGGCGGATTACTACAACCGGGATGGGAGGGATCAACAGCAGTTGCAGTCGTCGCAGCTGCAGTTGCAGTCGTCGCAGCTGGAGCTGCAAGCCAGCGATGCCAAAGTAAGTGCAACAAGTTGCAACTCAAATCACACGCATTGCATGCCCACAAAGTTCGCCTTTAAACCAACTTGGCTAGCACTTTATCACGTGCCTAAAGCTGTAGACGCTTCTATGTCCAACAACAACAACAACACTGAGAACAAAAGTCTCATCCTCTTATTGTTATTTTGCTTTCTTCTGTTTCTATTTTTCTTGCTTTCTGCTTTGATGGCGCCAAGTTTATGCGGCTCATTGACATCAGACATGCTTAGGATGTTGTTATTGTTTTTGCTCTATTCTTTCCATCTCCTCTTTATTGTTGTTGTTGTCATTGCTACTGGTCAGGGATTTTCTTTAAGCGGGTAGTTTTCTTCATCTCAGAGTCAACTGCAAATACAAGTAAAAGCTATTCTCTATGTATCAAGTATTAAAGGATTAGCAGACTCTTTCAACTAATGTAATTTATGCATATTAAACACTTGAATTTAATTTAAAAATTTATAATATTCTGAAATGCTTTAGAATAGATTATCTAATCGAAATAATATTAACAATATTCGAAATAGTTTGTTATTGTATTTTAGCAGCCATCATTATGATTTCTAAAAATCATTTTTTTTACTTACCTTTATGAACCTTTTCTTAGTTTTTCGAAATTTTTTTCTTATTAAACTTAAACATCAATTTGTTGACAATTCTAGTATTCTCTGAGTAAAATTTGTATTAATCTACACGCTTTTATGCAAATATTTAAAGATATTTCATTAAAATTTTTCAAAATTTGACTTATTGAAAAAAAGTAAGTCTTCTGTGACCTCCAAAAAGTATGCTTTAGAAAACAGTGAAAGTAATGTGATAGAATCGGAGTCATTTCGTTCAATCCAGTTTAAATAAATGAGGAGAGGCTTCAATTACGTTTAATCAAAGTGTTTGATTGTCTAAGTGAATAATTGATTCTCAGTTACTCGTGATTTCCTTTCGATTATTCTCACGTGTGTCGTTCGATTGAATATCGTGTGTCGTTTCTTTGTATACAATCTCATAAAATGTTTATTATACCCACACCAATAACTTCAACGCCTAACAAATGGAATTTTTAATGTTCATGTTTGGCTGCGTAATTGAATAGGTGTAAGCTTTTGTTTTGGTTTCGGTAGCGCCAGAAACCCGCCTCTCTTTGATGAAAGAACAATGAAAACAAACAAATAATTTATTTGACAGAAAACTAAACTGATACAAATTGTTTGACTAACTGATACGAACTACGGCAATCAATAAGATTGAAGTCATTGGGAATCTAATAGTACTATAAATAGAGTAGTACTCTTTATATAGTATTGAATAAGTCACTCTAAACGAAAATCAAGATTTTTGTTTATGTAGACAAAATTAATTCAAGACAAATAACATTTATTTACGTCAAACATACATTTTACGTCAAAATATATTTTCAATAGCTATCAAACACCTAAGTTAGACATTGAAAAAACGGCCCTTAGTGAAACAATACAAATAAATCTTTTTGGTTGAAAAACATATACATATATGTATTTCAGGTTGCAAGAAAAATATACAGATTGCATAAAAAAATATTTTATTTGACATGTTAGAATAATATAGAATTTATTTTATTATGAGTAAAATAAATGTGAAAAACCACATTAATATATCATATTTATTAAAAAGATGGTCCAAAAGTTTATTAAATTCTAAAATGTAAAATGTTTCACATTCGATTTTTATTATTTTAGCTTTTCAATATAAAATTAAGGTTACTTTTAGTGTACTTATGTATTCGGTGTAGGTAGAAGTTGACCTACTGTCTTACAACCTGCCACAACACAGAATGTGGTGTAACCCTCGCCCAATAACTGTTGAAGCGAGTTAGCGATGACAGCAACCCCAGAGCTTTTGCAGAAAGCTTAGGAAACAGGAGTTTACTTACTAAAATAATATGGACAGAGCTTTTGTTGGGCGGAAAGCTCTCACTCTCTCCTTTAGTAGGCCCCGTGTCCAATTAGCCCTTAAGCCTTTAATGAACTGGGGGAGATTTATGTGGCGCCTTTGACCTAGGCACTCAGTAGTTCAGAGCCAAATGGTTATCGTACTCCGCACTCGTGAAATATCGCTTATTGAAAATTGACACAAATTGAAATGAACGGCGTGTTGAGGGGTTGAGTCCGGTCTTGGAATCAGCTAACGTAGCGACTTGTTGATGTGGCAAATTAAACTTATCTTTTGTTTATTGCAAGTGTTTGTCACAAAGGGGGAGATTCCATAAATACGTACAGTTGGTCAAGTAATTGTGTTGACAAGTTTAAAAATTAGCGAAGAAATCTTTTCTGTGTCAGCTATTCTCATTTCTAATAACTGGAGACTTTTACCTGTTTGGATATATGTACATTTAATATATACATACAGCCATGCTCATACAATTGGCACAGAAAAAAAAGTATATTCTATTCGTCTATTTCTCAAAATGTTCATCACTTGCTTTTACAATTTTGCATGCAACTGTTAATTGTGTTCATGTACTATATGATTTACCGTTAATTGTTGCTATATCCTTATTGGGTTTTCTTTATATTTAATTTTTGTTGGCCTAGTGTGACTTTTGGGTGCTCACAGAATTGGCACATAAAGTTTGAGGCGTGGTTTTTTTCGTAAAGGGCACTTGGTTTTCATTTTTTTTTTCTAATTTTCGTTAAATTTTATTAAACTCAATTGAATTTATGCAAAAATGGGCAGCGAAAAGACTTGCACTGTTGAAAAACGTAGACTTGTTTATCAACTTAGTCAGTCGATAAAGAAATCGGCTGAAATAGCTCAAATAATAAAAAGGTTCAGGAAAATGGTCAACAATACACTTGCATTAGTCCAAAGTAGTACTTCATATTTAAATGAAATCATGGTTAAGGAGCCAAAGCCTCAAAAGACCGATTCCAGCATCGACAGGATCATAGTATGAAAAGTAACAGTGTCCATTTTAAGTCGGTTCGCGCAATTATGGTGGAAATCAATTAACCTATCCAGAAATCTAGTGCCCAGAAGATTAATCAAAGCATTGCTCTTTGGGCCTAACAGCAGAAGAGTACCGCTCCTGTCAAAGCTGAACATAAAGAGACGATTATGCTTTGCAAAGGCCTACAAGGGCAAAGGTGCACCATTTTGAAAAAAAGTGTTGTGGAATGATGAAAACAAAATAAATTAGATGGGACTTGATGGGAAACTATTTTTGAGTCGCCCAAAAAGCCAGGCTCTATATACAAGATGCCCAACCAAAACCATCAAGCATTTTCGAGTCGAATAATGTGTTGGGCTGCACTTGCTTGGCACGGTGTGGGCCTGCTCGCCTAGGTTAATGATAATATGGACCGATTTCAATATTTAGACATTTTAAAGAAGTCAATGGAATCTTATGCATTTGAGTTTATGCCTGTGAAGTGGACTTTTATGCCCGACAATGACCCCAAGCATATTTATGAAGTGGTTTTACAAAGAAAAGGTTCGTGTTATGGACTCTCCGTCATAAAGCCCAGGACCTAAGTCCTATTGAGATCCTTAGAAACGATGTTAAAGTGGCCGTTTCCAATCAAAAATGTAAAACTTTGGATGATTTGTGGGCTGGAGCTCAACAAGCTTGGTATTCGATCACAAGCTGGCATTAAGTATGAGTCGAAGATGTCAAGCAGTTATGGATAATTGTGGATATATTACCAAATACTAAAGCCGAGTATTATTTTCCTTTCGAAAACATCATCCGTTAATTTTTAAAATTTATTTGTTTGAAAATGTGCCAATTATATGAGCAAGCAAATTTTGAGTTTTTCGTTGAATTATTTCATTTTTTTTTACACTACAGATCTCAATTGAAATTTGAATTCTTTTTTAATAAACTAACATAATAGGCTACAAAATGCCATTAAACTTTTGTACCTTACTATTACTTTTTAATAAAAAAATCATCTTTTATTTGTTTATTTTTTTTTGTGCCAATTATATGAGCATGGCTGTATATTGATGGTTTTGGGGCAAGGAATTTATATGCTTATTTTCAATAATTGGAACT
>JBAMBL010001502.1:0-103822 GCA_037043405.1 Drosophila subquinaria
TATATATATTATATATATTAACCTGCACTTATTCGATACTTCTATTCTTGATTCGCTTTGTGGCACTCGCACCTTAGTTAATAAACTTAACAATCGCTGCAAAAATGTCAAATCTAATCGGCTTGTGGACAAAGAAAACAATAATCATTGCATTTGCGTCGAATTCCTCATACGAAAAGATAGCGATTTTAAAGGAAATCAATTTTTATGAGTCATATAAACTCGTTAATAACTCTTCGTAGTTTATTCTTTACCACATATTTTCTTTCTGAACTTTGTGTCTTTAATAAAATTCTGCTTCAAATACATTTGCTTTTACTAAATTAATTAATTTATTTTTAAATTAATATTCAATTTAATTATTAACGTTTTACTATCAACTCGATAAATATAATATTTAAGATATTAAAACAAGAATATTTCATTCATTCTAAATATTTATAATATATTCCAAAGCCCTATTAACATTTTATTGTAAATGAAATTTGAAATGAAATAAATTTTATCCAAATACTCAAGTTAATTTAATTATAATAGATTTTGTTGGCGCCAAAAAGTATGCAATGGAAAACTTGGTAGAAATTGATAGCTGGAATGGGAATAAATATATCTAATAATTTTATATGTTCAGTATCTTAATTTATAGTGAACCTCACGATAAGGCCAAGCATTTTAAATATTTGCTCGATTGCTCAACGGAATTATCAACAGCTAAGTATGTTTTTAAAGCAAACATTTACCAAACATGACGAAATCTAATGAATAATTTAAACTATTCGAAAGAGGGCAGGGTCTTATAAGAAAATCGATAAACTCAGTGTCTGTTGACTCACTTAAAATGATAAATAATCGATAGCAGATGGCGAACCGCTCCACCCACAGACAAATGACCTTGCACTTGAAACGCAGTTGAGTTTTAAATTAAAAAGTAGTTGAAATGACGTGGGAAATTTAATAGAAATGAGTTTTAGCATTATATTTAGTTCAGGTAATTTCACATTTTATTGCAAAATGTAATGAATTAGGCTTTAATCTTATCGCTGACTTTTATCTACTACTTTTAGAGAAAACAAAAACAATGAACAATTTATTGGCTGATAAGCAGCCAAAGAGAGTAGAGAACAGAAAAGAGAGAGAGACAGCTAATGTGTGGGAGAGCAGAGCAGAGCAGGCAAGGCAATTTGGCCGAGAGCCGAGAACCGATTGCGATTGCAACTGGCAACATTCCCGTTCTGGGCCCGCTCAGTCTACGTGTAGCTACGAAAAGTTAAAGTACGTTTTGTGGATAGTAAAACAGCACACAAAAAAAAACTAAAATTTATAATATATAAATTATATTGACAAATTGCAGTTGAAAGCAGAGAACAAGCGATAGACAAAAACACAAACAAAATGGCGAATCGGGAGTTGGAATTGAATTCCGGAATGCGCTGTGCGAAATATATGCTCATCGTGGTGAGCTTTATGTTTGCGGTGAGTTTTCAAAATATTATTATTATAATAATAAAAAATGCTATATTCATTCAACACTCACCTTCCATGATTCACTATTTGAAAATCGACGCCATTTTGATATTGAGTTTACTCCAAAAAAAAAAGTATATCAAAGCACTGATAAAAACGCGTTTTTTTTGTTCTTATCAAGAGTGGAGCAATTTTTTGTAGTGTTTGTGAATCACATAACACGCCTGAGAATTTGCTCAATTGTACAATCCCAGAGTTACTCAGTAAGAGCTGAAGAGAATTGCGAAAGAGAATCGGGTCAAATGCCTGTTTGTTTTTCTTCTTTTATACAAATAATTGTCACGATATGAAAGTCACTTGAGTTAAGTTTCTCGACAAATGCTGATAAGAAACCTTTGTGATGACGCGGATCCTCAGACCCACAAACGAATCAAGTGAATCAGTGTCAACATCATAAAATATAGATACCAAAACATGAGAAATCAATTATGATAACAGCATATCTCAATCTCAACCAAAATTTAGATAGATATCAGATTGTAGCTTAATTGAAATATTGGTTTACTCATTATAAATTATTTATTTAATAGTCTTTAATTTAACAAATCTACTTTCGTTTAAAAGTCATAAAAACACAATATTATTAGCTGTCCCTGAAGGGTTTATCTAGCGAATTCTGATGAGATAAATGACGCAGGAACAACACTTTTTTAGAGCACCTTCTACGTGAGTTCAAGACTCGTACTCTCCCCTGAATTGTGCTTTGCTCTCATTTATCGATCTGACGCAATCATTTACTCAACTCGTAAAAACATCTGCGACACACAGTTAAATGCTTTTATTTTTAAACTTTTTTCAAGTTTTGGTGCTAAGCTTTAATGAGTTTCCAACGATTAAGAGAATTTTACAGTATTTCATGGGGGTTTTCTTTTTAACAACAAATTAAGGGAGGTTAAAAATAGGTTCTCTTTACTAGAGAACTTAGTTTCAAGGCCATTACTTATCACTTGGTATGGTATTTGTGTCTTTGTAATTGTCTATTTATAGTAACTGATATAAGTTTACTTATCGTATTGTTAGAATAAGTAAATTTGAGTTTTTAACAGGAAAAACGAATGTTAAATAGGAAATAGGAGAATATTGGAACTTCGATGATTGAGTGAGTAAAGAAAAGTTTCTGAGGGATTTCAAAAGAATATTACTGACAAGCACAAAAAATCAAATATGTTGATAAATAGCGTAAATAAAGTTATGCAAAATTTTAGAAAGGATCTAGGCATTAGACAATTTTAAAATGTATCTCAAACTGGTTAATTTATGCCAAAAATATAGGGAAATTTCCTTAACATGAGATCTTCAGATCGTTATCGGAATAACTTTTTGAAGACTTTTCAGTTAGTTTAAGTTTCTTGGCTTATAGTAAAATTCTAGAATTATAATAATGTAATTATTTTAAATTTAAATGTATAGTTATTATATTCGCACAGTTACTTCAAATTGTTGGCGTCTTTAAAATTGCATAATGCCACGTGCAGCCGGGAAAACAGTGCAATAATAATCTGTCACTTGAACATCATGATCCACAAACGAACCCATCGATGCGAAAGTAAATGTCGAGTACATTTGAGACTTGGCACGCGATTGCTAACTGCATTTGTGAAATGCTATATATTATATTTCCTATTGTTTTTTGATTTCTGGGCTCAATTCACAGCTGACAGCCATACTCTTGGTCATGGTAGGCACGACCATTCAGACGATCTTCGGTGACTTCAGTATCTTCATCGACGGACACTTCTCGTCGCCACCCGCTCTTCTGATTGCCATTGGCTTCATCCTCATCGCTGTGGCCACTCTCGGCGCCTATGGAGCTGTCAAGGAGAGTGTTATGCTCATCAACTTGGTATGTAAAGAAATCATCGCTAATCGTTATAGAGATTTCAACAACTTTGAGCTATTTCATGCAGTACGGCGTCTGCCTCTTCCTCGTCTTCATCCTGGAAGTGTCTGCGGCCATCGCCGCCTTCGTGATGCAGTCCCAGGTCCGCGACATGCTGATGCGCACCATGAACCAGGCCCTGGCTGACTACGAGACCGACAACAATGTCGCCGCCGCCGTCGACTTCATGCAATCGGGTGTAAGTACAATAATGACAGCCAGTGTGCTCGACTACGAGATACTCGGCAAGCAGGGTTCAAACTAAAGATACAAATCCAAAATTAGTTTTAAAAGCGACGATTACACATTAACAACAAAGTTTAATTTAATAATGCATGAATCAGTTACTAAAGGGTAATTTCGGTTTTTCTGCTTTGGAATCTTCCTGAATATATAGTAGTTTCTGGAATATCTGTTTTGTTGATTATCCGATCATTATTAAACGGAACCCAAAGCCTATAAACTTAAAATTCTTTCAAATTGAGAAGCGGTTTACTGGAGATATTTGACGATATTTTCGTACATGTCTTTGTTATTCGCTAGCTTCAATTTGAAGTTTCATAATTTTTCAAAAAAATTTGAAATGAAAAGACAAGTCAGAAAAACAAATATAAAAGTATTCCTTTCTTTTTCATGTCTTGAAACTATTTTAATTTTAACTATAATCACATTAAATTCAATTCAACATACAAGTTTTGAGAATTGTTGGTAGATTTAGAATTTAGCTTGATGTCGAAAAGTACGTATAATTTATATCCAAAAAAATCGTTGCAATTGTCTGATTAGCTCACATTTTTTTTGTACCAATTTTGATTTAATTCTTTTATTACAATTAAAACTTGCTTCATTCATTTAAACTCAATTTATTTACAGCTTTAAGAATTTTTTGTAGATTTGAAATTAATTTTGAAATCGAAATCTGCATACTTCTTAAATCTATAACATTTTTGAAATTTTGTATATAGTAATTCCCATTATTTGTATACCTTTCGATTACATTTCTCAATTACGAATTGAATTTGCTTTCAGTTGGGCTGCTGCGGAGTTGTCGAGCCCGATGACTGGAGGGAGTTCTATTCGTACAACAAGAACGAGTCGCACATGGAGCCCGATGACGTCGTGGTGCCTCTGTCGTGCTGCGCCAGGATGGCCGATCTGGTTCCCAACGGCGGTGACAACGACTACAACGATTGCATCCAGCCCTACGAATATGGATGCTTCCGCAAGATGAACTTCATCATGTCGCAGAGCGCGATGCTGATTGCCACTGGGGCAACAACCGTGGCCTTTGTGCAGCTGCTCGGCGTCCTCTGTGCCTTCATGTTGGCCAAGACGTTGCGGCGCAACAAGTCGATCCGCGAGGCGCGTCGCTGGCAGCTGCAGCAGAGCCTCGGAGTGCTCATCTCGGGCGGCAAGATGGGTCTGCCGGCCAACTCGGCGATGAGCGGCTACCAGCAGCTGGAGAGCAACGGCGAGGTGGGAACACACGAGCCCTACACCTACACACCACAGAGTCCCAGCGTCAATTGAAACAGTTTTACATACAATATTCACATTTTATAAAATATATATAATCTG
The DNA here is from genome assembly GCA_037043405.1 of Drosophila subquinaria. NCBI lineage: Eukaryota > Metazoa > Arthropoda > Insecta > Diptera > Drosophilidae > Drosophila > Drosophila subquinaria. Next base: position 4,982 of record JBAMBL010001502.1, read on the forward strand.
TTAACTAGACTTCTACATTTGAAGCGACAGCGATTCGAAATTTAAATAAAAAGGGGCCAGTCCCCGATCTAGGACTGCTGCTGCAACTCCTTGTCCAGTTTCTTGAGTAGTCGCAGCTGTTCCATGATGCTAGCCGTCGAGGTGCCTCCGATGACGTCGTATTTCTGCAAGTTCACCGCGTAGTCCGCCACGCTGGCTATGTCGGAGCCAAAGGCCTTGCAAATCTGCTGCAGTTCACCCAGCGGCAGCTCCGTGATGTCCACGCCGCGCTGCTCGGCCAGCGACACGACTCGTCCGATGTGGTGATGCGCCTCCCGGAAGGACACGCCCTTCTTCACCAGGTAGTAGGCCTGAAAGCAAAGCACATATTTTTTATAGATTTATTAATAGATTTTCATAAAGTAAGTATTTAAAAAGTATTCTGTGTAATATTTAAATTCATGACGGAAATTCATTTTTAGACCCCGTACTTAAAAAAAGTACAGGGGTCTATTTACTTGTCACAAAAAAGAAATGTGCGTAACAGGCAGAAGGAGGCGTGGCAGACCCAATGAAGTATATATATTCTTGATCAGCATCAAGTCGATATAGCCATGTCCGTCTATCCGTCTGTTCTCCTGTGTCATCGCCTAGATCTCAGAGACTATAAGAGCTAGAGAATCCAAACTTGGTATGTAGGTTCGTCTATATTGCACGCAGATCGAGTTTGTTTTATATTTTGAATCGGACCACAATATCATATAGCTCCCATAGGAACTATCAGTTGAAAATCAAGTCTTAGTATGAAAATCTGTTTTGTTGTTTGAGATATCTGAACCAAACCAACAGAATATGCATATGGGATGGTTCCATATATAGTGACAAAATTTGTTTAAAATCGGACCACTGTATCATATAGCTGCAATGGGAACGATCAGTCCAAAATAAAGTTTTAGCTAGAACATTTTTTTTGTTGTTTTGAGATATCTGAACCAAACTGACAGAATATGCATATGGCATGGTCATAAACATCCTGATCAAATTTGGTTAGCATCAGACCACTATATTATATAGCTGCCATAGGAACGATTTTTTTAACAACAATAACAATAACAAAGTTTATTGGACAAGTGTGGAAATAGGAACGATTGGTCGAAAATTTAGTTTGAAATTTTTTGTAGTATCTCAACCGAACTCACAGATTGAAAGTATTCTGTGCCTTTTACATTTTGGATTTGATTGGAGCCCCATTGTTGGGCGAAAAGTACATTGAGTACATAACTATATTAATATTTGTCGCGATTTACATTATTTTATTTTAAGCAGTGTTTGCTTTTCCATAGTAAGTAAGGGGTCTCCGACAGTCGAGTATGCTCGACTGTAGCACCGTCGACAAATATGAATATAAAAATCACGATTATATGACAAAAGGTAAGCTTTTAATTCAGAGTCTAAAATTTTATAATTCGATTCCCAATATGAATGTCGAAAAATAATTTTAAGAATTTCAAAATTTAAAAATAAAGATAAGGAATCATTTTTGGGATGCATTTAATATGGAAATAAAATATGGAAATAATATGGAAATAAAGTAAACATTAGAATATGCAAATTTTGAAGACAAAAATTAGAAAAGCCAAAATCTAAAATGTTTTATAAAAAGCCGCGCGAAATATATTTTAGGTTCGTACTAAAAATATTATTCTTAAAAATGAAGTCCCAAAAATATGGAAATAAAATAACAAAAGTGTTAATTAAATTGTGCTTAAAAAAAATTCAAAAAGGCGTGGCAGACTCTACAGTCCCAAATATTTAGATGAACAACTTTTTTGTACCTCGAGTTATTTCAACCAATCTCTAAAATCAGTTTAAATTGGACAACAACATTAAAATAGCTGCCTTAGAAACGATCGTTCAAAATTCCACTTTACCCTTTTTGTTCTTATATGTTTTTTAAATAGCGTATTAGGAAAATCTAACCACTAAGTGTATTTATTATTTCGTCGATCAAAGTCTAGCGATTGTTGGAGATTGTCACAATTATTTAAACAATAGTGTCGCACAATTTGTATATTATAATATGATATTCACTTTTTTCACCGTTTTCGTGCTAAGATTAGAAATACTAAAAATAATTTAAATTTATACTTCAAACGACCTCAAATCACATGCGTTTGCAGTGCTCGTAACTATTAATAATTTCATGGCAAAATCAATAAGATAATTTGGAAACGCATTAAAAACTTGTTGCATTTTTAAGAAACGTTTACAATAAATCGTTCATTAACTTTAAAAATATAAAATAAATAAAAGCAGGATTTCTGAGTTAATGATGTAGAAATATACTTATATTCGTAATATCCTATTCTACATTGAGTAAAATTTTGATATTCATATATTGTTTGAAATTGATGTGAGAATAGAAAGATTTTTATCGCGTATTTTACACATATTTTATGCCATAAAATTGGGATTTATAATTTGGATCTCATTGTCTCTACTCACCCAATCTGTGGCCAGTAAATCTGAGCTCAGAGCCGACTCCAGTTGATGGCGATGCACTGTCATCGTTTGCATGACGCCCACGGCGACGTTGAGACTCTGTGTGAGTTTGTCGAAGGCTTGGAAGCAATATTGCTTATCGAATTGCAGATCCTTGTTGTAGGAGGAGGGCGTGCCCTTGATCGTCATCATAATCCCGGTCAGATTGGACGTGATCAGCCCCGAGATGCCACGTATCAATTCCAGACTATCGGGATTCCTCTTCTGTGGCATCAAACTGCTGCCACTGACGAATTCGTCGGCCAATCGGATAAAATCAAACTCCTTGGTGCTGTAGATGATAAGATCCTCGGCGAGACGGGACAGGTGCAGACTGACCATAGAACAGCAGTAGATAAAGTCCACTAAAATGAGATATTTTTAGGATTTTTAACTGCGACAATCCTGGATTCAATTTAAGACAACATTTTACAGAGAAGCGTGAATATTTATATTATTATTATTAAAAATTTAATTTCTTGCAGAGATATGCGGACAGTCATTATAAAATAAATATCTCAAAATTATAGTATCTCAAACATTAAAGAATTCTTTAATGTTACACAATTAAATTAAAGTAATGCTAATAATGTTTTACCATAAGAAATGTTCATGGATAACTACGACAACTTTGCATAAAAGGAAATCAAATTATTTTGCTTTTAAAATAATTTAATAAACTTGATCACAATATAAATGCAGCAGAGTTAGAAAATTAATATGGTTCTTTTTAGGAGAGTCTATGGTTTATCGAGGATCTGAGAAGGTTCCTAAAATTCCTTATGATGTCGGTAAATTATTAATGTTTTAATTTGTTTTGAAATTTAAATATTTTATATCTTAAAGTATTATTTAATTAATTTTCTTTTTTAATTGTATTCTATTTTTTCACTGTGTTTATTTCAATCCACCGAATATTTGGACACTCTTATAGTATTATAAAACATTGCCTAACACATTTTGGGAATGATTGTTAAAGAATAATTTGCATTGACTCACCCACGAAATCTCGATCCCCCACCGCGTGCATGCTGTTCCCAGTGACATTCGCGAATCCGAGACGCTCGGCCAGCCACAGTCGGTCGATGCCCAGGGGATTCCCGGCCAGAGCGCCGCTGCCCAAGGGCAGGACATTGGAGCGATCCCGCAGCTCGCCGAGACGAAGGCAATCCTCGCGCAGGGCGAAGGCGTGGGAGAGCAGCCAGTGGGAGAACTGCACGGGCTGGGCACGCTGCAGGTGCGTGTAGCCCGGCATGAGGACGCCCAGATGCGACTCCGCCTGATCGGCAATCGACTTGATGAGCCCACGTAGCCGGCCCAGCGTCTCACGGACGGCCTTGCGCAGCCAGAGTTTCATGTCGGTGACAACCTGGTCATTGCGACTGCGTCCGGTGTGGAGGCGCTTCCCCAACTCCCCGGTGATCTCCACGAGCAGGCGTTCGTTGACCGTGTGGACATCCTCGTCGGTGGGCAGGAACTTGACGAGTCGCTCGATCCAATCGTAGCGAATCAGCTCCAGACTCTTCACCAGCTTGTCGCACTCGGCGTCCTTGAGATGACCTGCCCGGTGGAGGGCCTCGGCGTAGGCCTTGCTCGCATCCAAGTCGTCCGCATAGAGGCGGGCGTCGTGGACCAAACTGTTGTTCAGCTCCATCATCGCCTCGTTGGACTTCTCGTTGATGCGTCCACCCCACAGCTGATATCCCTTGGCTGGCTTCTGCTCCTCCATTCCTTGATTTCCTTGTTGTTTGTCCGTCATTTTCCTGGTTGCGCTTCACGACGTTGTTGATTGTCAACTAAACGCCAGCTGTTCGCAGTGTTGATTTTTATAAACATTAATTGTGTACATATGTATCAGTTTATTACGGCCAGTCGCTTTATATAATCGTCTTATCTTTGGAAATTATACGCTACTTCTCATATGATTTCGTACTGTGCTTGGATGAGACAAAAGCCAAAGTGCTGTGCAGTGGTTTTGAGGTTTGAGGTTTCTTCAAACACGACAGGGAAAACTTGAATAAGAAATCTGAATAAAGAAAATTTTGTGAGACTTACTTGATACAGAAAATACAATTGCTTAAAAAATGTATAAAAAAAATTTAATTTTAAAGAGATACAATTTAAAGGTTTCTGAAAAATTATATAATATAAAAAGGGTATCAAAGCGAAACGAATATCGATATCAATTAAGTAAGAATTTTGAATTTCGGTTATCGGTTAAGCAAGTTCTTGGGATTTAGGTTTCGTATCGGTTACCCGTTTCTCTTTTTTTGTTTCGGTTTCAAAAAACCGCTATGATTTTGGTTAACAAAATTTTTAATTTTTATATTAACTAAAATACTTTGTAAATTTGTTGTTTTTTTTTGTGACCTTTGAGTTAAAAAATAAAAGATTTTTCTATGTAATGGGATTCATATTCAAATTTATTATATAAAATTCCGAAGTTAGTTTTAAAAACGTCGATTTCACACAAACAATAAAATTTAATTTAATGATTGATTAAACCGAAACTAACCGTTATGCATGAATCGGTTACTAAACGGTTGTATCGGTTTGAATAATTTCGGTTATGTTAAGGTAAAAAATGTTTTGTTTAGGTTACGGTTACCAATTTCAATCGGTTAATATCGGTTAACGGTAATGGTTTCGCTTACGGTTTAAATTATAAATATTTACAGCAATTTTATAATTTAACAATTTAGCAAATTGAATTTACATGTATTATATGTAAAAAATAAATTAAACCGAAAATGAACTAGAAATTTGTCAACTTAAATTTGAATAAAATTCTGTTGCTCAACTATATGAATTTAACCACAAAACGACACAGCAATTTGACTTTGTTTTGGCCTCTTTTTGTGTAATTTGTACTCTTGACTTAGTCTATAGGCAAACAACAACATACAGTAACGAATACAAATAGAACGCGTTATCAGCACAGACTAGCGGCACTTTAAGTGTAGCCTCTGACGGCAGCAGATTAGAAATGTTCGGATTGTGATAAGAAGTGCAGTCCGATACTCTGCGGCTATTGAAGATCCTCAAGAAAGATCTGGTTCAGTTCGCAGCACAGACGATGCAGAGGCAGACCCATCACGGAGTAGAAGTCGCCATCGATGCGGGGAATCATTGCGCCTCCAAGACCTCGAATGCCATAGGCGCCCGCCTTGTCCCTGTAGGGGAAGGGGATAAAGTTGAGCGGGATTATGCTTAGAATATATGTGCAGCCACTTACAGTGGATCGCCGCTGTCCACGTAGCTTTGGATTTGCTCCGCTGTCAGCTGGCCAAAGTAAACATCGGCGGTATCCGTAAATTGTCGCACGCCGTTTGCATGTTTAAGTACGACGCCGGTAAAGACGCGATTGCAGGCACCAGACAAACTGAAAAGTGTAATCCTTAGTGTGTTATTTTATTGCTTATGAGATGGCCACTCACTTGGTCAGCATGCGAACTGCATCGGCGGAGTCCTTTGGCTTGCCGTAGACCTCCTTGCCCAACGTGACCATCGTGTCCGCGGCAATCACAATCAATTTCTTGCCATCGCCATCCCCCGCGCCGCTCAAGCGGTCGAAAACCTCGTCCGCCTTGCCCAAGGCGGTGGCCTCGATAAAGTCCGAGAAGTCCTTGAAGTCAGCCGGATCGAGATTCTCCTCGAACGTGGAAGGGCAGAGTTCCGCATTGAGACCCTGAATGGGATTGCAGATTAATTTAAGTTTGTTTATATTTTTAGCAGTCCACGTAACAATTTTAATTGCAAGTATTTACCAGCATTTGCACCAGCTCCTGCCGGCGTGGAGAGCCGCTGGCCAGGACAATGCGGTAGTTGCTCAACAAGTGTTTAATTGGCGCCAACATTGCTCAAATTTAAACAGTGATTTGTTAATAAATACGATAAATATTTCGGCGCGCTAAATAAAAAATCCATGTGTTGGGTAATTAGGGATGTAAGAAATCCGTATTTCAGAAATATCGATACATATCGCTTAGCATAAATAGTAGAGTTGGCCTTTTTAGTTCAATTCAATCGTTCATTTTTCATGTTTTAAGTTTTTATTTAGAATAGACGAAAATTGCGGAACTCAATGTAATAAGAACCTTATAATATTTTTAAAGAAATTACTGACCAATTGCGAAATTAACGATTAAGTTCATGATTAACTGAATAAGTTCATTCGTTCATCTTAATGACCCGTTCATTTGAACTTTTTCAGAACGAAACGACACAACTCTAATAAATAGCAATGATGATTTGTCTATCGATAATTCAGAAAGGAAAAAAATTGTAATTAAATTAAATTAAATAATTAAATACCATTTGGTATTTTTTTTAATTACAAAAATATATATTTATCTTACAGAGGTCTGACTATGAACGTATTTTACGTTACCACAATTGGTAACATTTTTGTTAAGGTGAATTTTTTGTTTTGGTATTTGAGCAGCATACTAAAAGTATAGCAAAAAACATATCGATAACAAATCGTTCGGCCACCACAAGCTATCGGGCAACTGCAAAACAACGCGAATTCATTCGGCATAAACGCGATTCAGTTGCCGAAAAAACTTTTGTTGTGCAATTGCTAAAAAGAAAAATAGTTGGAATTAGAAAAGCGAGTGAGAATTTTTACTTAATTTTGCAATTGTGCGACGGGAGAGTGCAAGCAGCAGCAGCTGCTGCAGTGAACGTGAATTAAGAAGCGTGTGATTTCTTGATCAAAGCGCATAGAAACAAGAGAAAAATCAAAAATATCAAAATGAAGAAGCAGCATGAATTTTGCTAGAGTACGTGTGTGTGTGTTGATGGCCGTGTGTGTGTGTCTGTATTAGCTTAGTGATATTTTTAATTGTGCTTTATGCCCGTTGTCAAATTAATTCCGCTGTGGCGAACACATTTGCCGTTAGTCAGTAGCAGCAGCAGCAGCAGTAGCAACAGCAACATTTACAGCTAAGCAGAGGCTCGTGTGTCTACGTGCCCACAACAAACCAGAAAGCCAGCGTCGACGTCGACGTCGCTGTCGCTGTCCGTCCGCCAGCGAACGTCACCTTGAAGTGCCACTGGCCGCTGCCGCAGTTCGCAGTCACAAGGCGACGTTGTCGTTTGTCGGTTCTCGGTTGTTGTCTCGCTTCCTTCTCGCTGTCTCGCTTCCTTCTCCGACAGCCGCAGCAAAGTCCAACTCTGGGTCAACCGCTTGAATTGCCCTGCGTTGGAGTCAAGGTTGGTGATAGAACCTAATAATACTAATTACACATTATATGTGTTTTCAATTGATAAGCATTTTATTGTTCAATTGCTCAGTTGTACTTTCATCAGCCGAAAAGTGCAAATGTTTGTTTACTTTTGTCAGCGACTGTTCTGCCAAATTGAGAATATTGCGTAAACATTTCGCGGCGTCAATCAATGTAAATTTTGCGTGTAACCTGCAGACGAGGGCTGTTTCAAAAGTTAGCAAAAACCGTGTCTATAGAGACATTTCAGAAAATAAATTGTGAACGTTTAAAATAATATTACTATTATATTAGTGAATTATTGAAATTTATTCATTTATTCTTCACTTTATTTAGTTTGCAATAAATAATTTTTAAATTCATCAAAATTTTTTAGTGCAAAGAAATAAAATAAAAATAAATTGTATGTTTGTTGTCCTTATAAAAATACTGTTTAAAAATATAACAGTTTTTAAAACCGACAAATATGATAAAAACATAATAAGCCCTTAAGTATGATAAATTGAGCTTTCATTAATAAATATAGTAGACAAGTCATGACTAATACCACATCGTAAACAGAATATTTGTTTGTTTATTCTATTTTGATAGTTTATTTATTTTCAAATTAAAATTTATACTTTTTAAACAGCCCCTAATTAGCTTTGCAAATTGATCAGCCAAATAGGAAGTGCACAATGTATTTATAAATAAAATGTGAACATTTTCGCAGTTTATTTATTGCGAAGCAGACGCGCCAGTAAAATAAAATAATAATGAAAACAAATTTAAATAATCTTATGTGACTAATATTTAAAAAGCTCAGTTAAATCTGCTTTAATCTAAACTAACATCATTTTCACAGTGCTGCTCAAATTGTGATCCCAGGCAGCAGTGGCTGCAAAACTGTGTTGTAGTTTGCATGCAACTGCACATTTATGTGATTGTGTATAAACGAAATGTAAACTAACAACTCTCTCGCTCTCCCTCTCTCTCTTTGGGTCTCTCCACAGCACACGTACGTCACGTGTTTGAGGCGACGGCAACATTGTAGCTGAATATCACGCGCTCGAACGGAACGCTCTCCGAGAATCACTTCGCTCTCTCTCTCTCTCTTCTGTTCGTCATGTTTTCGTCACAGCAGCTGATCAAGGCGACAGCCGCAGCGTCGGCAGGTAGCGGCGGCGTGGGCGGCGCTGTAGATTTGTACAAGTTCCTCAGGCAACTCAGCAGCAGCGCTGCCACACGCGGCGTGACGTCATCGGCAGCTGAAGCTACAGCTACAACTACAACTACAACTGCAACTACAGCAATACCAAAGCAATCTAGTCAAGCGTCGTCGAGCGAATTCAACTTCAGCGACAGCGTCAGTCACAATTCGCCTTTGCCAGCGCACGGTTGCTGTTCGAGCGAATCGGAAGCGAAATCGAAATCGGAGTCGGCGCACGACGTGAATATATCAAAGCAATTTGTACGCAATTTACTGCAGCAACGCAGCCAGGACATACAGCGATTCATTCACACACAACGCAACGTTGACAGCGCTAAATCCTCCTCGCATCTAAATCATCAACAACAACAACAGACCACAAAGTTCGCCATGTCCTCTTTGGCAGCAGAGCCCCTTCAGGCCGAGATCTCCTCCAACGATGGCAGCAGCAACAGCACAGCTGCCACTGGGGCCGATGGCACCTCCTGCCACGAGGCCGTGTCCAGCCCTGAGAAGAAGCCCTGCTTCAATACTGGTCTCGCCGACATTCTGCAGTTCATGGAGCTCATTGGCAACCTCAAGGTAAGCAGACACTGTTAACAAAATCAAAGAGCCAAAAGAAACCAGTTTATTCAGTCTTCTTCGCACACGTATGCGCATCGATTTTTCACCCTGTCAGCATAGAATCAACCCCAGGAGCAGCTTTCTCTCTTCTCCCTCTTTTATTTTTGTTGTGATTCATTTCGTTTCCATCGCACAGTCAACATTATTTTCGGTTGTTTATTGTGGCGTGTATTATCGCGTGACTCTTAGATTAGTTTTTGTTGCTTTTTATTTGTTTTATTATTTTTTGAATTGTTGTGTTTTTATGGCGGAGGTGGATGCTTCAATGTCTATCGCAAGGTTTTTAATTTCGTTTTTGAATTTAAGGTTTCGACCGTGAAACTTTTAAGAAAGCTATCTAAAATATTGAAGAGAAATTGAGAAACTTTTAAATTTATATAACGAAATATTGCTTAGCCTTGAAAATTATCGCAAATCAGTTGACGCAATTGTGCTAAAAGGAAAACAATACAAAAGAACAGAAAGTGATACATTTAGCTATATGCATACTTGTAGATATCAAAGTTCGACAGATTAACAAATTACTAAATTTTAAATGTTATTTTTAAAAATAATCCCAGTAAAATCTTTTTATAGTTTCGCTTGAAAATAGGAGTTAATTTATCAATTGTCCTCTAAAAAATTACTGCAAATATAAACAATATTCATCTTGAACTGAATTTTAAAAACGAAAACAAAGCAATTTAAGTATTGTTTTGTTATTATTAAAATTTTCTGTTGACTTTTTGACTTTTGTTTGTACCCTGAAAATTTATTTATTTATTTATTTTTTCTGGTTCTCGCCAAAAAAACAAACATTGTATAATACTTGGGAAATCGATGTTCTCTCTCCGAGAATTTTGTATAGTCGCTTGCCAAAAATATATGTGTAGAAAGATATAAGCAGAAAGTGGTTTGTTTTTCTTTTGTTTCTTTTGTCTATAGTATTTCGAATTTCTGTTGGGGGGTTTCCCTTCTAGCAGCTGTTGCTAATGGTTCTCTCTTTGAGGGAGAGTGCCACACGCCTAGGTAGAAAGTCTTCCCGCCCGTGCACCTCACGTGTCTTCTTGCCTCTGCTATCTAATCAACATAATTGATAATTTCAATATGACGAATGACGTTGGGCGGAATTGAAGTAGCTAAATTGCACTCGCATTTTGTTATCGAATAAGTTGCTTGTAATTTGAGCAGAAATCGATTTTGAAATTGACATTTCGCTTAATCGAACTTTGAGCTCAGTTTCCAGTTGCATAAGCGCATCGATTTAAACCGGATGCGATAAAATGAAAGCGCAAAAAGGCAAAGTTCCAAATGGCTCACGTGAGCAGAAACAAATCATATTTTTTTTCAAAAGTATTTTCACTCGGAATTATTCAGAAATAACGTATACAAGCAAAAGTTCTCTGACGTACAACAGTGTATGTCAGAAATATTTGCAAGGCAATTTGGCAAAATGCTAGAAACATTTATATATTGTACATTATATTATATGTCGTGAAAATATTCAGAGCGTAAAGAGATAAAAAAAGAAAACAGATTGAAAACATCTTGTGACTTTGATCTTGGCCTTCAAAATGTAGACGATCCCCTGAAGGGTGAAGGGCATTAGGTTACTGTGTCGCTGCTATTCATGTACTCTCTATAAAACGACCAAAACAGATCCAACAAAAACATTTTGTTATTCAATACTCTACTTGTTTTCGTAACATGAAAACAAAATAGTGTGATATGAGCTGCTGACAAAACAGAAAAGCGCTTTGGCGATTGTGCTAAATGAGATTTGGCTGGGGGAAAAATCGTAAGACATTATGGGACTGTTCATTAAATATGAGAATTATGAATGAATTTTTAAATGGGTTTGAACTTTAGAGTTGAAGTCCATCTTACTCCATATCCGATTTTTGATTATGTTCTCTAATCAACACATTATTTTCTATAAATCTATATATGTTACTATTCATTTATCTATATATTTTTCTTTTCTGTTTTATTAATGTACATATCACTGGGTTTTCCGTTAATACTATAGCAGCTGTTTAACAGTTGTGTTGACTTTCTGCCGAATATATTGTGTGTTCATTACAAATATTAGCTTATCAAACTCTTATCGCTCTTACTATTAACCATCTCTCTCTAAGCTGTGCCGTATAATAATCGTGGAGAACATATTGTAATTATTGCATTTCATCAGACATCGCAGCTAATTAGAGTAGATTCATTAATTCATGTAGGTCATGTTATAACTAAGGATGACTATCATCATCTCAATTATATAAATATATGCATATTCATGTTACTGGAATATTCGACTGTGATAAGAACGCGCTGTGATAAACCCACAATTGCCTAGTATTACGTGACTTGCACTAACTAAACCCCCAATTGACGATAACGAATCAACCGCGACTGATAAAAGTCAAAGCTGTGCACATTCCTCTCATATGTAAATTCCTCTCACCTGTGCGATTATAAACATGCTATGTAATATAAGAATTTAATTAAATCAAATTACGGACGGTAAAAGATTGGCAATATCTTCTTTAGCTTGTTTACCGCTTGGGTCTATAAATAAACAGTTTATTGATCAAATAGCAACAGTCTACACCCTTGTCGGGAGGTTTAGGCTGAAGGCCTGAGTCGTCGCCGTAAGCGGAGAAAGGGGGGCGGCCTTGGTGACGATGTCGCCGACAATGTCGTCAATGTTGTTCCTCTCTCTTATTTCTCTATTTCTTTTTAATTATGCAAAGTGCTTTGGCCGCGCTATGCAAACCAGAAATTAGAGCGTGACAGGATCGTAAAGCGTCACAACAAACATATCTAATAAAATCTAAGAAGCTATGGATGTTCTGGATTTTATTTCAAAGAGTTTCTTATAATTTATAAAGATAGAATTCAGGTCTGTTTAGTAAAACTTCTCTTAGATATCTCTTAGCTAAAATTTCGCCTTTTAATCCGCATCAAATTTAAGAATGTAATTTTTAGAAAATTGTTAATATTTTACTTACTTTTTAGGATGTAAAATGAACTATTTAAAATTGCAAGTCTCATAACTTCCCTAAAACTGATTTGTTTTTTATGTGAATAATCTTTCTGATTATGATTATGCATTTTAATTTAGGAAAATCATTTAAGAATTAAAAACACTTAATACAAATATGATCTAATAAAAAGAAATCCTCCTGCTTCTTACAGCACACCAAACGCACTGGCTGGGTTCTGCGGGACGTCAACGACTGCGAGTCCATCTCGGGGCACATGTATCGGATGAGCATGCTCACCTTTTTGCTGGACGGCAGCGAGGGGCTGAATCAGATACGTTGCATGGAGCTGGCGCTGGTGCATGACTTGGCCGAGAGTCTAGTGGGAGACATCACACCCTTTTGCGGAGTGTCTAAGGATGAGAAACGAGCCATGGAGCTGAAGGCCATGGAGGACATTTGCAAACTAATTGAGCCCCGTGGCAAGCGCATCATGGAGCTGTTCGAGGTAAAATGCCGCATCTACCTGTTGTCAATATGCCAAGCTAATGTCGAGTTGTTGTCTTTGCAGGAATACGAGAACGCGCAGAGTGCAGAGTCAAGGTTTGTCAAGGACTTGGATCGATTGGATATGGTGATGCAGGCGTTTGAGTATGAGAAACGCGACAATTGCCTGCTAAAGCACCAGGAGTTTTTCGACTCCACTGAAGGCAAATTCAACCATCCGTTTGTGAAGAAACTGGTCAACGAGATCTACGAACAACGCGACTCGTTGGCCAAGGCCAAGGGAGCTACGCCGCCGCCGGCCATTGAAGTGCCTCGCATGGAACTCTCGACGCCCACGAATCTAACCAATGGGCATGGCAGTTCAAGTTGAGCATAAAATGGATTGCCTTCGGGCATTGTAACTGTTTTAAGTTTTGAGATTTAGGTTAGCACACATACACACGGATACACTTTCTACACACACACACACAAGCACCTAACTTTAAGCGAATCCAACTAACAAAAGATTGTTAAGCCTACCTCGACACGCTCATAGTTAGAATTTATATTTATCATTTTAATTTATTAAACAACTTTCTTATTGTTTAGCTCAATTAATTGACACGGCAATCTGTGCCATCATTTGTTAAACACTTTCCCTTTAGTTCAATTCTATTTGATTAAGCGTTAAAGTCCTAGCTAATTACATGATTGAATATATATGTGACACAATTGTACATAGACCTAAACAAAAATTGTAGCTAATTGTAAAAGTATTGCAAAATATTTTAAATGTTGTTAGGTGACAAATTGTAACGCAAGTTAAGCAAACAAAATATGAAAAACAAACTGTGTATGTCATTACTTTATTTTCTAGATGGAAAATCAAATCAAAATTATAGATTTTCATAGCTCACGCAACTCAATTAATTTAATCCTTCAAATTTTATTATCGTGAACAAAATGTCGTACTTTAAAATTATAAAAGAAATTAGACAAAAAAATATAACAACTAAAGTCATGGTACAATAGTGACTAAAAGACAAAACTATATTGTATTTTATTTCATCAATTGAAGATTGTTTTTGTTGTCGGGTGGAGAGTCTGGTGTGTGTTTACTATAAGTTTTAAATTAATGAATCACAAATTTTAAGTAATATTTAAACAATTTAGAAATGATTTAACACCTTTAGAATGCGTTGTTTGCGTTAAAAATTTAAATCATACATTTTTTTTAGTTCAATATTAATTTCATAAAATTAGCTTATTAAAGAAAACATCGGAATATTTTTGAAATTATTAAAACTCTGTAAATCGATGTTTGTCTTAAAAAAATTATATCTAATATTATATCAATGTGACTTATATTTATTTCTTTAAATTATCTTGAATGCCAACACATTACTTTAGCGAAAAATATTCTCACTTAAAATGCTCAACCTTTTTCTTACTAATGTCTATAAAATTAATTTAGAGAAAACTTTTTCATTTCTTTCCTTTATTTCATTCATTTTAGTATTCTTAATAAAGTCCATTCTTTAATTGCTCGCAAAAATAAACGTTTATTCAAATGTAAAAACCCAAAAATAGGATACAAGCACAGTTTAAAATATTCCGATGCCAATCAACGCTGTTGTGAGCTATGTTTGTCATGTACTCTGCAAAAGTAAAAGAAAAAGAGTAATTTTATTGTATAGTGAATAAAGTAATTTTGAATATTCGCAACAACTAGAATCAAAATTACACATCAAATATTTTTACAATTATAAAAAAATTTGAGCTTCAGAGATATTTTCAATCAAGTTTTTAGAACACTAGATGCTTCAAATTTGTCATTAAGTTAATATCACAATTTTACTTTATTCAAATAAAAGTTGTAATTGACAGATTTTATGAATAGCTCGTAGATTTCTCTAAAAATCTCATTTTGTGGAGAATGTAGACTTTACTTATAAAGAAGTTTGATATTTTTACGCACCTTCTATGACAATAAATTGATTGTCCCGCGTCGAGGTTTGATGTGAATGTTGAACATGCTTTTTGGCCTTGTCTAAAGGTAGAATTGAGTTTAGTGAGTTGAATTAAATGCATGCAAACTCCACCTACGATGTAATGTAATACTGCGTTCTGTCTCTCCGATTGCGTTCTTGGCAATGCATTTATACTCCCCAAAGTCCCGCTTGGTCACCGGTCGCAGCGTTAGGCGCATGACAATGCGATGCACGTGATCCACGACCATGGACTCATAGGTACCGCCCTGCAGAAGATCCTTGTCCTTCAGCCAGAAGTTAACCGATGCTGGCTGGGACTCGCTAATGCATTCCAGCGTCAGTTTCTGTCCCAATCCCACATAAATGGTATCGTAGCGTGTCCAGACGGTGGGTGCAACTGCACATGAAATAAATAAGGAGGTAATTCTCCAAGGATATATCTTTTCCAATCCTAGTCAACTCACAATTTACAACCAACATGACACGTTTGCTAACCGTCGGTGGCACTCCGTTGGACGCAATGCAGAGATAGGCACCCATGTGGACTCGCTGCAGCTGCCACAGCGTCAGGTTCTGTCCCTCCAGGCTGTACAGCTCGCGCTCCTCCTGCTCCCCCTCGGCCATCGCCCAGATCGGCGCGTTCTCCTCTCGTCGCCAGGTGATTGTGGGCAACGGCACACCTGTCGCACTGCAGGTGAGCGTCACATTCTCCCCACTGGCACGCACCACATCCTGGCTCGTCTGGTAGTCCACGATGTCCGGCGGCACCACAACATCGAGGTAACCCATTTGGCTCTTCATGGGATCCGTGTTTATTTGGCACATATACCTATGATTCAATACGATTTTATCGTATAAGCACAATTGTATTTTATGTTAAATAAAAAAGTTTATTGATGATTAAAAATTAATACTGATTACTTAGTTTAAGTCATACCAAAAACGTTGGTATTTATAACTTGAAAATGCCAAAAATATTACACAAATGTCGAAAAATTGTTTCTGCATTCAAAATAATAAATTAACTTAATTTATTTCGTTTCTTTAAATTTGATCTTATACATTTTTCATTTGTGTTAGGGCTCGTCTTATATTGTCGAAATTTAAATAAAAATTTCATTGCCAATGGTTCAGGTTGTGGAATCCATTTACTATAACGAGTTTAATACAATAAATAAAAAATAAATATTTTTAAAATTATAAATATTGCTTAAAATATTGGAAAGACGTTAAGAATTTGTCAAAAATCTTAAAGTGAATGCTAAATACGAAAAAAAGCTTCCATTCAAAGCGAACCAACGAGCGCAAAACTATTTAAATCAGGGACCGTAATTATTATAAGTTATATAATAAAAATTACATTTTAATTACTTTTTTTAATTTTTTACTTTTTCTTCAATGACAATCATTAGTTTTGAGAAATTTTATAAAACTTAGACCATAATCTTTATTTTTGAAAATAACAAAATAAAAGTCAAAAATAATATTTGTGAATAAGTTTTATTTTTATTTTAAATAAATATTAAAATAAATATACTAAAGTAAATATTTATAGTTTATAAAATTACTCAAAAATAATGATTATCTATTGAAAAAAAAAGTAAAAATCAGAAAAATAAAAATCATGGTGGAAATACAGAGATTGTAAAAAAAAAAAACACATTTGTGTCAACCATTATATTTTAGGTCTATTATAAGTGTGTGATATTTTTATTTAAAAATAAAAAATTATTTGCAGTCCTTGATTTAAATAAACACACAACTTAATATTTTTAAAGGTAAATATTTAAATATTTGTATATTTCTCAAAGCATGAAGAATTTATCAATTTTTGAAATTTTACCCACCAGCCGCGGTCGGATTCGTGAACATCGCGAATGCGCAGCTGCCAAATGCGATGTTCCGTGTGGGAGATGCCGATGCGATGATTCTTGGTAATGACATGGTTCTGAATGCTCAAGATGGTCTGGGTGTCGACCCTCAGCCAGGCCACCTTGTAGCTAACCAGATCATGGACAGTGCACGTGAGCAGCGCATCGCGTCCCACAGGCACAGTTACATTGTTGATGGGGCCGCTGAATTTTGGATCCGCTGCAAATGGAATGACAAGGATAATATTCAAGTGGTTGACATTTACGACTCAACTCGTTAGGGTGTTCAATGACGCACACCTTATAAAGGTCTACGTTAAGCTTAAGGGGTTGTTTATGAGGCGTGTAAATGTTAAAGTAAATGTTAAAGATGAAATAATAATAAATATCATAAATATCTTAAGTATAGTTAAGGAGAAAGGAAACTCACTGGCATACTTAAATTAAATAGAAAGCATTCCAAAATTATGATATATTCTTTTTTGTTACTTTGTACAATATTTTGTCCGGGACTATATATAGAAATCGCATTTTAATACAGAGTTTATTAAAAATTATAAATCAAAACAGCTTTATCGATTTTGTAATTAATTTTATTTTAATTTTTCCTATTTTCACTACCAAAATTAATTTATTCTGCTTCTGAGATTAAAATTAGGCTTACAAATGGTTTTTTTTTTGCTTTCGTCTGTCATTTCTAATCCACAATTATGTGCAATAATTATTGTGTACATTTGTGTGTCTGCAAAATGTCAACGGCCCAAACGAAAAATGTTTTAAATTTTTCCAGATGCCCGCAAAGATGCTTTCTTGTCTATTTTTTTTTGTAGGATATTTTCACGCTCATAAATTTTATTATAAAAACATTATGCGTACTTAGTAGCAAATAATCCAACAATTAGTTAAATTAGCTGCTTTTTGGGGGTGACCCAAGCGGACCGCATCTAAAAGTCTACAAATGCTGAGCAGCTCATAAACTGGTGTGGACTAAGGGGATAGAAAAAAGACTATGTCTGTGACATTTCAAGAATTTTTAGAGCTTAGATGGATATTGCCAAATAAGCAAGTTTGGGATGGAACTTCATTCAACTGAGTAGTAGTGTTATCTTAAAATTATCTTAATCATTATCTTAAAATATTCTATTGAAATTAAATAACTTTTACTAAAGAAAAGAAATATAGATAAATATCGAATAATTTATTTAAATGCTAGTCTAAGCTAAACAAATGATCACTTAAATTGAGTTCCACCCAAAGACATGAATGGATGCACTCAATTTGCATTGAATTCCTGAGAATATATTTTTTAATTTAACCGCCAACTTTATGCAACTTCAGCGTCCACATTTGAGGCTAACTGATAATTGTAGGGTCGTCGCATTCAACTCGTTACCAAGGCCCCCGAAACATTGGCGTCAACTTGCCGGCCCAAACGGTAAACCATCACGCCCACAAAATGCGAACCGTAAAAAATCACATCACATGCCTAACAAGTAGCATGATTTTGTGGCTCGCCGACGCCTCACACACAGCAAATACCTAAATTACAATTATGACCAAATAATAACCCAAAAAAGTGAACAAAAAATAGACCCTAGAGGAGAGAATGGGGGTTCCAAGGGGAGAACGGAGAGACACGTAAGAGTCTTCAGTCAGTACCTAGAAAAATGTAAAAAGGCGGCAAATGTGCGCTCTACCTTTTTATTTACCCATTTTGCCCTCTGATTGCCATTGTAGAGTGGGCGTGTGTGTGTGTCTGTGTGTGTGAGTGTGTGTGTGTGTTGGGGGCAACTAGCTTCATGGGAGCCTTTGCCATGCTATATAGCCTATAATTTGCGATTATGTTTGGGGTTCGGGAAAAACGTCGCTCGTTTCGTCCCAATTGTTGAACTGTTGGCCAAAGACGCCATTGTTTAGGCCGCTTTGGTTGCTGTTGTTATTGCAATTTGGCCATTGCATGTTTGCATATTGAAACATTCCAGCGTCTAAACAGTTTTTACCATATGAACTCGTATAATAATAGTATACGTACTTGTATACGAGTATGTTTGTACACATGTACATACCATACATAGTATGTCTGGCAAAGTTTAGGGGCTAACTTTATGGCTAGAAGTTGCTTGATTACTAAATGTTTTGTTGTTTTGGCTTTTAAGCCAGCGAATACAACTAAACAGAAAAGGAAAATGGGAAATACTTGCAATAAACAAACATGTACATACGTATATTTATGTAAATTACGGAGATTAAGTTTTCATTAAGTATATTATCAATACAATAATTTAAGAATAACAATCTATAAATTTTGAAAGAGTCTTTGAAGATCCAATTTTAATTAGCATTTTTTTCTTCGCACATTAAATCCAATTGATATATCTAGAGTAATTTTATATAGACTTAAATGTAACAAATTTAACTCATATATTTTGTACTCTCAATCTAATATGGTCTAATATTTTATTATATATACTTCAGTGAACTTTTGTTACAGAATAAACCTTAATTATTATTATTATTAACTTATTTATTACATGAATACTACATTAAGAAATTCTTATTATTTTATTTAAATTATCAAAATTTCTTGATAATTTGGTTATCCACTTATCATAAACATAGAATGCGTCATGACAGTTTTCCGTTTTCGTTTTCGTTTTCAATGTAAATTTCGATGATATAGAAGTACTACTTGCAGTATGATTTATCAAAGGCAACAACAGACACCGCAGGTGGCCAGTCGCCCTTTGAGTTTGAGTTTGAGTTTGCATTCAGCCTGCGTGATTCTCTCTCACTCCGTTGAACTTGAAACGGAAAGTGAATGTCCTGTCTGTTAGACACTCCAACTGTCTGCCATTTGGCAAATGCAAGCGAGGAGGAAATCGCACAGCGAAATATGTCAGCACGCAATGTCTGCCAAAAGCACTGCAGTTGCTCCTCCCACTGCTGAAACCCGTCCTACCTCAACAACAACAACAAAATTACAATAACAAAAAGTGAAATGGAAC
This sequence comes from Drosophila subquinaria, assembly GCA_037043405.1. Lineage (NCBI taxonomy): Eukaryota > Metazoa > Arthropoda > Insecta > Diptera > Drosophilidae > Drosophila > Drosophila subquinaria. The sequence goes on from JBAMBL010001502.1 coordinate 24,853, forward strand.
AACAAAATTTGAAGCTAAGAGAAAACACCATAGCGCCATAGGAAGTGAATAAAAAAACGTCGCTTTTCCCGCTTTGTTTGTCTGTTTGGGGTTTCCCCTTCTCTACCAACATCAGTTGTCTGTCCCTTTCTTATCGTGCGTCGGGCGACGAGCCTGCCAATATTCTGTGTTTATTTGAATTTCTAGTTTTTGACACATTGATTTAAGCAACAATCTTTGATATTTTTTTATCAATATTTGCTGCCAAACCTGCTAAGAAAATTGCATTGTTTTTACTATTTATACTGTCTCTTAGTGCCTCAAAAGGGTATGGGAATTTTGATCAGGGTTGCAGCCCCAGCAAACGGAAGTTGCTCCTCGTTTCTGTTTTGCCCCTTCCTCTCTTTCGCGATATGCTCGCCAGAGTTTATTCACTTAGGAAACCGTTGGACTTCCGCTTGTTAGTAGAGCCCCTTGTACTGGGTTTTTGTTTTTGAAAATGTTTTGGCTGGTTGTTAGCATTTTTGGTAGCTATTTTGCACGCTAAACGTATTCAATTAGCTGAACACCTCAAACTTCCATACACAAAATTATTTATGTTTGTGGCTTATTTATCTATAGTAGCTTTAAGTAATTTTTAGTAGAGCGATGTCTTGAAAAAGCTTATAACTTTTAAGTATTTTATTTATATATATTAAGGAGTGAATGGTAAACAAAATTCGAGTTTCCAACAATAACTCATTAATCGCTCTTAAAATTTAATTGCTCTGTTCAAATACTAAGTATACCTCCATCCACCTTTAATAATATATACACATATTTATATACTTGATATCATGTAGTAAATATCAGTGAAGAAAAAAAATCAAATTGAGTCAACTGACAATTAAATCTGTTTAAATCTGTTATTGTAATATCTTAACATGATTAATCATTTAAGTCAGGGATTAAAACCCTTACCGAAACCGTAACCTTTAACCGTTAAAAACCGATTGAAATTCAAAACCGTAACCAAAAAGAAAAATTTTCAATTGACCGAAACCGTAAAACCGACACTCTGTAAACCGAAATAACCGTTTAGTAACCGTTTTAATTATAAGGGTTAATTTCGGTTTTTCATACATCCAAAAATGAATAAAATAATTTATTTATTTTTAATTTTTATTATAAAAATTTAACAAACAAGGTAAAAATAATTTAAAACAAAAAAATTGAACAGTTTCGATTTTTTTCGACTCATAAATCTTCTTTGCGATCTCTGATATTTTGTTATTAGTTTTGTATTTTACTTTTGATTTTCTTTTTTATTTGTAATTTTGATTTTTCATTTAAATTTTTTGAAAACAATTTTTTTAATTAATTTTTTGTGATATTCATGATCGAATTTTCAAAGCACTGAATAAGCTCAAATAAATTGAATTTGTTAAATGATTCAGATTTTCAAAATGTAACTAAACTACATTAAACTGAAGAATATGTGAAATAAATGTGTGAATGAAACATTAAGATGTAATGTCTTTTTAATAAATATTCTGGGGTGCCACAGAAATCGATTTTGCTTGAAATTAAATTTGTATGAAATTTAAGTGAAATTCGAGCGAAAGCGATTTCTGTGGCACCCCCGATTATTTTATTATTAATATAATAATACTTTTGCAAAGAAATTTTTTTTTGTGAACCGGTATTTCAAAACCGAAACATACAAAAACCGATTCACCGTTACGAAACCCTTATTCAAAGATTTTGCGTAACCGATAACCGAAAACCTAAAAGCGAACATAACGGAAACCGTAACTGAAACCGATAATCGTTTAATCCCTGATTTAAGTTTTAAAAATTTTTGATTAAAAATAACTATATAATTTTATTACGTATAACTTAGTAATTTTTAAGTTAAATTCATGTTGTTCAAGTAATAAATTTCTTTAGGAAATGTTAACCACACGTACAATAAAAATTTAGTTTTGAACGAACTTTGAAACTTATTCGATTAACTGAAAAACATAATAACTATTATGTTGTTGAAATAATAATAAATTGATCATGTTCAGCGTTTTCAGCACCAATATGTATTATTCTATTCTTTTAGACCTAAATAAGTCCAAGTGATATCAGATGGAAATACAAAAAGAGTTTTAAAATGAATATTTTCTGTGCAAATTGTTATCAATTGTGTGTAAAAATATTTATTGTTATGATTATTTATTACATTACTTCAATACAATAAGATATTTGGCACTATAACTTACAGTTGTTCAATTCTGAGAAAGTTGCGATGCCCAGAAAGACAAATTGTAGTATTAACAAAACATGAACGAAGCCGTTTTTCATATTCCACGCTGGCTTTCACATTAACCAAAACTGCAAACTGAAGTGCAAAGTGTAAAATAAACTTTCTTTCTTTTTCGACACTTTCACTGCCAAATGGCCAAAGAATTTCCGTCGCACTAACGTGGATTTATTTTTTCCGCTTTTCGCAAAAAGTTTTCCTTTCCGATTGCCACGTCGACGACGTCTGCACACAATTGGAACTGGCCGCGAACTGCGAACTGCGAAGCGCCGCTGATAATCAAGTGTCAAAATTCATATTCAAAATTCAAAAGTTGCCAGGCGCTGACTCCGAGTTCGAGTCCGACACTGCCACTGCCACTGCCACTGACTCTGATTCTGATTCTGCCACTGGCGCTGCGCATGTGTCTTGCGGGCTGCCAACTGCTGCCTCAGGCTGTTGTTGTTGTTGCTGTTGGGTGGGTAAGTGGGTAAGTGGGGGAGGGAATGTGGCATGCATTTGCCGCTGGGCAGTCGCCAAGGTGCCTGTGCCGGCTGTTGCTCCTGCTACTTCTACTTCTACTGCTGCTGGGAATGAAATAGTAAATGTTTCATTCATAAAGTGCAGAGCGTAACATTTTCATATGCACGTGTCGCGTTCTATTCTGCACCACACACTCATCTATATGCGTGTAGTTGTTGCTATTGTTACACCCGTACCCTTTTAAGGTAAAAAGACAGCAGTCATGACTACAGTGTGCGTTCATAAAAACTCTTGAAAGCATTCTTAAATTATAAACAATTCATTGATTAATTTAATTTTTTTTGTATATTTATTAAAAGGTTCTACTATATAAACAAAAAAACTTAGGGAACTTTAAAATTTTTAAAATCAAATTTTTAAATAGTTGGTTTTAAATTAAATTCTAAAATTTACTTAAAAGTCACCTTAACTTACTCATTATACTTCTTGAATCAGTTGATTTCACCAAGGGCTTCTGTTGGCTTAAAAGCATTTATCATTGTATCCAAAAAGTTTAAGTAATAACTATAAATTGCAACAAACGATAGGAATGTTAATAATGAAAAACGCTTCGGTAGTCAGTTTCATTCTATTCTGTTTTCCATATTTTTTCTTAATATGAGTACGCGTATATTAGAGTCGCCTTCTCGATATCAAACTTTTTTGTTGTTCTTGCAACTTCTGATTGAGTTTTAAGCGAGCTGCGAGCTTCTATTTGCCACCTGATAACTACATATCTTCTTGCCACCGCTTTGGCAACTCTCCCTTTCGGTGAGTCCCAATCGCTGTGTAATTAAGACCGAATTCCCAAACAAATTTGAGTTGAGGTTTTCTTCATATCTTTTGTTTACGCATTGCTTTTACTTTTTGTGCCACACATGCAGTTTTCTCCTTTAGCGTGTGTGTCCTGTCAGCGCCCCTAAGTATGCTTTATTATTTGCGCACAATTAGCGCTTTTTCAATACGAATCAAGTCAAATTCTCGTTACTCGATTTATGCTTTTGTTGCATTAAGAAAGAAAGAAAGTTCATACAAAGGAAAAAGAAGGCTAAAAAGACACCACCCACAGGATCTGCCTAACAGAGTCCTGTCATAAGTTAATCTGATGTAAAAATGTAAATGTAATCTAAAATTTAATGTAATTAATTGTATATCTCACTGTATTTGTTGTAGTCACCATTTTTAATTGTCTTTGATATAAAACTAGCTTAAGCTGCCATATACTTGTTGTTAGAATATATAAAAATTTAATAAAAATTAAAATTTTTTGAAAAAAACAGAAAAAAAGAAAGTTCATATCAGCATTCGGTTGAAAATTGTTGAGCTTATGTTATTTAATACAGTTTGAATAAAAATCTCATTAATTAATTGGATTTTTTGTAAGTTTTATGTTCACATATTTTTTAGGAAACAGAAAAGCGAATGGTTTTTTTTAATAGTTGCCCTTTTCCTATTCCTTTCGAGAAATTCCTGACCTTACTAATTCTAATACTTGCACTACATATTATAAGAACTACTCATCACTTTTTATCTGATTGGGTTTTTTTTTTTTTGGGCTTTTCCACAATCCATACAACAAATTCTGGATCACTTACGTTTTTAATTTTTTATTATCCTGGTTATTATTAAAATATTTTATTTAATTAATATTGAATTATGTTACTTCATTTTAGCATAATTTTAATTTTTAAAAAGTATTTTTGGTAAACTGTACTTAGTTGACATAACTTTAAAGCTTTGTAAAATAAATTTTATGTGTAATATATTTATATTTTGATAATAATCTTTATTTAATTAAATTTTCAGTTACATAAATTTAAACCTTAGTAAAATAAATAATGTTCGTTAAAAACAATACCATTATCTTTTACAGTAATTTTGTTCAACTGTTTTTATTAATTAATATAAATTATTCATTCATTGATATAAATTATTCTAATAAATGAGACTGTTAAAATTCTGCTGTTAGAAGAGGTGAAAATTCTTTAGTTCCTACAATTACCAAACAGTTCAAAAGCTTTTCACCTCAAATGCTTGTGGAAAGCGTTTCATGTTTTCCAAGACTTCAACACTTTTGAGCTTTTTCGAACAGCAAGTATTGTCAGTAACAACCGTTAGCTTTTCAATTATACTTGGTAAATTCCTATACTCAAATAGATAATATTAAAAAAGAATAATATTTCGCTTTAAAATATTAATATTTACATGGTATTTATTTTTTTATATTAATGGTTTTTATTATTTAATTTTTAGACTTTGCTATTTATTCAATAATAAGATTAAAAAAAATGCACAATTTGAAATTGGTAAATCATACCAATCGACAATCGCATGCATTTCTCATTTAAAATTTTCTTTGTTTGTTCAGAAAGAATTGGCAAAATTGTAAGCTTCTAAATCTATCTATTTATGTATGCTAAACAAATTTAAACTATAAAGATTGTCAAATTGAATTGACTTTAACACGAATTATATGAGGGCTGAAGTCATTTAAGCATGCACGATAATTGTATTTAATTGTATTAGATATTAAAAGCCCACAGATATATGTTTGTGCAAAATTAATATAATTACATGATGTTTAATTATAAAAACAGAAAACATTTAATTAAATCAACGCAAAAACGCATTAGATATTCATGTCAAATGAGTATCGCACAAGAGCAGGCACTCGTAATAAGTATGAATCCACTCGGCATTTGTGCCCAAGTGGATGTTGTTGTTGCTGTTTTTATTTGCACAACATCAACAATAGCAGCAACAACTAAGTACAATACAATGAACATTAATACTTAAACATAGACAAATAAACATAAACATTTATGTCAATAAAATGAACTGATGCTTGACCCGGTCGGTCAGATAAAGCGGTCGTCTGGTTCAAATGAAACGGCTAACACACACACACACACGCGCACATACATACACATACACACATTTACGAAACGTGCCAAAATGTCTAGCTACATTTTAGTTAATTGCCAGCCCAAGTTCAGGCTCTGTACGTGGTGTACATGTGTCCTTTGCTACGTCTTTGTCGAACGCTGTCAAGCGTCTAAATATTTTTAGTCAAAGGCTTTATCCGCACGCACGAATGCCCAGATCTGCCATCCCTTCAACGTGTTCGTCTCCCTGTCCATCTCCATGTCCATGTCTGTAACCCAAAGTCAGCATCAGGTGTTGACCGACTACAGTTCGATTTGCACACTCTGCCTGGTAATTGTTGGTGTAAATGCTCAATGGCCAACTATAGTTGCTAGTTTTTGGGCCTAATTGAGTTTGCATATGGTTTGCTTTGTACAATTAGATTAACAGCTCGAAATTTTGAGCCTTCACTTTAACTAAATTGTATATTTGTAGTAGATACTTTTATTTACACTCATCTCTCTGTCGAATCTGAAAAGCGGCCTTACTTTATGTTTCCAGGAAAAGTTTGAAAATATTATTATATTTGTAAAATATTACTTGACAAAACAAAAGCAAGAACATGCAAACATTTTTAAAATAAACAAAATAAATCATTAAATAAATAACAACTTTTTGGAGATTTTCTGTTGCATTGTTAATCAATAAGTAATGAATATATATTGTATAATATATTTTTTTAAATCGATGAATAAAAATGTGGTACTTTATATAAAAAAGTGTTTATTTTTCTAATATTGTGTGTATACTAGAGTGCATCGATTTTTTTCACAAAAAATGGTAACCGATTTTCGTAATCTATGGTCAATTCTAAGATGTTTTCACGAAGAAACCATAGTTCTAAAATGAATTCCTGGTCCGCGCTTTTTGAGTTGAAAAATTTATTTTTTTTTGAAAATTTATATCTTGATTGTTTATGGTCCGATTCTGACAAACTTGGTGTCAATACTCTTGTTAGAACCAGGACTTTTAAAATTCAACAGAAAAAAAGGACGAAATGTCCTTTAAACATAATTTTCATCCTTGGAACGACGATTCGCGGTTCGCCTCTATACCAATAAATTAGTCAGAATTAAAGCTATTTTTTGGCAAAAAAAATTTTATTTTCGCTGAACCTGTATTTTTTGTTAACAGAAAATGTAACACATATTTTATTAAAATTGTGTTAAAACTGTATTAAAATAGGTATTACATTTTCTTTTAATAAAAATTACAGGTTCAAAAAAAAAAAATTTTATTTTGTGCCAAAAAATAGCTTTAATTCGGACTAATTTTTTAGGATAGAGACGAATCGCGAAATCGCCGTTCCAAGGATGAAAATTATGTTTAAAGGACATTTCGTCCTTTGGTATTGTGGAGTTTTAAAGTTGTGGTCCTCACAAGAGTATTGACACCAAGTTTGTCAGAATCGAACCATAAGCACCCAAGATATAAATGTTCGAAAAAATGAGTTTTTCAACTCAAAAGCGCGGACCAGGAATTCATTTTAGAACTATGGTTTCTTCGTGAAAACATCTTAGAATTGACCACAGATTATGAAAATTGGTTACCATTTTTTCACTTTTTCGAGCCCATACAAATCGATGCTCTCTAGTGTATACACAACTGAATGCAATTTGTAGTTTCATTAACACAAATAATTACTCTTAAATATATTCTGTTCAAAATAATGCGATAAACTGGGTGAAAGTTTTTTGGCGTTGCGCTTTTAGCAATTTCCTTCTTTGTTTTGGTCTGCTTTGTTGGCCCACATTTGCTGGCCATGCTGCTAAGCAATTGTAAATGAATGCATTAAAAAAGAAATTTAAATTAATTTGTTATATTGTCTGTTGCACAAAACGCAAATAGTTTGCGGTTACTTAGTCGAACTAACTCGGACAGTCGAACACTCACTGCCACATATATGTATGAGTACATGCATACAAACATACATATATGCGAGAACTCATTTGAATATTCTTTTAATGAGTTTAATGTAAATGGCAAGTGAACATTGTGGCACTCAATGACCAGCGCCAATTTGTAGCATTCAATTAATTTAACTTTTATTGTGTAGCTTTAAAATAACTTTAATATCCGTTCGAAACAATTATAAGTTTATTTACTTATGTATGTATATAAAAGCTTTAAAATTTTTATATCCGTTTTATTTTAAGATAGGAACTCAGTATGGGTAAATATTTTAGGAGCATAAATATATTATTTTAGTTATATTACTTTTCTTATTTATGTTCATTACTCAATACAATATTTTTTATGTAAGCTTCGTATAGAATATTAATTTATTACTTAAAATAATTATTAAATTACCATTTAACTTATAAATCATTCTGATCGTTAGACCTTTACTTTACTATTATCATTTGTACTTTTACTTATTGTAGGTTTTTGCTTTTGCTTTAACCAGTGACCGTAACGATAATAATTTTAAAAAAATATAAATTATTAAACAAAAGTTATTTGTTGATTTTTATCAAAAATATTAAAAGAAAACTCTTTTTTTCGATCTAAATAAGGAAAATTATAAAATAATAATTTAATTTCAATTTTTATTTCCAATTTAAATTTTTAACTCTTATTTTCAAATTTTATTTTAGCAATTGAAAATAAAAATTAATTGAAAATATTAATTTATTTTTCAATTTTGATTATAAAAGTTGAAAAATAATTGACTGTAAATGTCTTTTAAGTTGGAAGGCGTATTTCCAAAAGTGACATGTACATACATACTTATATACAAAGACTTATCCAAGGAGAGTCGGAGCGACGTTACCCACCCATCCCTCACCACCCCCTTGTGAACGAAATATACCTTCCGGCTTAAAAGACATTTGCATTCAATGTTTATTTTTCAACTTGTATAATAAAAATTGAATAATGATTTTTATTTTTCATTTATTTTAAGAAAATTGAAAAATAATTTTTATTGTCAATTTTTATAATAAAAATTGTTTTGTTTTAAATTTTTATCAAAAAAATTGAAAAAAAAAATTTTATTTTTAATATTTAAAATTAAAATTGAAAAATAACTTTTATTTATTTTTAAATAAAAATTAAAAATAAAAGATTAACCAGTTTCTCATAACTCTTATTTGCGGTCCCTGGCTTTAACAGCAAATATGTATTTAGGGAAAATTTAAATGTTTCTCATGAAGATTTTCAATACGTGTTGCAGATGTATTGAAAGGCACACATACACACCAACACTCAGGCAGATGTAGTTTCAATAAATATTGAAATACTTATAAATCTAGGCAAATAATTCATAATGCTGCTGCCACTGCTGCTGCTGTTGCTGCTGTTGCTGCAACGGTTGCTGTTGTTCCAGATCCCCAATTGCAACTGCTCCCTGGTGGCAGAAAGCAGCAGCAAATGTAGAACATTTTTCATTTCAACACGAACAAAATTGCATTTTTAAATACATTCGGGAAAGGGGAAGGCAAGGAGAGCTTTCACTAATAAATAAAAGGAGAAAATAATAAATATGCCATAGCAAAAACGAACCAAATGCACAGAATGGCAATGCCAAGCAGCAACAGCAACAACAACAACAGCGACAACATCAACAAAACCAGAAAATATTTAAAAAAGCTTTTAAGTGTTATTGATAGTTGAACGGAGTCCCCCTACTCTTCCATATTCCTTTCCCCCTCCAGGACTCCTCCTATGGCACTGTTCAAATATTTTGTTTCATTTTCCTCGTTTTCCCTCTTCTTTTTTTGCTAACGTTTTTGCATTTGTTTTTCTGTTGATCTGTTTCTTCGCGTTGTCTATTTCTGTTGCCGTTGTTTGTTGCAGGGGGAGTGGGGGAGGGAAAGCACGTCCGGTTATTTAAATGCTAACAAATACAAATTGTTGGGCGTTTGCCGGACAGCACTCAACAGTTGTTTCGTTCCATTCGCTTCGGTTTAGTTCGCTTCGAATTGGGTTTCCACTTTTTATCTGGATGCCAGAAACATTTTGCATATTTAGGTTATATTTCAATTGTTGCTCTCGGTTTCGATGCACTTGTTGTGAAATGGATACGAGTACTTCAATTTTAAAACTTGCGCTGTGCTGTTAGAAGGCTGTAAGGTTTCTAAATGTAGTGGGATATTATTTTATATTTTGATAAAACTAAGAAATCTATGAGAAAATATTATTTGTGATACAATTTACAATACATATTATTTTGTTAAATTGTCGACAATAATTGAAGTTATTTGCAATATTAATAAATATACATCTCTAATAGGTCTTCAAAATATTTTATCAAAAATATCTTTTATTATTAATTTGATTTGTTTCCATATACTTAGTTTCGAATGTAAGGCATTGCTTCCTTATTTTTTTCTAACTCCTTAGCAGAATTACTATTTATAATTTGATTTTACAAACTATTTTTACGATTATTTAGTATTCATTTTCATTCATTTGCTTTTCCGATTTTCTTGTTATTTTATCTACCTTTTTTTTAAAGTCATTTATATCTTTTCCATTAGTTGATCAACTTAGGGCATTCAGTGGCCTCCATAACTCAATATTTGACTGTAGTGCAACTTATACCACTTTGTTAATCCATAGACAAGCACTTGGTGAACAAAACGACAAGAACAGCAACAATTGGACGGTTTTCATAACACGCTTTCACGCCATATCAGGAAGCCCAACAAAACCCACCGATGAGTGCATATTTTGTGTGCTCGATACTCGGAACAGAATTTATCGCTTTCGTTTTGTTTTGTTTGCTGCACCGTGCGGCATTGTGTGTATTTATTTGTACAATTTTTTGGTATTTTGTTTTGAACACATTGTGGTCCATTGTTTTTATCAACATGCCGACGGATGTGCCAACTGTTTTGCACTGGACACCAGAGGCAGCGAAGTGGCAGCAACAGCAGCAACGACAACGACAGCGGCAAATTCAATATACAATGTACACAATATGGCCACGTTTTGTGAGTGCTTGGTGTACGGAAAGTGGCCAAGATAAAGTGAGAGTAGCATTTTTCAGTCTTAAAAGTTGCTTAGCTAAATCCGCATTAAAGAGCTTTGGAAACATTTGTCAGTGAAGCTGTGTCGTCGAACCATTGTAAGAAAACATAACATTTGACCCACTTGCATGCTTAACTCCCACCTCAAAGTCCTTCAATTATGCACATTATTGCATCTACTCTGGCAGTCAAGTGTCGCCAGGGACTTTTCATTTTTGCCGCACAATGCGAGGACTATGACAAGAATTGTGGGTGCCACACAACAAGTGTCAAGAATGCGGCACAAAAGAAATGCGTTGCATACTTTAAGGCGCTTAAATGCTCAGCCCAAGCCGCAGCGCCAGTCACATTTGTGCCATAAATAAACTGGCATATGCAACGTGAAGCAGCAGCAGCAACAACAACAACTCCTAATGCAGTTACAGCTGCTGCTGCACGTTGAAGTGTCTGAAGTGCTGAAGTACGCAGTGGAAGTTGCAGCATCCTTCGCGTGTGGCAAGATAAATCCCAACAAGTTTTTATGCATTTCCTTCTGCTTTTTCTGCTATTTTTTTCATTTTTTGTGACATGACAAAAGTCGACAGTATAAGCCAAGCCAGGACTTTTAAAAACTGCCAAGTCAAGCAAATGTGCCAAAAACGTATGCAGACTTTATGTGCTTATACTATTTATAGTTAGTTGAGATGTAAGATGTGTCAGAGAAGTTACTTTCTTTGATCAGGTCGAGCAACAGCTTCTCTGCAAGATGCGTGTGCATTACATCCAACTGCCTCATTTAGCAGACAAGCAAACATCGAGCATACGCCACGTTGACCCCATTTTTCACCAAAGTGTTTTGCGCTGCATTTTACTTTGTCCCCTGTTCCACGTTCTCTGTTGTCTGTTCTCTGTTCTGCTTTCTGTTTTCTGGGATCTCTGCCTTTGCCTCTGCTCTTTGCTCTGTTGAGTACGAGAATCTGGCATTTTGGTTTTGCCACTGCAACTGTCGCATGTCCCGTTTATTGTCCTATGTGCATTTCGCCGTTTTTGTAATGTCTTTCGGCCATGTTTTGTACTGCAAGCCAATTCTGTTCAATGTGTGTGTCTGTGTAATAGCATATGCTGGCTACTTAGCTGCCTGTCGCTTTTTGTTTATGTTTCGAAAATGACTACGTTGTACTGTGCATTCGCTCTCTTCGTTCGCTTTGCTCTTAACAGTCAACTGGAACTTTCCAGTCTGCTTAAGAGAGACTAAGGCTGTTAGAGAGCGAGCCCATTAGCTCTCTTGTCCATGTTGCTTTCGATTGGTAGTCGTGTGTGTTCTCCTGGAGTCCTGTTGCAAGCCAAAGTCTCTTCAGATTGGCAGCTTGGGTGCCACAAAAACTTGTGCTGTTATTTATTATTACTTTGTAATCTCATATATATTTTATTGAATATCTATTACCAATTTAAGTTTTTTTACTGTAAGCACAATTTCAGTCAAAAAGTTAACTTATTTAAAATTTTATTAAGTTTATTAGTTGACTTGGAATTTTTTGACAAGATTTATGGGAAAGAATATTATAAAAAAAAATTATTAAAATCCATTGATTTTTAAAAAACCTATAGTATTTTTTTGAGCTCAGGATTTATGGGATAGAAAATTATTTAAAATAAAGAATAATTATAATCTACTGATTTTAGTTATAAGCTTATGGGAATTTTAATCTTATATTAATAAGTAATAATTTAATTTAAATACACTCGCCAATATTCGCTTTTTATTCAGTTCATCAAAAAGTTTGTCACACGTTAAATTAATTTTTGCTTATAAAACGATCATCTCAAATGTTAAAAGCGTGTCAGGATTTGCGACGAAAGCTGCTCAAAAGTGCACTTAAAGGATTAAAGTTGGCAAACATTATTGACACAATTAAATGTGCACTGAAGCCCAAAATGCACTTCCAAAAAAGTGTGCCATTGTTTTTAAAAATATTTAAAAAAGTGCTATTCTTTCACTATTCATTTTCTGTTAAGGTTTGTTTTTTCTATTTTGCTGATCCTGATTGGCATGCATCAACAAAAAATAAAAAAAAGTGAATCTGTTTGGCTGAAAACAACAGCTGCAGGGCCGAGTTGAGTTGTTGACAAGCTGCAGCTGCAGCTGCAACTGAAACGAGTCCAAAATGATTCTGTACTATCTTGCTATATGTATAGGGATGTGTGGGCATGCTTAGAGCAGAGCGTGGCTCACAAGATAATTGCCAAAAGTTGTTAAAAAAAAGTTTTGACCAACATTTTTGCAGCTAGTCAAAAAGTTGGACCCTTGGGTCAAGCTGTGTCCTGCCCCCAAAAAAGTTGGCTAAACATTTTATTCTATCTAATTGAGTGTGTTTAAAGTTTAAAGTATGCCAAAGTTTGTTCAAAAAGTTGCCGATTTAAGCCAAGTGAGCGATTGTATCTTTATAAAGCCAATAACACTCACAAACTGTTGCATACTTGCGGGCGCCGTCGTTAAGTCATTATTATTGCTATTATTATTATCATTGTTATTATTGTTATTGGCACATGGCTGTTGTTGTTGTTATTTTGACTTACGCATTTTGATTGAGTTGTGCAGATTTTTTTTTAAATTTATTTTACACGTCCGTCAGTCGCCAGTCGGCCGGAAATGAACACGCGCATAAAAATGTCGACCACCTTCATGCTATGCCCGTTTCCTGTTGTGTCCATAAAAAGTATGAGTGCAAAATTGTGTGCGTAAATGTAGGCGCACAATAATAAAGTAACACAAATCCCAATTTCCGTCAATGCATATTCGAATGTCGCATGCACGCGGCGTATACGCAATGTGCATTTCAGCCCTGGTCCTGTCGTATTTGTTCATGATATTGTTGCTGCTATTTTGAAGCATGCAAATATAAAACCGTTCATTTCCCATGCTCGGTGTTATTTGCCACGATTGAATGAAACATAGGACCAAAAAAATGGTGCACATATTTGGCTATCATCGTCAGTTATGTTCACAATGAAACTATTGCCTCTGCTTTTTTTTGTGACTTCACTAACATTTTTTTCAAATATTTACGAATTTTTTTCTATAGGGAACTTTGCTTTTTAAATAAATTTAGAACTTGATTATTTTATTTAATGCTTATTACATTTGATGCAAGTAATAATATTTTATTTTTATGAATGTTATACATATATTTGTTCCTGCTATCTAAGAATACGTTATGGTTTTAGCTTAGATATTAAAATATTTTTGGCTTATTCCATGGCTTTACATTTTTTGTTTCAGTTGTAACATTTTTGACTTTGGCCACAAGCCAACATTGATAACAATTACGTGTTGGCTCAGACAAACTTTGCATATGATTTTAAGCTTAACTGTAATTAAAGCTTCCTGGCAAGTGCAAGACAACAACAACAACAATTACAACACGAAGGACAACAAAAACCAAACTGCAGCATAAACTTTGTTGGCAACTCATAACTTTTACTTTGAGCAGAGAACAGGACCCAGAGAGCGGGGCCACAATAGCCCAAAAGAGTAAAACTTTACAACACTCTGTACTTTTCTCTATCTAAGAGTGTGTGTGTGGGTGTTAATAATAAACCAAATAAGTGCGAATTGTATATTGTTCGGGAGAACTCGACTATGAGATAATGCGTAAGTAGCTTAAATAGAAGAATTTATAATGAATAAAAACATGCACACATCTTATTCTGCATCATTAAATATAATGTAGTGAAGCAGCGATAAAACGATTTGGTTTTTAATTTTTACTTCATCTTTAGACAGAATAAGAAATAAATAATTGTTTGTTGCTTACTAAGCTTATTTCTACCAAATTTTATTTGATTTAAATCCATTATAATTCCATGTTTTTGAGAGTAAATAGTAAACATTTTCGAGGCAGAAGAGATTTATTTCCTTATGCAAATTTTACAGGGTATGCTAACTAAAAACTTTACCGAAAGCAAATAAATGTTGTTGTGCTTGTTGTTGCTTTTTTTGTACTTTTATTTGTTACAGCTGAGACTCTTATGCAGAAGTGTTAAGCACGCGGTTTTTGGAGCTGATGGCATATGTATTCCCACTTTTACTTCTGTTTCGGGGACGCAAGTTTTAAGAGCGAAGTTTATGCTCTAATTTCCGAAAAGGAAAAATTAGCAAAGTATTTTGCGCCATTGCCATATCATAAACTGGCAAAGGCGCCAAACTGGAGCAGCTATACATTGGATATATGTATATACATATATATAGCCTCATCTTAAACCTATGTGTTTGAGTTCTTTTTTTTTGGGTGAGTGTGAGAGCTGCTCACAAAAGTCACATAAATTTGAAATGACAGCAGCGTTTTACAGTTTTTCGAGGTCGTGTGGTAATAAAGTTTTTCAGAGAAAATCACACACATACACACACATAAGGAGGGGAAGAGGGAGAGAGCAACAGCTGCTCAAAGCGACGCATGATGACAGGCCAAAGTGGCAGCTAGTTAGGCTCTGGGGCAGCAGCTGAAGCCAACTCCAAGTCAACTGTGGAGCAGAGTGGAGTGGAGTGGAGGGCGTCGGGTCAGAATTGTATGGAGACCCGGCTCATGACTCGTAAAATATGTTTATGTCTGTGTAGTCTCGGCTAGGCCCGGCCCAAAACTGTATGCACTCAGAATTGCTCTGTTGAGCTATTCTATGAAATTATGCAATGGGGATTATTTTAGTTAAATTGCCCGACTGCGTCGAGGGTCAGTCGGACAAGACAGAAAGACACACAGACAGACAGACGGACAGACAAGTCATGAGTGTGAGCGTGCTGAAGCTTTAGCTGAAACGGATAACGAATGAATTTGAACTTTGTCAAGCTTAAGTCATAAAATTTAAATAGAGAGCCCTCAAGGAGTAGATGGAATTCGCTTATGAATTAAATGGTAAGGGAAACGGAACTAAAATATTAAGGAATTTCTAAACAATTTATAAATTAAGTACTGAAAAATAAAATCAAATACGTTTTATTTGTATATCCTTCTTTGTTTTAAATTTTGAGTTTCTTTTAAAAAAATGTTAAAATAGGTTTTGAGTACGATTAAAGTTCAGCTTAAGTTTACTTTTAATGTGTAACTATTCAAATATTTTTAAATATTTTATTTAAGTAAAAATAGGGAATTAAAAAAATTATTTTTTAATTACTCCATTTACAGTAATTGAATTTTAATTGTAAAATACAAAGATTCGAAATGATGTTATTGGAATTTAAAAGCCATTAACTTTAAAGCTAAAACTAAATGTCTTTCAATTGATATGGTGCATAGTTAAAGCAACAATACTGATTAGTAGAAATTCAGTATAAACATTAGTTTACAATTTCATCATTGAAGCGCTTGCAAACATTGTAGTTTTGAAAACGCTTTCTACCAAAGTAAGACCCAAAATGAAAAACCACGACACAAATCAAACTACTTGTAAAATGGAAAACAAACCAATATAATTGCCACAAACAGAATATGTTTAAAATAAATTAAACAATGTGCTAAAATTAAGACCGCATAACATGCGAGATTCTGTACAATGGAACTTCGGGTAAATTTGCAATATATGTTGTAATTAAATTGACAGTCGTCATTACGACTGTTCTCCTCTACACACACACTCACACACACACACCATACAAGTTTGGCCAAAATGATTTGCACTTTAATTATGGCAAATGGCCAAAACAACCGCTGTCCGTTGGACAATGAAAATATTCGTGATTATTGGCCATCGTCCAGCGAATGTTGCGAATGTTGCCCGATGACGAAAATCAAAATGACAGAAATCAATGACAGAGAGCCGCGAATTGTGGTCACTTGGCCATTTGCGCAACGGCTTTTTCAACTGCAGCGATTTAACATTATAGAAAATGTGACAAAGTGGCCACAGTTCGGCTCTGCAACTTACCCCTTTAACCCCTGACCCCTGCCCAGAATGATAATTGTCACAGCTGTGTTTTTCTTTTGTCTAATCTGTGATGGACGCGGGTAAAATTACTATAGATAACATTTGTGGCCTACTTAATTGGTCATTGGTAAAAAATAACAAAATATATTTCAAGTTAGTAAAGTTGATTTGGATAAAATTATATAATTGCTGTAAAAGTACCTCAGGTAAGTATCTCAAGCTAAAAATGTTACCTCAGATTTTAGATATTTTCAGTGTCCAAATTTGTGTGTCTTAATTTGAAAAAAATATAAAAATAATTATAGAATTAAAAAAATAATTAATTCAAGTCAGAAAAATAGCCGTGAGAGAAGTATGTGATATTTAAGGATCTTTAAATTTTTAAGATATTTTTTTCTACTTTTTTCGTCGAGTTTTGTTGAAAATCTTAAAAGTTACTATTTTAATCCCTATTCCTTTTTTCCTTTTTATACAAAAAGTGTCATTTTAGCAATTTTCAAAAAAAATTTTAATTAATACTAGCAAAAATATTTTTGAAAACATTTTTTTTGCAGTCACTTTTAGAATTGTTTGAAGAATTTTTTTGCATCAAAATATTTTTTGTAAAAAATTGAGGAAAAAAGTAGAAAAAAAAAACACTTTTACTTAAGTTCTACATTTTCCATGGGTACTAATTGGGTTAATGAAATTTTTGTGTCATTCAAACGGAAATTAAATGATAAAATTATTTTAAGAAATCTGCTTCAAATCTTTTTCATTCATTTGCCAAATTAATATCACAGATAACTTTTAATGGAATTTCTGATATTTGATAGTGGAAACTTTTGAATAGTTTTTAATATAAGTATAAATTGTAATAAAGTATTTTTATACATACAATTTTACTGTAAAAGAAACTTTAGGATATTCTCTAGCTAAATTTCAGAATTCTTATTCAAGTTTCGTTCGCGAAATTGACCCATTTAAGCTAAGCCGTCTACAAGTCTAATTAATGCAAATTAAGGCGACTCCTGCCAACACACAAAAAACACCAAAGTGGCAGCTTAAAACCGCGAACAAGATTTAAGGGAGGGGATTCCCCTGCTACACTACACACCGAAATTGAGGCTTTCAACAAAACGACTCTGACGACAACTCGTCGTACAACATAATTAGGCTTATGGCAGTGACTTTTATAGTCAAGTGCCGCAGCAACCCTCGTGCCTGCCCCGATTCTCAATTCCCCGCCCCTCAATCCCCTCACACCCCTCAAACCAAGGCGCCCATTTGCGTGCGTCGCTAATTAGTGTAAAATGTTTCCTGTTATTTACCTTTTTCGGTTTTGCAGCCAAAACAAACGACGAGACCTAAATGGTATATAGGCAGCAGTCAAGTGGCGGGACATTTATTTCACGACTAGTGGATACGTACTTGTGTCAGTAACTGTAACTGTAACTGTTTTTCGGTAACGGTGTCGATTTTTATTCGTGCTCTCAGTGACGTGACCTGGATTGTTAATAAATAAATAGTCGTGTATTTATTTTGCAGTTGTAATCAACACAATGTGAAAAACAAAAGCCAAATCAGCGCTAATTAACTTGAAGCCCCCGCGCCATTTACAGACGAGTTGAGGATTGGACACTGAATCCTGTAGTGAAATGTCCTTGTCATTTCATCGCTGCTTAACATGCAGAACATCAACTCGTTGAACTCAACTCAACTCGACTCGACTCGACTCAACTGTGTGCTGCGTAAATTGCATTTTAAAATAAATTATAATGATTATTATGCTGCAAACAACAGATGTCAGCTCGGCTATAGAACCTTGTCTGTCAGTCCTACTGAAAAGCGGCACACAAACACTCACTATCTCTTTTTCCACCTTCATTTCTCTCTCTCTCACTCACTGTCTATCTGGTTGCTCATTGTCAACGTTGGCAGCAATTTTGCCACTTTGCCACTTTGGTCTTATGGGGCAAGCATACAAACGTTAACTGAACAACATTAACGCCAGCATTTTATGACGTTGAACTTAATATTATTAAATCAGTGACGAGTTTATGAAGCGCTAAACGCAGCTACCAAAGGGCACGAGGCGGCGATAAGCATTTATATGAAAGTTCAATCTGGGACTTACACTCCACAAATACATTTAAGAACTCGGCTGCAATTAAATACTTCTACATAGTCATGTGTATGTGTGAGAGCACAGGCGGAAGAGGGAAAAGAAAGAGAGAATTATTCTCTCAACTTAATTATTATAAAATACAGTTGAGACTCACACACTAAAATTAGCACAAATATTGTACAGAAACTAGAGTTTGAAAATATGATTAATACCCACGAATGAACTAGAAATTTTGTTTTTATGTGCGTGCATTTATGGGAATTCCTATTTCCGTTTATTTTTTTAAGAAACAAAACAAAGAAATATGTTATTTTTGAACGCCAAATTTGAAAACAGGATTAACTTTTATTTGCTATTTTTTTAAAAAACATTATTTTTAATTATTAAAATTAATATATATCATATAAATCAAAAATAATTATTATTTTTCAATTTTTATATTAAAGTTTAACCCTAACTCTTACTTCCAATTTTTATTATAAAAATTGAAACATAACTCTTATTTGTCAATTTTTATTATAAAAATTGAAAATAAAAATTCAATTGAAATATCTTTTGAGCCACAGAAGCCACATCATACATATATAAACCTGTATATATGATCTACGCATTAATACCTGATTGATACATAATATTTATTTTTGATTTTTATCATAAAATTAATTTTAATAATTAATAATAATGTATGAAACTAGCAGAAGCAGGCATGGCAGACCCCATAAGGTATATATATTCTAGATCAGTATCGACAGCCGAGTCGACTTAAACGGAAACAGCACAGAGACTATAAGGGCTAGAGACTTCAAATTTGGTATGTAGGTTGCTGGATACCAGACACAGCTCAAGTTTGATTTATTGGACCACTATATCCTATAGCAACCATAGGAACGATCAATCGATCAATCAACTGTTAGTGAGAAAAACTTTTATGTTGTTCGGGATATCTGAACCCAACAGACAGAATTTGCATTTGGGATGGTCCTAAGCATCCGGACCAAATTTGGTTGAAATTGGACCACAATATCGAATAGCTGCCACAGGAATGATTGATCGAAAATTAAAATTAGGCATGAACATTTTTGTTATTTTTGTTGATTTTGTTTTAAATCGGTTCACTAGTTCATACAGATGTAATTCGAACAATTATTAGGAAATTTAATGCGGCTTCATCAAACCCATCGGAGTGCCAGAGCACAGGGTATTCTACAGTCTAGCACACTCGACTTGTATATATATGATATTCGGATTTAATCCAACTGATTGCAGCAAATCTTCAAGCAGTGCGGTTCAGTAATTGATAACACTGCTATTGAATGTATACAAATGTATTTGAACTTTAACTTTTGGCGATAAGAGAGTGCACAAATGGAAAGAAGAGCTCTCATGATTCTGTCTGTGCTTACTGAAAATCAGTCAACATTCAATTGTATTGTGCGAAAGTAGAAGTTCTCATTGTGTGCACTAAAAATGAATATCAAATTGAAAGTGTTGTCGATTTTTTTGATATTTATACACAGTTGTAATGCGTATAACTCGGTAAGTTTCTTAATCATGTCAAAGATATTTAACTAACGCAATTTACTTTATAGGATTGCTTTTCCAAAAAGCAAGTGGATGATCAATGTTCGGCCTATTGTTATGAGGTTGTGAAGCCGCTTCTGCAATACGCGGGCGAAGCTCAGCGGAAAGAGAAAACATTCACAAGTTTAATGGAAGAGATTAATAACTTGAAAATAAATCAAGTTGAGCTAGAGAAAACAGTCGAGGGCCAAGAGAACGAATTGAAATTGTATAAGAGCAATAATGCCACGCAAAGTGAGTTATTGCTAAAATACAAAGCTCAACTTGATGAACTAATTGCTGAGAAAACTAAGAGCACCCAATTATTAACTGAATCAAGGAAAAAAGAAATTGAAAGTGCTGCGCGTAAATATAAAGGTGACTCGAGTATTTCGAGTTGCTTGGCCAAGAAGACGGGAATTCAAGAAGTACAAATTCATGAAATTCGTAACTTCCCCGTGTTCTGTGATTCCGAATTGGCTGACGCCGGCTGGACAGTTATTCAGAGACGTCAGGACGCCAGTGTGAGCTTCGAGCGAAATTGGACTGACTATCGTAAGGGATTTGGCGATATGCACGGCACTTTCTTTATAGGATTGGAAAAGCTATATCTTATCACCAACGAGCAGCCCCATGAACTATACATACATCTGAAGAGCTTTGAGAACGAAACACGCTTTGCCCGCTACGATCACTTCCAAATTGGCGACGAGAGCGAGTTCTATAAACTAAAGTCGATTGGCAAATACTCTGGAGATGCTGGCGATTCATTGTCGGACTTTCACATCAATATGAAGTTCTCTACCTTCGATCAGGATAATGATGAGTCAGCGTTTAACTGCGCGTCTGAATGGTTGTCCGGCTGGTGGTACAAAAATTGCGCTTATTCGTAAGTAATGTCTATGGATCTTTTTCTGATCTGTTTCTGATGAATCTTATTTAATTTGTAGTAATCTTAATGGCTTGTATCGAGACGATGAGCTCAATCTTCAAAATGGCATCAAATGGAACTCCTGGCATGATAAAAAGCGCTTTACCTTTGTGCAAATGATGATCAGACCGATAGTTGCGTGAATTATATTTTGTGGAGAACAATTATATCTTGTGACAGTTTATATACCCTGTATCTGAGAATATATTAAATATGTGCAAAAGTATGTAAGAGGCAGAAGGACTCTATAAATATTTTTGATTATTATCTCATTATTTAAATAATATTTAAATAAATATTATTTATTATTATCTTACTGTCTATCTGGTTGCTCATTGTCAACGTTGGCAGCAATTTTGCCACTTTGGTCTTATGGGGCAAGCATAAGAACGTTAACTGAACAACATTAACGCCAGAATTTTATGAAAGTTCAATCTGGGACTTACACTCCACAAATACATTTAAGAACTCGGCTGCAATTAAATACTTCTACATATTCATACATATGTGTGAGAGCACAGGCGGAAGAAAGAAAAAAAGAGAGAATTATTCTCTCAACTTAATTATTATAAAATACAGTTGAGACTCACACATTAAAATTAGCACAAATATTGTACAGAAATTAGAATTTGAAAATATGATTAATAACAACGAAAGAACTAGAAATTTGGTTTTTATGGGCGAGCATTTATGGGAACTCCTATTTCCGTTTAATTTTGAAGAGACTCGGAATTTTCAATATTAGCGTTTCTTAAAACTATAGATAAAGAATTAGAATTATTACCAGGGACTGCAAATAATAGTTATGAGTTTCAAAAAAGATTGAAGCACGAAAAACCGTCCCAGAAGAGTGGGGAAAACAGACATATGTTATTTTTGAACGCCAATTTCGAAAACAGGAAAAGCTTTTATTTGCAATTTTTTAAAAAATTTATTTTTAATTATTAAAATTAATATATATGATAAAAATCAAAAATAATTATTATTTTTCAATTTTATTTTTTTTTTTTTATTATTTTCAGGGACCGCAAATAAGAGTTATTAGAAACTTGATTAACTTTTTTTTTCAATTTTTATTTAAAAATTATAGAATAAAAGTTATTTTTCAATTTTTATTATAAAAATTGGTAAATAATTTTTATTTTTCAATTTTTATTATAAAAATTGAAAATAAAAGTTATTTTTCAATTTTTATTATAAAAATTGAAAATAAAAATTATTTACCAATTTTTATAATAAAAATTGAAAATAAAAATTATTTACCAATTTTTATTATAAAAATTGAAAATAAAAATTATTTTTCAATTTTTATAATAAAAATTGAAAATAAAAGTTATTTTTCAATTTTTATTATAAAAATTGAAAATAAAAGTTATTTTTCAATTTTTATAATAAAAATTGAAAATAAAAGTTATTTACCAATTTTTATTATAAAAATTGAAAATAAAAATTGAATGCTTATATCTTTTAAGCCGAAAGGTGTATTTTCAAAAGTGACATGTATATATAAAGGCGCAGTCAAGGAGAGTAGGAACGATGTTGCTTAACCACCCCTCCCCCCCTCACACACCCCCTTGTGAATGATTGAGTATATCACATAGATATTCGCTTTCAAATATTTTGATGAGAATAATGTATGTGAAATTCACTGTGAATAAATTCTTACTAATAACATAAATATACATTCATTTGTGCAAATTTAATTACATTTTCATACTTTTATTTATTTAATTTGAGAAACAAAAGTTTTTTTATGGATTCCGATGACAGATTGCACCTTAAGTCGGAAAGAATCAATTTTAGCGCAGAAAATGCTCTTTCTACCGAAACTTGGGTAGCAGGCACGCAATGCAGTATCTTCGCTAGTTGGTACAGACGAGGATATGTAAATTTTTTGCTTTCCCAGTATTTCATTATATCCTCCTGAAGGCCAATTGGCTTAGGAGAGTACCCGTGAATTTCTGTGATCGCCAACTTCAATTCAGGATCGTCGTCGTCATCTGATTCGCCAGAACACACTTCAATAGAGTTAAGAAACTCGTTTAAAAGGGAGCATGTGCTTTGAGATGCTCCGTCAATCTGAGTCGGGGACTGAGTTGCCATTTGTGATAACACCACTTGCTCTTCTGGTGCGCTGTCCTGACAAAATGAAATAATATACAAATTCCGTTTGAAATAATTGTTTTTATGTTTTTAAAATATAAGATTACCTTTTTATTTACGGATAGTATCTTCCGCATTAATGCCGTCAAGTGATTTTTGGCATATACCTGCTGTATTGGATTTTTTATTAAAACCCTGCGAATCCGGGGATCCAAGTAAATTGCGGAGAGAACAACTTCATTTTGCGTTAGATTTACTTCTCGTTTCTCCAAACATTTGGCAAGATCCTTACTATAAGTGTTTTCCATAGATTTGACGGATAACTTTGTTTCAAGCCAAAGCTTATAGAAGTCGCCAAAAAAAAGTTGCTCCCTCTGCAGTTTCTGGGTGGCTATAAAAATCGGCTCTAATGCAGATAGCAGCAAGTTAATTTCCTCCCAATTCGATTCCGTTAACTGCAAATGCTCACTAAGGTGTTCTTCCGAAAACTCCTTGTACACGCAGACATTTTTCAACATGGTGTATGTTGAGTTCC
Source organism: Drosophila subquinaria (assembly GCA_037043405.1). Classification (NCBI taxonomy): domain Eukaryota; kingdom Metazoa; phylum Arthropoda; class Insecta; order Diptera; family Drosophilidae; genus Drosophila; species Drosophila subquinaria. Next base: position 48,655 of record JBAMBL010001502.1, read on the forward strand.
ACCTGGTTGGAACATCAATGAGAGGTTGAGGTAACCCTTGCGTAGAAATTGCCAACCTAAGTACAGTTTCAAAAATATATATTTTAGTAGTTTAAAAATTTCGTGCTATGCATTTTTTTATTACCTAAAAGTCGGAGTTCGCAATGTTTTTAGAATTGCTCGTGCGCTGTCAACAATAATTCTCCGATTAGCATCCTTAAGGAAGTCATGTACTGCCAGCTGCATAGAATGGGCAGCACATCTGATGGATACTATCGAGTGAACTCGTACGTCCTTCAAAAGCTCGTCGTCGTCAAAATCGTCAATAGGTTCATTATCAATATCCTTGTTCAGATATTCTATGGCTTTTACAACATTCTTGCCATTATCTGATGTGACGGTGTATATTTGACTCTTGGAAACGGAAAACTCTTCCAATATACTCTCTATTTCCACACTTAAATTGAGACCAGAGTGTTTTTTATGCAACTCAATTAACCCAAGCGTTTTAACTTCAATGCGGTGGTCTCGATAATACTGGACATTAACTCCCAAGATTCCTTTGTTGTGCCTCGATGCAATATCGATTTTCAGCGAAAGTATTTTGTTCTTTAATACTTTTGAAAGATTTCTTTTCTCAAGCTCATATTTGTCGCTTACATGGTGCATAACGTTGCGTGATGAAATAGGGTTCATATCCAGACCGCTAAAAATTTGTTCCGTCAACTTTTTAAATGGAGCCGAGTCTAAGAGAGCGAATGGTGCTTTCTCTTCTGTCACCAGTTGCACACATGCTTCTTTTACTTCTAATGCAGAAAGAGCAATGGAAATTTTTGTTTTTTTTTCCTTAGGCTCGTCTGGATCTTGCTCATCAATTGCATTTTTGTATTCGCCTGGATGAACCTCCTGCAAATGCCTTCTTAAGTTGGTGAAGTAATTTCCTTTAAAGCAACGGCCACAAAGTTTGCATTTTGAGACATTTTCGTCTGATTCGAAATTGAAAATTTCACGGATAACAATATCACTTTTACGGCCCATCGCGATCAGAAATCAAATGAAATGAAGAAACAAGCAAAGATAAGCTCTCACAAGATGAGTGATGCTGCTTAAGGCATTTCTTATCGCAAGCTAAGTTTTAACTGAAAAAAAAGACTACAGTCCGCAGAGCTCGACTGTGAGATACCCTGTACATAGAAAGTTTGGTGTCTCGGAGATATATCGGTTCATCCAGTAGGTCAGACAGACTTGGTTATATACACTCAGCTATTGACGCTGATAAAAAATATATATACCTTATGGGGTTTGCCACGGCTACTTCTGCATGTTACGCGTATTTTTATTTTTTAAAATTTAATATACCCTTTGTACTTTTTTATATTTTCTTAAAGCTGATAAGCAGAGCAATTCTAACGGGAATTACCTGTTACTCGTACAGATAAGGTATACAAAAATACAGTTGTTGTTGCAAAAATTGATGTACAGTGCACTCACGAAACTCTATTGCAAACATCGCTTAATGTTAAAGCGAATATCACATAGAGCAAGTTCATACTCAATCATTCACAAGGTGGTGTGTGAGGGGGGGAGGGGTGGTTAAGCAACATCGTTCCTACTCTCCTTGACTGCGCCTTTATATATACATGTCACTTTTGAAAATACACCTTTCGGCTTAAAAGATATAAGCATTCAATTTTTATTTTCAATTTTTATAATAAAAATTGGTAAATAACTTTTATTTTCAATTTTTATTATAAAAATTGAAAAATAACTTTTATTTTCAATTTTTATAATAAAAATTGAAAAATAACTTTTATTTTCAATTTTTATTATAAAAATTGAAAAATAATTTTTATTTTCAATTTTTATTTTAAAAATTGAAAAATAATTTTTATTTTCAATTTTTATTTTAAAAATTTAAAAATAATTTTTATTTTCAATTTTTATAATAAAAATTGAAAATAAGAGTTATACTATGATTTTTAAATAAAAATTGATATTTAATTTTTATTTTATAATTTTTTTATTTAGATTGAAAAATAAAAGTTATTTTTCAATTTTTTTGATAAAAATCAAAAAATAACTTTTATTTAATAATTTATATTTTAAAAATTATAATAATTACGGTCCCTGATTATTTTAAACAAAATTTTGGCACTCGGCACATTGCGCTAAAATGTATCAATTCTTCATACCAAATAAAATTCATTCACTGTTTTGCGCAGTGCCGAATGCAAAAATTTTGTTTAAAATAATTTAGGTGTAAAACTTAATATTATTCGTCACAAAATTGGATATCAGAAATTTTGGGGCATGAAAATGTTTTCGTCACTAGACTTTTACCTCGTAAAGATGTTTTTTTTATGGGATATCAGAAATTTTTGAATAAGACATCAGAAATTTTGAAATTGCAATATTTTGTGACAGTATAGCTTTGTCAACTTTGATTATTGTTTGTACAAGCTATAACAAATTGTCTGGCAACACTGGTCCCCTTTACAAACACACATGCCCAGCGCAAAAGCAAAAGCACTCTTAAACTCTGGGTGCTATGACACTTTGCTGCTGCTATCCTATTCCCATTCTAAGTAAAATGTATATATTCAGCTAACAGGTAATTTCCGCATTACGCTGCAAGCAGTGTCAAAGAGCCCTTCGAAATACCTTTTCAACGATATATAACATAGATCGCATCTGTAGCTTCTATCGTTTGGATGCTATGGGGGTTTTTTAGCGGTTTTTAGCAATTTCCCGCTAAGCTAGCGTTTTTTTGCAAAAGTCGTAGAGCAAACGTTTCTAGATTTTTGAACAGGAACAAGTCCTCATTGAAACTTTAAAGCTAAATCAACGATTTGATCCAAACAAACAAACAGACAAACAGACATACAGACAAACTGACTTTTCATCTCATTTTCAGAAAGCCCCTTAAAATTTCAAAATTAATTATTTTTTGAACCGGTTGTCCGATTTTGATGATCGAGGTGTCATTCGACGCGTATTTTTGATGAGAATTGTAAAAAATTCAACGAAAATTCAAAAAGGCTCCAACCCCATTAACTCCAATAATTTAAATTTTTCCCCTCCCACTTATACCTGTTTATCTCATGAACCAGGTGAGATTCCAAAAGTCTTAGTATGCACATTTGTAAGTTAAGTTGATACCTTTCGATCGGTATATAACTCGATCTGATCGGACAGTCATAGCAAATCTTCCATTCTTCCTGTGTATATATGCTAGTCGCCTGCGCACCCTTCGTGCTGCTTTCGTCACTAGCGCGGACTGCCGTCCGCAGTGATATTCGGATTCAATCAAAATGATTGCAGCAGATCTTCAAGCAGTGCGGCTCGGTAATTGATAACAAACCTATTGAATGTATACAATTGTATTTGAACTTTAACTTTTGGCGAGAAGAGAGTGCACAAATGGAAAGAAGAGCTCTCATGATTCTGTCTGTGCTGACTGAAAATCAGTCAACATTCAATTGTATTGTGCGAAAGTACAAGTTCTCATTGTGTGCAGTAAAAATGAATATCAAATTGAAAGTGTTGTCGATTTTTTTGATATTTATACAACAGTTCTTCCCCGTGTTCTATGATTCCGAATTGGCTGACGCCGGCTGGACAGTTATTCAGAGACGTCAGGACGCCAGTGTAAGCTTCGACCGAAATTGGACTGACTATCGTAAGGGATTTGGCGATCCGCTCGGCACATTCTTTATAGGATTTATATTTAAATAAATATTATTTATTATTATCTTACTATCCAAAAATTACTGTCGTATTGCTAACAAATTTTTTATAAGTAAAGAGATTCATGGTTATAGGTATCTTAAATTTAATATTAAAAAAATGTAAATTATAATTTATGTATTATTATCAGTTAATAATCATGGGCGACCTTTTACCTTGATGCGAACTTGATTACCTGAAGATTGTTTTTGTAATTTGCACTATATTTAAAAGTTAAAAAAAAGTGTGAGCTTTTATTATGATGCAAACAAAGTTCATGGGGCTTTCAGTTTAAAAACAAATAAGTTTTATCGAGTCATTTAAAACAGCTAAATTGGAATTTCAATACCTAACTAAAGTTATCTCAATTATTTTGCTGGATATTTAATTGCATTTACCTTCACACAAGTACCATGAATAATATGTTTTTACCTTTTCGATTTTTGATGCAAAGAAGAGCGCGGCAACCACAACATGTACAACTTATTATTATTATTAGCTGAATAGGGGATAGTCTGTTGGCCCAGAAACATAACGGAATTTAATGTAAAATATGCAGGACACGGCACATAATCAGCGAACATATTCATGTGCATTTTGGTAAACACATCGTGTAATTAAGTAAATATTTGCACAAATTTTTGCCAGCACGCGCGTGCTGCGGAAGTGGTCGCAAGTGTAAGCTGATATGGCTATAAAGAGAGATAGAGACAACCAAAGAGAAAGAGAAAGAAAGAGAGAACGAAAAAGAAAGGAAGTAGACGACGATGCCCCACGGCGTTGAATATTCGTGGAATGTGAATGGGATATTGGCTGGAGGGCTTTTTGTTCGCAGATTTGCAACATAATTAAGAAGTAAACGCAAATGGGCAGCGCGCCAAATTAAGTATACGCCACGTGGCTGCAGTGCAGGAAGCGAGCCAAATAAAATTAAAATAACCGCAGCTCGCGACTGCAAGGCATCCGTTAATAAAGTCAAGCTGAGCATTGCGTTGTATAGTAATTGTAAGTGGATTACACGTGTGCGTGAATCATAATTAGTTGCAAGTGGCAAGTGGCCGTCGTTTGGAGGTTGCAACTGTTGCACGATGCGGCATTTAAAAGTGTGTTAAAGCCACTTTGTTGGCCAGTTGGCAGTGGGAGGGGGGAAAAGGCAACTTTAAGCCAAAACACAACACGACGTTCATGCCTCAGGTCAGTTGGTTTGACATTTTGAAGACAGACTTTGGAACGACTTAACCGCAGGCCAGGTGCAGCGTGAGTCAGAAACAGCGAAGGCAGCAAATATCCCCAAAGACGAAGACAGCGTCATGGAAATGGAGACAACCTCAGATTCTGCCCCCTCTCTCTCTCTCTCTCTCTCTGAGTCTTTCGCTCTGTCTCAGTTTGTGTCCCAGGCAACTTTGGCAAGCGAAACAGAGTTCAAGTTATGAATAATTAATGTCTGTCTAGCTGGGTGTGTGTGTGTGTGTAGGTGTGAGTCGGAAGCTGTGTCCATCCGCCTGTCCGCCCATTCTGTCTGTGCGACGCCATTCGTGTGAGCGACTTGATAATTTGTTATAATTGCCGGGGGACGGCCACAGGTCAATTTTGTGGCCATTTATATAAATTTACCGAGACAGCAGCACCGAGCCAGCAAAAAGTCAGGGAACTTGAATAACTAATCGAATTAGACTTGGCTGTTAAATAAAAGAGTAGCTGAACCTTGTGCGGAATGTGAAAAAAGTGTCGCATATTTATTTGTTAACTTACATTTCTAACTAATTGTAGAATATTTGTTTTCTTTTACTCTCAATTAAATACAAGAAAATCCAAGCGTAAAAAATATATTGTGATTAGGTTATTTATAAAAAAGATTGTCAAAAAGAGTCACATCAAAGCATCGAAATACACCAAAATATTTTTGTATATTATTTTTAAATAAAATAAATTTATTTTTAAATGTTGGGAAGTATATATTTCTGCGTTTTATTCCAAGGAACTTAAAAACACATTTTTAACTACAATTGACGGTTCTAATTATGTGACAGTTCGGCGCCCAAGTATATTGTTTCATTCCTGTTAAATTTCGATTAGTGACTATGTAATTCACTGTTGAAAAATTTGTGATTATATTAATGATTACAACAAATCATAAATAATCTAAAATTATTACAATTATTCAAAAATAATCAGCAAAAAATAAAAAAAAAACCAAAATAATCTTTCTGAGTATTCGCACTATTTTTGATTTTTTTTCTGATTATTTTTGATCATATCTGAGTATTTACGACTATTTAGTAAAAATCAAATTATTTTAAATTTTCAGAATCAAATTAGCCAAAATGATCAGGAAAAATCAGAAAAAAATAAAAAATAATCCAAATACTAAAATAAGATAATATTTGATTAATTTTGATTTTTTTCTGCTTGTTTTTGAATAATTGATTATTATTATTATTATTATTATTGATTATTTTGATTTTTTGTAATCGTAATCATTAAATAATTGGGCAAACCCGAAAATAATCGTAATTAAATCTTGAGTTTGACTTTTAAAACAAATAATCTTATTAGTAATGATTATGAATACTAATCATTATTTAACAGGTACATATGTATTGTTTATCATTTGTTATGTGAGCACCAGGATTTGTTGAGATATCTTTACTTCTTTTCGCCTCTTGCACACAGCAAATAAGTTATGATTCTGATTGTCCAATCCCTGTTTATCTATGTCCTTCATATTCGATTTTTATTTTCGGGTGCAACTCTGAGCTGACTAAGCACAGTTCGGTAAGCAAGTGAAAACTAACACAACTCGAAACTGCAAAACATCAACTGTGCAGTGAGGGCAGCAGCCCCAGGCTAGTGTCTGGCCAAAAAGACACAATAAGTGTAACTGGCCGGGCCGGATGTTGGCTCGCCTTGGCTGGGCACACCTCTCGCCATCTGGCTCACGGTGGCCATAAATACCTTAACAGCTTTTGCGTAACTTAAGTCACCTCAGCACTTAAGAACAGAGAACTCGACATCAACCATGACTGGGACTCAAATTGAAGTTGAAACTGCGAGTGTTGTGTGTGTGTCTGTGTGTGTGTGCGTGTGTATGTGTGTGTGTGTGTAAGCGTCGTGTAAGCGCATTAAGCTCATCCGCAGGTGGGAGTTTAACCTCGCATTACGTTTAAACGCGCGCAATGCGCAACTTTTTGCAGCTGCAATGAAATAAGCGAGTTAACTCAATAATGCACTTGGCCAGAATACACACGCACACACACACACTCCCACACACACTTCGAGCGCTTTTTCATACGGTTTTAAGCCCATTCATTGAATCACATGGAATACTCATCATATGTCCTGGCCATGCATACAGAAGAGTGTGCTCTTTCCGCTTTTATTATGGTATGCTGTTATTGTTGTTGTTGTTGTTGAACGGTGCTTGGCAATTTTTATTGTTGCTTGGGCTTTAACATTTCTGTTGCAGATATCTCAGCTGTTGATATTCGGGGCGTATACTTAATGTCGAGTGCACAAAGCTGCCATTGACAGTTGATATGTAAATCGTACTTTTTAACTTTCTGTTGCTACTTTAAGTTACAACAGTGGCACCCAAGAGTTTCCCATTTGTTAAATTTTTCGTAGGCAATAAAATACAAAAATGTAATGATATTTCACAGACAAATGAAACAAATCAGATAAAAAAAATCTACTTTGCCTATTTCCCCGGATACTTTCTCTTGCAATTTTGACAATTGCTTTAATCAAATCCGATTTAAAGTTACAATCAATTTTAAAAATTTATATTTTTAAAATACTAAATTCTAAGGGTTTTAGTTTTTCTTTTTGCTTTTGCGTATACTTGATATTTCACTCACAAATGAAACGAAAATAAATTTACAATTTTGCTAGAATACTTTCTCTTGCAATTTTGACAATTGCTTTTATCGAGTCCGATTTAAAGTTGCATTCCCAACTACAATTTGGCTTGTTTTACGGCCACAAAAATGTCGTAGCCAAATGCTCTGTGGCTTAACCAGCCAAACATAAAGACACGCGCTACATAATAATACCGGTTTTTCAATGCTATCCGTAGTAGACACACCTCAAAACACCCAACACCCCGACTCAATCCCAAAAGCCAGCAAAGGATATCAATGAACAATCGATGGAACTGGCGCCACACTAGTCACAATTCTCGTATCCCACCCACGTTGTTCATATGCCAGTGTTTGGGGCAACTCTAGAGTTACAGATACTCGCACATGCACGTCTTTCGGGCATAGATACAGATACAGATACATAGATACATGGCGACCAAGACACGGTTGTCGTCGCAGTGAATTTGTAAAATACGTGACAAACATTTGCAATTTGGTCAAAGTTGCTGTCGCTGTCCCTGTCGTTATCATCCCATTCTCTTATGCCTTTTCACAGTTTTTCCTATTCTTTATGCTGCGCTCTGATATTTACAATTCAATTGTTCTAATTTCATTTCGTAAGGTTCTCATTTTCCTGCACAAAAAAAAAGGAAAACAAACTGAAGTTCAATTGAATTGACAGCCTGCGAGAATTAAATGCACCAAATACTTTTTCGACTAGTGCTGTTATTTTTTTATGCTTCATCCTTCATGTCTAAATTGATTTATTTATTCACTCGATTCGGATAGTTTTTTGTGTTTTTCTCTCGCACTTTTCTCGTCGTATCTGCCGCATTTTTATTGTCTGGCTGACCACATTTTGTGGTTGCCCGGGTTATAAATTTATAGTAATTTTTTATGCCATTTTAAATGGCAACATAAATTTAAATTTATTGCTCGTCGATTTCCGTTGTGGCTCGCCTGATGCTTCTTGCTCTCAATGCCACTTCATGCACTGGCTCCCCGTCGAGCTGGACTTCGAGTCCTGGATGCTTGTGTGCCGTCTCCTCGCCATAGGAGCCTCGATGTCCTGCGGCGATTTTTATGCACTCCCGTGGCCTTGTCAATCTTTCCGCAAATGTTTCAACTTTCATTTGCCATTTATTCTTTTAAAACTATGATGTTTTTCCTGTTCAGCGATTTTCAAAATAAACTATAATAAAAATATTAATTAGTATTTACTTAGCTTAATTCTTGTTAGTATTTCATTAAATTAAATTTCATTGAATGCAGTTAATTATTAATTATATCTAAGGTAATATATAATGCAAATATAATTTGTTCCCATTTCTAGAGTTATTAACTCAATCTAATTATTAATTCTATTTTTAGAAATAGTTTTAAACTACATTCTTGGCTCGTGTGTTTTTGGATTTATACTATAATAGTTTCATACTTTCCCCAAGACTTTCGGCCCTGAATTATAATCATTGATGTCAAGTTCTCGCCAGTAATTTTCGCTAATTGACCAACACTTTGGCAACAAGGAGCTGATGAGAAACCAAATGTTTAGCATGCCACGCAGCTTAAAGGAAATTTAATTAATTTGCTCGCCACTGGTCCACGAACTGGTTGCCTCAGCAGGAGAAGCAGCTGGGGAAGCAGCAGGAGCCGTCAGCCTGGCCAGTGGAGTCCTCTTTATGGCTCGGACAAGCCATAAACTCGAAAGTTACGAAGTTACGAATATTTTCCAGCAGCTGCAACTTCATTATGTGACTGATGGTGCACAGCAGCAGTAAGTAATCATATTTTATTTTTTGCCCCTTGTTTTCAACAAAAACAAGAAAAAAGGAGCGAGGCTTGTCACAGGCAGAATCGCAGGACCAAAGGGAGCGATAGGAAGCATAACTGCATAATGGTAAGAGAACAGCAGAAATTGGCATATGAAAAGTTTTTTAATGAATGGAATTAGTGTCTGAGCATTGCACTGACTTTATTAAATCGCTCGGACAGCGCCTCCAAAGTCCTCGCAAGTGTCCATCAGTCGCATCAGTCAGTCAGTCAGTCAGTCATTCAGCCAGTCAAAGTATTTGGCATGCCAGAAATGTCTGCTATTCCCTCTCTCTCACTATCACTCTCCATTCTCTCTTCCTCTCTTTCGGCTCCCAGTTCTTTTCCTGTTTCTGGGCTAACAAAATTAGCGCTTATTAGTGCCAGTTGGCCAAACTTGCTCTGCATTTTTCATTCTCGACTTTTACTTGCCATAATTTCCCTCGAGTGCGCCACTGAGAGATCTCTAATTGTTTTAAACGAACTTTCATCAAAGTTGATGTACCGCAAAATGTTCACAACGAGTCTCTGAAATTAATATGTTGTTTAATGAGTATTGTTTTACAAGTTTTCCCGAACTGAGTGCAACTCAAGTGGGAAATTTCACAAGGTTTTCTTTACACTACACTTACACTTCAAGCTGACTTGTGCTCGTCAAAAGTTTTTCGCTTCTGTCAAGGCAGCCTTTTTTTGAGAGTATTATGAAAAAGTTTGTTTGATGAATACAAAAATATTGTGGATTGTAAAAAGAAACTGCTGCTATTAAAATATAGATACATCAATCAATCTTCTGATCAATATTTAAAATTATTTCATTATAAATTAAAAAGTGGAAGCAAGTGATACAAATAGATTAGGGAAATAAAATGGATAGTTATGCTTATTTTAAAATAAATATTTTTAAATCGTTTTATTGCAAGATTCTATGTATTACACATTTATCTAGTTTGAACATTTCATGCTAATTTGAGTCGCTACGTATGCTAATTATACAACATTCAACTAAAGTATGTAATTGGAAGTAAATCTTGCGACCGAACTCAAAGACTTCATGAATTTTGAATGTAAATACTCCGAAGTGAGAAGTTTTCCCGTGAAAACCACAGTGCAAGCTATTAAATATGGATGTGGGATTTAATTAAGAGATGACTGAAGTAAGTGTTTACCACGAATATAAGCAAAAGGAGTATATGATCCAGGAAATGCGACATAATCAGGACATGACTGCAATGCAGTCATAAACTTGCACCAAATATCAATTTATACACTTAATTAAGCGCATATGTGACTGCGCAATTTTCTGAACCAACACAGAGACACTAATGGACAGAAATATGTATACAGACATTGTGTCATTATATATACGAGCAGATAAATTGATCTAATATATATGTTCATGCACAAGCAGAGCTCAAAGTCAATTGCAATTTTATGAGCTGTTGAAAATGAAGTGTGCAATGGAGAGAAGTGAGAAGTGTGAGAAGAGTGAGAAGAGACGAGACGAGAGACTTCACTTCACAAGCCATTACGCTGATTGGCTTTTAATGTTTATCAATACATTACGCAGTGAGTACCAAAATTGCTATCCTCCGACTGAGGCCTCGTTTTAGCTGAGGCGTTGACTTGACTGACATCCGGGTTAAGGTTTCTGTGGGCAACACAGCTACCAGTTGTGGCAACTGTTTAAAAATGCATGACCTGCAGATACTTTGGTTTCTCTCCTGTCTTTAATTTACTGTCCTTTTTTTGCAGTGAGTGAGTGTCGTGTCTGTGGCACATGAATTTCCATTATCACATGCTAACATTTAGTCTAGCTATTATTTTCATACAAGAATTATAAGATACAGGCAGACACACAGAGTCCGACCAGTTTCAGTTCAGTTTTTGGAGCAAGAGTCGACAGATTTTTCATCTATCCCAACTACAGTCCTCGACTCCACTCGACCTGCATTTTTCTTTCAGTCTTATGTGCATAATTTATCTGTCAGCGAAAGTAGCGACTGCATTAAAAGCAAAAGGAACCCAGAGAGATTTTCAACAGCTTCAAGAAATCGAATTTTTAATACTCTGCGGAATTTAATCTTAGGCAAAGGTAGGGATGTCCAAAAAAATTTATTAATCGATTATTGAATCATATGATTAAATTAAGCTACGCGATTATTAATTGCAATTAATCGACGAAAAATAAAAAAAATCGATTAATCAAATGATTAATTTTTGTTATAGTTTTTTAAAATATTGTGTAATGCCATGCCATTGTATAGCAAGAAAAATTAAGAACAATAATAAAGTTCCCAAAAAATATAAATACAGTGGCTCACAGCTTAAAGTATGCCGGTCAAATTTTGATATTTAAGGCTTATTTGAGCCGTTATCGTTAACATATTTTCATCAATGGAAAGGTCATGTAAATTCCGTTTGAATGACACAAAATTTTCTTTAACCAATTAAGTACCCTTCGAAAATTTCAAATTTATGTAAAAGTCTACTTTTTCAACTTTTTTCGTCGATTTTTCACAAAAAATATTCTGATGCAAAACATTTTTTTAAACAATTCTTAGAGTAACTGCAAAAAAAAATTTTTAACTATCTTTTTGCTAGTATTTTTTTGGAATAAAATATCCATGTGTGTTTCCATGAAAAAATTTTGGCAACGACGCGATTATTAAATCGAATAATCGATTAGTGTTTCAATTAATCGCAACACATTTTACGATACAATTAAATCGCCAATGGAAGCAAAATAATCGATTATTGTGTATTATATGATTAATCGTGCCATCCCTAGGCAAAGGTATTGCAATGATTACATAATTATTTGTCGGTTTTTTACTCTAATCATCTCAATCCAGCGGTGGTCACGAAATCTGAATTCGGGAGCATTTCAACAATATCAACAACAACAACAACCCTATAGAGTCTACATAAGTTGGGAGCAACCGCTGCTCCCGGAGCCACTGCGTGCCCACTGCTGTCTTAAGCAATGCGTATTAACCTTTGTAAGCCTAATCTCTGCTTTAATTTAATACCGAGAAAGCTTGTATTTACACTTTATCTAAGATGTGATCAAAATAAACCTTCTTAAATCGAATATAATACCTGAAATCGAATGTGGGATCTGTGTTTTTAAATTTTATATAATTAGTCGCTTTCGTTTCTAAAGAGGACACTCTGAGCTGAATTAAATCATCTCAATTTTTTACATTTACAAATCCTAAGTAGTAAAAATTTGTATACCCCATGAAAGGGAAGAATACACTGCTAAACAACATGTCCAGTTGGTTTCTCGCTGTAGCGGGACTCTCGGACAACATGTGGTGTGTGGACTTAATCAAGTCAGAAAATAGCACAGTGGAATAAACTAATAAATTAAATCCGTGATGACAAATTCATAAATGTATTTAAGCTCATAAAAATATACTTAATATATAATAATTGTCAAGAGTAAGGTAACTGAAATTAAAAGAAATGAATAATAAATAAAAATACTGCAAGTTTGTCAATTTATTCCACTGTTTGTCGTGTGTCAGAAAAACTCCAGCAACATCAACATCAACAACAACAACTGCTGCTGCTGCTGTTGCTGCCGGGTCGGCACATGCATCATCATCATGACGAGGAGGCAACTAAATCCTATTATGAACTTTGAGCTTATGAAAAGACTTCAAGCGGCGCATTGTCTGCCGAGTTGCGCCAGCAAAGTCGCAGACTGAGACCCCTATGTGTGTTGTGTGTGCCAGCCATGCTCTTGCCAACGTTTACACTTCTGCATAATTAAGTTATGTGCTGAAGACAAACACACCTTTTGCCATTAGCCACAGCTTTTTTCATTGCGCATACGCCGCGTGTGTCGCAGTTGGTTTCCCTGTTTCGCCGTCTGTTGGTCGCACAGCTGCTTAGCCATATTTAATTGTTATAAATTGTAGATAAATTAACTGTTGCCAGTTTTATTAAAGTTGTTCACTGCAACTTCAAATTGCAGCCAGCAGCAGCTGCAACAGCAACTGCAGCTGTCGGCAATTTACAAATTTCTCGCTTGGCTTTGCACAATTTCCGTTTGCCATTTATCTGAAGTGTTGCAGCTAACTTGTTGGCGGTATTGAAAACAATTGGCAGCTAATTTTCTGCGAAATTTGCAATTTTTTATGTTCGTTCTGTTACTGTTGTTGTTGTTGGCCAACCGGTGCTGGATTGTGCATTTCAAAAAAGTCCTGGATCCTTGCCAGCTCGCCTTGCCTTATGAAACCCACTGCAATCGCTTCTCCTCCTGCTGAGCTGCTGCGGGTCCTTCAGACAGAGACAGAGACAGGGACAGAGACAGAGTTTCCACTGTCGTGAAATGCAAAATAAATTTCTAATGAATATTGAAGTGTGAAATTTGAATTGATTGCATTTGATTTGCGGATTTATAGCTGGATATTTACATTGTGGCGAAATCGTGTTGCCACAGCTGGGGAAATTCAAATTCTCAATTTAATTCAAATCGAATAAGCAGCTATCTTCGAATTTTGCCAGAGCTTACTCACAATTCATAACTATACAAGAGCCATAATGTGATAAAAATTACCACAGTGTTACACAGGCATAAAAGGCTGTTGTGAGTTATTTGGATGTTGGCAGCTTTTAATTTTCAACTCAATAACATATTTGGATACGTATGAAATAAAATATATGTTACAAATATTTATATATTTTAGATCAAATTAGTTATATTTATTTTTATGAAATTCAACCAATTTGACTGTATTTTTATTTTCATATATATTTTTTATTGAATAAGTAAACGTTTATTTAATTTATTAAAGTAAAGTATACCGTAAAGTATATTTATATATTAATTAGTATATTTAATACTCTATTTATTTGCTTGATAACCTGCATTTGCTGTTCTGTATGGGAGGTCGCATTGAATAGTAAAATATGAAGCCAAGGTCTAATACAACTCTAAAATTAATTTTCATTTTCATGATAAATGAAAGTGGTTTCTGTTCAAGCGTGATATTATTCAAATGTTAATATGAGCATAAGTCTCAGTTTGGCATCTCCAAATACAAACACATGTACTTTGATCTACTTAAAAATGTACTGTGCAATTTCAATTGGCAAACCACATCGCATTGAGGCTGAAGTTAAGCCATTATCTCGGCATTTTGCAATTGCCGCATAATTGCAAAACTATTACAATTTGCCCATTTCCTCAAAATGCTGAAAATGTTCGTTCGTTTTGGCAAAGAGTTTAATTGAATTATCTATGCGGCAGTTCGAAAGCAAATCCTCGGCAAACTTGGCACGACACCGCAAACGGAATTGTTGCCAAAACCAAGACCAAGACCCAGGGCCATGCTTAATAATTTTACAACAATTCTAACGGCGGCAAATTCAATTTTATTCAATATTATTAGCTGTTGGGGCGTGTCCCCGACCCCGTCCCCGCCTCCGCACTTCCTTCTGTTTGCGGTAGCCAAGTTTCAATTTGTTTGGCCCGTAACCGCAGTGGAAGCCGGTTGCCATCTCGACGTGGGATTTGAGATCTCTGGAATCCCGTGCTGCATCTGAGTCTGAATCTGTAGGTGCACACTGTACACTCTCTGCTCTATCCGTGTGTGGTCTCCGTTCTCCGGTCTTAGCTTTCGTTTGTTTGACTTGCTGTTATGCCAACTTGGCACGCAAACTTCTCACAAGTTTGGCTAGTTAAGCCAAAAACCGACGCGTCGGCCGACTGCTGCATATGGAAATTGGGTCGGAACAACGTCATTATTATCCCCATCATCATCATCATCATCATCATCGTCATTATCCATAGTTGGCTTGGCTTGGCTTTCGACCAGGGCAAGGCCAAGACGACAACTACAATGGCAACTTTGTAGCCCTTGTTTGGTTAGTAATCTACTTGGGGCTTTTCAGTTGATGTTGAGCACACACTCACACACACACACAGCCACTCACACTAATACATATTATTACACACATGTGCATATGTTTTCATGTAGAACACTGGGAGCCCCTTTTGTTGATATTGTCCCGCAGCTGGCGAGAAGTTTTGACATATACCCAAGGGGTCAAAATTTGTTAATTTGTTAAAGGTTAAAGACATCGTGTTATTTCGAGTTTATGATACAGATTGATAGCTAAATTGAATTTATTTATGTGATGCCTATTAAGAAACATGAACTTATTAAATTGATAAGAAATTTTAAAATTATGAATTTAAAATATATAATAGGTATACTATGTACTTATGGTACATATATGTACATACGTGCTAAATAAATGAAACAGTTTAAGTTGTGATTAAAACACACCTGTTAAATTTCGATTAGAATTACTAATCAATTAAATTATTTTTTAGAAATAATCGTAGTGATTATGTAATTCACTGTTGAAAAATTTGTGATTATTTAATGATTACGATTAGAAAAAATCCAAAAAAAAATCTAAAATTATTACAATTATTCAAAATAATCAGAAAAAATCAAAAATCTGAGTATTTCGGATTATTTCTGATTTTTTCTGATAATTTTGGCTACTTTGATTATGAAAATTCAAAATATTTTGGTTTTTTACTAAATAGTCATAAATAATCTAAAAAAATCTAAAATAATCAGAAAAAATAATCCGAAATACTCAGAAAGATTATTTTTGATTATTTTTAGTTTTTTCTGATTATTTTGAATAATTGTAATAATTTTAGATTTTTTTTTGATTTTTTCTAATTGTAATCATTAAATAATTGGGCAAAACCCAAAATAATAGTAATTTAATCATTAGTTCGACTTTTAAACAAAAATAATCTAATTACAAATGATTATGATTACTTATCATTATTTAACAGGTATGGATTAAAATATGTATAGGCTACCCTTTAATACGAATAAAGAAATCATTAAAATTCAAAGCAGATTTGGTCATTATTAGTTTAACTTAAACACGAAAATCCATTTTTATTTATGTCATATGTTATTTGTATATTAATTTAAAAAGGCGTAAAAATAGTCAACAGTTAAATATCTAGTATCAAGTAACTTGTACTAATTAAAGCACATTTAACCTATTGACATATCCTTTTGTTTTCTTCCATGGTAAATGAAACTCACTTATGACTGTGTGTTTGGAAATGTTAAAGCTCAACTCAGCTGTTTTGGTAAGCGTTTAAATGCTCGTTTCAGGCCAACATCTGCTGGGAAATTCGAGAGACGCACAAATTATATGTTAATGCAATTGTAATTGATACAAATTTGATTTCGGAAAAAGCATAAAAATATGTTGCTGGCTTTTCATCCTGTTGTTGTTGCTGTTGTTGTTGCTGTGGCATTGAAAATGAGAAATCATTTGGCAAGAATGGTGGGTGTGGCATATGTTGGCATAATGTGGCACACGTGGCAGCTGCCACTTGGCTGCCAACTGTGGGTGTGTGAGAAAGAGACGGAGAATGATGAAGGGGAAAGGAATCAGCTTTACTTTGACTTCATCTCTCTCTCTCTCTCTCTCTCTCTGCGTTGCCAACGAGCGCACACTCTCAAGATAACGTAATAATTTATATGAACTTTAGAGGGTCATTAATTTAAAGCTTATTCAGTTGTTCAAGATTTATTAAATTAACTCAAGTTGTGGCAGCCAACGGAGCAGGAGGAACGAATCAGCTCACGATGCTCGAGGTGGCGGTGAGTCGAGGTCGAAGGTCACAAGGCAAGCACGCACGCAAAACTAACAGAAGAATTCCCATTTGGGTCAGACGCTCAAATAGCAGATATTTAGTTGACTTTACTGATAATGATGTATTAGCTTGAGATTATTTGTTTGTGGAGAACGAATTACGATGAATCATGTTGCTGCTGAACAAAATACTCTGCTTGATTTTCTTTGTTTGTCGGAATTTTAAGGTATATTGATAATAATAATATTTAATTCAATTTATACAAAGTTTATAATTCGTTCACAAAAATCGAATCGCCTCAGAAACAGATTTAAAGTGTAATTTTGTGCCAATACTAAATAATAAATGTTGCAACTCAAATAATAAAAATTTGTAAAAAAAATAATGTATGTTTCAATCAGGCTTTTATAAGCTTTAAAATAAAAATTGCAAATTAGCAATTATTACGAATTTATATTTTAAAGTTACGAAATAACAATTATTCTTAATTTGTATTTAAAAAGTTAAAAATAATCGTTAAAGTTCATTTTTGAATAACAGTTGAGAGATAACACTTATTTCTGATGTTTTCAATAAAAATAAAAAATAAGAGTTATTATTTATTTTTATTTTAAAAGTTACAAATAAGAGTTATTTCTCAACTTTTATTAAAATAATCAAAAAATTAAAGTTAAGTTGAATAGGTGTATTACAAAAATTTAAAATTATTCTTGATCTATGACTCAAGACCTTTCATATACATCACATGTCCTTCAAGGACGAATATTAAGGATCCGATTATTTTCTATTACTATTTTTAATGTTTTCTGTTGCAGTTATATGTGTTGTAACTATTGGCAAACCAAAAACCAATTGATACTTAAAATACTAGAATTAATAAAAATACCAAAATATACTAGCTGACAATTGAAACTTTCAATTGATTCAAAATTTAATACATTAACAATTTTAATTTAATTGTTTAGCTTTTTAAAGTAAACCAGCAACTAATTGTTATTAAAAATATTGATAAATATATTAGGATGAGATTATTTATTATTCCTATAATTGCCAAATTCCGTTAACTATAATCCCATGCATACTAAGAAGAAGTCTTCAACTTTGGCTGAAAATTTTGCTCAACCGCAAACAGAAATGTTGATTCATCGAATCGCTGGTTAAACATAATTAAATTAACTGCATTGTAATTGTCTGCAGTCAAAACGAATAATAATAAATTTGATTTCTTGAGAGAGAGAGAGAGAAAGATAGAGGAGGGGGCAGCATTGAAGCCACAATCCAATTTATTGCTCTTGACCGCGACTAAGATTTGGCTTGTTGATGCTGCTCCTGTTGCCTCTGCTGCCTCAGAATGCCGTCTGCCTCAGAATTGCAATTTACGTGCTACGTAAATGTTACAACAATAGCAACAACAACAACAACAATAGCAACAACAACAACAAATGCAATGGTAAAGGTAAGTTCGTGTCGGGCAACATTTGATTGAAACGCTGCAATTTGACGGAGGAGCTGGTGGGCCAGGTCAGGACGAGGACCAGGACCAGGACCAGGTAGCTGTTAGTCAGCAGAAAAGGATACTTCATTGCGGTGCAGGTTTGTATTTACAAAAGGTCGGGAATTTCAGGAATATTCATAGCATTGCCAACGCTTGACTGGTAACAACCACAAAAATGCATTGAATTGAAAATGTTTGAATTTATATTGCAAGTTTCACTAGATTGAGGCACTTGAAATCGTTTCCTTTTGATAGTACACCAGTCACTCGACAGACCCTCCTTTCCTCCCTCCACACACTGAAAACAGATTTGCCAGATGAAAATTTGACTGAATGAAATGGATTCCGGAAAAGCTGTTGCAACCGGCGAACGTTCAGCTAACAAGCTGCAATTTGCTGTCGATTTGTCTGACACTGAGACAAGTCGCAAGTTCACACAAAATCTTTATTTATTTCCCCAACAAACTAAAGCTTTATTTACGTTGCAACTAATTCAATCTAATTGTTTACTTAGGCAATAAACTTTAAAGATCACTCTAAAAGAATTGTGAGTCATAATTGGCAACAATAGCGATTGACTTTGTTTCATTTTAAAATTTGATGAATTAATAGTAGTAATGGTAAACAAACCATCAAAGAATCATGTACAATCAACATTAAGCTGAACCTAAATATTTATTGCACTTTTTGAATTTTAAATGGTAAAGAATAGTAGGTAAAAAGTAAAAAATATGAAAACAAACGAAACTTAGAAATGGTTAATTGGACTGCATTTTTCGCACCTTTGTATATGGCTGGGTGCGTGGTCTTTCCCTATCTATTGTCCTTCAGTTTCTAAGGAAGCCCACACGGTACAAAAAAGGATTTCGGTCATTTTAATGGCAATTGTTATGTCTTATTACTGAAAAGGGAACATGACTTAAAGTGAAGATGCAACTTTGCAAGAAATTCCTCCAAAGGAAGACACCGTAAAAGCTCAGAGCTGATTACCTGATGGAATTTGCATAGTTCTGACCATTTTAATGTCAAAACATTTTAACCAAAATATGCAACGATATCCCTTGTCTGAGAGAGTTTAAATGAAGGAAGGAATTTTAAGCTTTTTAAAGAGTTTTAAACTTATGTATTCAATTATTAAACATGGAACAAAAGTCACTTGAAAGTATGCACTTAGAAAAGTAGTGGGAAAGGCTATAGTTGAGCTCCCGACTATAGGATACCCGGTACTTATATAAATAAATTTAAATTATTTTTTATTGCATGCTTTTAGGCACTTTTCCCTCTCCCTGTTACATACATTGCACTATGGGGTATTTTACCGAAAAAGTGTCATTTATTCATTTTTTAAATGTATGCAAATGTATGATTTTTTAATTCGAACATGTAGCAAACACTTCAAACTGTTATGTTACTTACCAAAAATGTTAACATAACAGTCCAATGTTAAGATACCAGCTGTTAAAGCCAGCTGTTTCAATCGATGACCGCATGCTTTTATTAGCGGCAAAATTAAAGTGCACTTTCAAATTGAAACACAGGATAAAGAATCATTTTATAAATTCAAATTTGAAATGGATGTCAGCTGTTTAGGTTTGTGTTACGTGTAAATGCTTGTATATTCTTGATTTTGTATGTGTCTCTTTTATAATGTGAATATTTAGCGAGTACTGTCAATGTCGAATTTTGGATAGTAAAGTTGAACTTTGCAAAGACTTTAACAAAATTGTTAACAATTGTTAGTTTTGAGTCCTCGTCCATGTTATAGAGTCATTATTTCTCTATTCAGATTAGTTTATCTCAAGCTCCACATTTGACCACTTTTTCCGCAATTAAGTTTTTTAGCACGTAATCTCACAATTTTTAGGTGATGATTTGCTTGCTTTTTGTATGGAGAATTCGATCTCTTATTGAGGCATTAATTAATAACTCCTAAACTAAGCAAGATATTAAGCTACGGTTTGTTTTTTGTGTTATACATACCCCTAGAATTTTTTTGGAAAAGTGGGCGTGGCACCATCTCCGCCCCCTATTTTTTTTTTTTTAATTTTATGCTCGCAGCTGTGTAAAAGGGCTTACAACTTTCTATGTCCAACGAATACGTTTTTTTTATGTTGCTAATAATATATAAGATCAAAGCTTGCCAGTTGCAATAATAATCATAAACTTACTGGCTACCAATAAAAAAAAATTAAAAAAAAAAAAATTAGTGGCCGGAAATTGTGCCACGCCCACTTTTTCAAAAAATTTCTAATGGTTTGTATAATACTAGAAAAAAACCGCATCAAAATATCTTGCTTAGTTAACGAGTTATTAATAAATGACACATTTTTGGTAAAATACCCCATAGTGCATTGCAACGAATACAATATCCCCTTTTACTTATTTTTTAAGTAATGAGATATATAAGATATAAACTAAATTATGTACAATTTTAAGTTAATAGCTGGATAGATAAAAAGTAAATGCTAATAGTTAAATTGAGCCAATAATTAAAATAAGGAGAAACTCAATCAGATCAATATCTACAACAGTGCTTGTGTTTAGAACAATACATGACAACATTATGATCTACATCTAAGATATTTTGGCTTTTTAATTTCCAATCCATGACGAATCAAAGATTCCACATAAAATATGCACCACAAAATCATTGGAAAGGCCTTGCCGGAGTTTTTATGGTCAGCAGATTTGCCACAAGTTCTGTGAATAATAAAAGTCGCAATTTAAGCATTAATTAGAGCCATCGAAGCGGACCCATGAAATAGTTAGGTATCGATAGAAAGTGGGAGAAGGAGACGGAGCAGAAAGCAGAAATCGGACCAATAACCAAGGACAACGTGTCGTGCATTGCAAATGCGGAACACGTAGAAGGCAAAGGCGACAGGATGTGGATGCGATAGCGGTTACGGATACGGATACGCAGAATTCGAATTCGAATACGATTCTGATTCAAAGTCCAAATACTTACTTGCAGATAGCAGATGAATGTGAAATGTTTTTGCCCTGGCCGGAAAATGGCGAAAACTAACCGCAAGACCAAAATCCTTTGGCGAAGTTTTCAGTTACAGAGTGAGAAAAAATCGCACATTTAACGTCATTCTGCGTTGCGTTGATTTTACGACATTTCAGCTGCGATTTCCATGCGCACAAAAACTTTTCCATGGCCAACTCCGACTTCGACTCCATAAAACTACAAGATACGAGTGTTACCTGCTAAAAGTTCTTTTTTTGCCCTTTTTGCCCGTTGAATTCCAATAAACTGGCTGGCACAATATTAGTTTTTATGCCAAAAAGTATAAAGAAAAAGTTTGCCAACAAAAGCAGAGCAAATAAAAAACTGTAAAATCATTTAGGTAAACAGTGAGTGACTTTTACAGAGTTTGCCACGGAACGTATCTCACAGATACATGCAAACCAATCTACCATCGACCTGTGCGAGAGTACTGTGCCAAACTTTGTGCTATGTGACTTTCAGAATTTTTAGTTTTGATTTCAAGTTGGCCACGGTCTGTTGTCAGGCTCAGAGCAGAGCTCGCAGCTTAGCTGAGAATATTGCAACTTGCAGCAAAGTCACGTGCAACTTTACAGACATTTTTGGCATTACCTGGCGGCGAGTGCTGCAAGGTGCAAACAGCTACCAAATGTTCCTCAATCTTAAAGACTGCGGACTGAAAACTGAAAACTGTCTACTCGTATGTTGGCAATTAAATAAATTTTCATTTAATAGCGATGACTGAACTCATACTCAGCATTTGTTTAGCACTCGTACTCGCATCGAATTTAACTTGCTGGATAAATCTGTCACGTGCTCACAACAATGACAGCAATGTGTTTGGGTTTCAGTTCGTGACGGGGCTAGTTTCCCCTCCACTTCTCTTCCTTCTTCTCCTACCCTGCCTCTCTGTCTGCTCCTGTTCCACTAATTGCAATTATTTCTCTTTACAAATGAGTTAAACAAGTGCTAAACATTTGTACGCACAGTCATCGTGGCGTGGCAGCAAATTCCGACGTGGCAAATTACTGACTACCCCACTGTACACGTACTTATGGTACCAGTATGGTAATGGATGTGCTCGGCTATGATGTAACTAACAGGGTCAAACGCGTAGCAAAAACAACTAAATAAATGTGTATATAGTGAGCTTTAAATGAAATCATAAAGTAGACCTTAATAGCATCATTATCCTCTGGAATTCTTTACAATATGAATTGTTGAAATTTATCTTATTTAAATTTGTTTGACTGTCTATAACTCTATTCCCTTCACCAATATTTTTAAGATGTGGCTACGATTGCTCAACTTTTTATATATTTTGTTTATTAATTTATTTATTTAACGTTGATTAAAATCAGTCGACAGAGAATAGAAATAAAATTATTAGAATTTTAAGAATGTAAAATTTGAATTAAATTATATTAAAAACAATCTCAATTGTAACTGAAAAGATATAGAAGCTATAATTAATTCAACTTAACCCAGGGGAATCCAAAAATTCTTTTGACTAATTTAAACATGTTCTCAGACATAGTCTTAAGTAACAAAGCACTTACTAAAATTAAATATATTGAGCTGTATATATTGAAATATAAAGAAATTATTATTGAAACTATATTCGAAACGAGTAAATATAATATGTAAAGTACTTTGTTATAATTACAAAATCCGTAAATTTAATATATTAATAAATGATTGTACAATTATGAATATTGGTGATTAATAACAAAATCCAGAACGATGCGCACCAAAATCGCTGTGCACTGCAAATTATTCAAATGACACCTCATAAAACTACAGCTTCACATATATTCGCATCCGCAGCAACAACATCCGCCACCATCGCATCCGCATCCGCATCCTCATCCTCATCCTCATCCTCTGTGATCCCCTAAACGATGGCAAACTGTTCAACACCTTTTGCAGTGAATGGAGCATAAGAAATCATATCAAGCGCTCCAGCGTACGGATATAATATATATAACAATTTTCACACAATTTTCCTAACACGTTATTTGCGCGTATTTCATATATCCTTACTGTCAGGATGCTTTACGTGTGTGCGTATGTGTGTATGTACATGTGTATGTGTGTGAATTAGCGGCAAACGGATGTTGAATTGGTTTGCCTTTGCCTTTGGCTTTGGCTTCGCTTGCCACTCAAGTGTGAAGCAGATGTGAGCAGGGGAGCATCTTGTGGCAGGTTTTCCTTGTTCCGATGTTGACTGCTTGTTTTTATTTCCTTTTCGGTGCTGTGTATTGCTGTATGTGTGTGTGAGTGTGTGAGCGAGTCCTGGCACGTTGGCACGCTTAAATCAAAGCAATTTGCTGCGTAGCATCGTGTTGTAAATTATCGCCGCAGGATTTTGTTTTATTAAACTCGAGTGTTCATCTGTGTGCTCTTTCGAGCTTGAGAGCGGACTGAGATTTCTTAAGCTTCGGTATTCTCACACATTTCAGAAGCGTATAAAGTATGCAGGACTTTGTCTGAGTACTTGTGTGTATATGTTAGAGGTAAAATTCCTGATATTCCACATATAGAAGCTTTATTATTGAAAATATTTTAACAATAGAAATTTAATTTAATTTCTAATATTTAAATACAATTTCTCTCTCAAGCAAATCATCATTTTTAATTTCAGCATTGAATGGAAAAATGTGCCATTTAAGTAGTTTGCACAATGCGATTAACTAACGAGCTCGCCCTTGTATCAACTACTTAAGCGTTTCATTTTCACCACAGAAAGAATTAACAAATTATAAACTATTCAATTTATTGATGGATATTTATTGCACACACTGTCAGTAGTAAATTAAAAGGTTGACATAGTATTAAAAACAACCTCTTAATAGTTACTACTTAAAGCATTTGCAAAATTTTCAACTTGAATTTTGAAGACTATTAAAATACTTAAAAAAAAATGTCAAGGAACACACATGTTAATTAATGAATGACAGTTTCTGACTGACTGCAGCTAGTGCCAAATGTGTCCAATTTATACTTAAATAGTCAAACTCCCACCTCTCCTTTGCCATATTATCAGTCTTTGTCTTTCTATGGGCATACTCTTTAATCTCTGTATTGTTTTCGTACCCCGCTGGCATATAGTTATTTGTAAATGATAGCAATACTCGTAGAATACTTTTGGAATCAGTACTCTGAGTTCGACATAGTAATCGGTATTTACTTATTGCTGAATAAATAAGAATTTACTACTTTCCAAAATATATAAGGAAATTATTATGTGATAACATGTCCAAAAAACCAAAAGTGAAGGTAAAATAAAAAAAGATCTTTTTATATTACAATTTTATTATACTTAATAAAAATAAATAATATAATAAATAAATTATATAATAAAATAATAAATGTATACATATAAAGCATTAAAATAATTGCAGTTTAATTCTACGTCTTCAAGGATTGTAATTGATAATAATATTACGAGTACAAATATATATAAATTTTTAATCTTAAAATAATAACTTAAAATTAAAAAGTAATTCGTTCATTAAATAACCCTAAGCACAGTCATAATGGATCTCTTATTACTCGTATGTGCTCTTACCAAATGGAAAGCCAAGACCATTAGTCAATTTTCAGCATGGCTTTTGTTGCCCTTGATTGGTATGCGACTTTTTCGATGATGGCAAACCAAGAGAATCAGAGAAATTTGCATTCATAAATCAGCCTAGCGATAAGGTTAATACAATTGCCGGCGAAGCAACAAACAAAACAAGTGTGCCTGGTTTTGCCCCTAGGCATAACTCCCTCCGATCTCCCTCCAGAGTCCCACTCGCTCCTTCACTGAGTCAATCCCCTTCATGGCAGTTTCTCTTACTTAACACGTCGTTTGTGTTGGTAAATCGGAGAATGAAGGCACAGACAGTCAGGCGATTTTGACGACACACGTAACAATGTTGCCAAAATAGCATGACAACCCCAACAACAATAACAACAACAGCCACAATAACAGCAACAACAACAAAGGCAACAACAAAGAGCACAAAAATGGCATTAAAGCTGCCATAGCTGCCATTTTTCCACGTGTGCGCGCTTTGACAATGAAAAGTGTGCGTGGCATTTATGTAAGTGTGTGTATGTGTGTGCGTGTGTGTGTGTGTGCATTTATGTATATGAATGATTGCGTATTTGTGTTGAAGGGTGCGACTGTGTCGCTTATGTGTATGATTTTTCACTTTTCCGTAACATTTTTATACATTTTGACAGCACATTTTTTGTTCGATTTTGCATCTAAAGTGATAAAAATGTTTTTGTTAACTGAGAAGAAAGAAAAAATTCAGATTTTCTGAAGCATAAGGAAAATTTCTCAGGAACTTGACATTCGGACAGTGACTTTTTCTTAGGAAAATACTCGCAGTCAGTGAGATTATTTGAAAGCGGACCAGTCAAATTGTGACATTTATTATCTTCAATATTTTCAGTCCTTGAAATGACTATTGAATAACTACGTTACGAATTTTTCTTGAAAAATTCTTCAATGTATTATTATTTAAATCTTAGAGTGTCAATATATTAATAGTGTCTTTTCAACGGAATAACAAATAGAAATTAGTTTATTCAGTAATTATTATGTGAATTTGATTTAATACTATTTTGGTGTCATTTATGCTAAATAAATAAATTAAAAAAATAATCAGGCAAACTAACAAATTTACATAATTTCAATCTGACTTATAGCTTAAATTTCAATTAAATTAATTCCTGTTAATGTTCCAGTGAATAAAAATAAATAAATTAATAAATCCAATACTGCAAGTCATAAATTATTTAAGCTGAACTGAATTGTCAAATCAAAATTGTTATACTTCCATTTCCAGCAATTATGCAAGCAGTCGGAACTCTGCGATAGACTAAAAAATGAGCTGTCAACGGATCTGTAAAGAAGCCATAGACAATAAACACAACTGGCGGCATAATAAACTAAATAAATATTACAACTTCATCAAGTGTCAACAGTCGAACACACTCTGGCAGACCCGAAAAATGTGAGGCAAGTGTTGAAGCGCAAAGATTGATGATAAAAATGAAAATGAAAATGTGGCCCATAATAAGTTTGCTCATTTAGGACTGAAATATTTTGACCGGCAGAGGCTCCTTTTCCTTTTGCTTCTTCTTCTTGGCTCCTGCTGCTCGACATCATCATAATGCGTAGCTAATGTTGACATTTTTCCAACGGTTCAATGGGCATCGAAATTCCAACGTGTTTGGGTTCTTATCTACGCCCACGGCCACGCCCCCCCCCGCTGGCAGCATATCTAAGGAATGTGTTCAGTTGTTGTTGCTGCTGCTGTCCCATTGTTTGATTGACTTGACTTGGCCTTTGTTTCAATGACTCAAAACATCTTCATGATAACTTGTCAAAACAGTCGGAGCAAACAGAGACTGAGATAATGTCGGGATGGAAGGAGGGAGTGAAAGTCGTCGACGAAGAGGAAGAAGGAGAAGAGAGAGGAACGGAGTCTGAATCGTCTTTTGGGACGTGCTGTTTGATTTGTTGGGTCTTTTTCATTTGCTGGTTCACTGCATGCCAAAGTAGTTCAATATTTTCAACGTCATTTACTTGTCATTAAACGAATATTGTGATGGAAAAAATTTCATTGGCTGCCAGCCCATTTAGTGTTCTTATCGCGCCGTCACATCATTAGGCAACGCTCCCCTCAATCCGTGATCCGAAGTCCACAGTCCGTAAGACCATCAGACAATGGAAAAACTGTCAACTTCGAGTACGATTTTCTTATTCTCGCTTTCTGTCTGTGGATTTGTTTGCCCGGCAATTATTATCCTTATCATTGACACAAATCGCCATTTAATTAGTCCATTGCTTTGGGTGTCTTATTTGTGCTTCTCATTGATTTGTTGACATTGTCCCTGTCCCTAATTCTATACATTTCTTTTGCTGTTACTGTTACTGAGCTGTCTAAAAGACAGCTGTCAATGTCGATTACAATGGATAATATAGTCAGTCGTCTGTCTCCGACAGTTGCAAATTATTTGGATTGGCTTCGATATTTTTTATAAGCTCGTAGACATCATTAAATTCTTTTATTTTCGATTCTATATAAGTTGGTAGATAAATTTTTTGCAAACAATGTAAATTAGTTTAAATTCCTGAAATCCCTCTCTGTTTATAATCTTTTCCAGATTTGATGTTTCTTACATTTGGCTTTTAATTTTTAGAGAATTGAATAAGTTCATTCTAGTTTCCATAAATAAAATATAGTTGAAGCTTATTGCTTTTGGCATAAATTAATATGAAGAAAATATATATTAAATATCTCAGATAAGCGACACTCTAATCAATTAAAGCTCCATAAATATATTTGTAATTAATTATATATTTCAGACTCAAAATTCTCGAAAATGTCAAGTATGAGTTACAATTGCTGACCAGCTATTCAGACACTCGGACACCACAAAGGGAGTTAATAAATCACAGCAGCCTGGAGCAAAGACATAAATTACAATTAAAACTAAAGAAGGTATAATTATGTTATCTGTGTTTGAGAAATCCGGGCAGACGGAGCGACGGACAAGGATAGAAAACATTTGACACTCACAATGTCCTCGTCGACTTTCTCTGTGTTTGGCTGTGTAACCTTTATGTTTCACCTTTTGCAACTATTAATTATGTTAGTGTGTGTACAAGTATTAATGCGACTGTGGATACCATTAAAAAGAGAGAAAGCATGTAGCAAAGTTTTGCTGTAGTTGCAGCTACAGAAATTTGCATAAAATATAATATAAATGCCGAAGGTCCAACTGGTTGTCTTTTGTCGTCGACTTAATTAACATTGTGGCACCAATAATTTATCCCACCTGTCATCTGCTTAAGTTCAATGCAATTACATTGGCTTGTTGTATAGTATGTATCTTTAAGATACAACTCGCATCTAAGCCGCTTAACGTGGCGCCAATGCGATTAGCAGACAGCGTCGACTTTTAGCACTTGAAATGCAGTTGCCATATTTCTAAACCCAGAGCAAGGCAGAGTCAGTTCCCTAGCAGCATACGGTCAACATGGTCACATCCCCCTTTCCCCTTCGCATCCGCATCCACATCCGCATCCGTTTTCGTATCTGTTGTATGTGTCGCCGTATTTTATAGCTAAACTTTCGCCTGGACACGCCCTGTTTGGAGTGTATGTATGTTGTTGTTGCTTTGTTATCTCCTTTGACATTGCCTGCCACAGTTCATTTTGTTTTCCCTGCAATTTCTTCCTTGTTGTACACAATTAACAGCTATTGCTGCTGTGGCACTTGCCACCATCTCTGCCTCCGTCCTCCATCCTTCTTCCCCCTTCTATCCGACGTCTGTTTACTTGGGAGGGGAGTGGAAAGAGGGGATTTTGTTTGCGTACTCAGTTGCTTTAGTGGGCGTGGCCCGTTGTAATATGCACATTCGCTAGCAACCAGCCAACCAGTCAACCAGGCCAGCCCCAAATGTTGCCCCGAGCCTGTTGAGTTTTGATCCTTTCGGTGCTCCTTGCTGTGACTTGCATAATGAGTTACATGTTTGTTGTGGCTTCGGTTGTTTTGAGGTCCTCTGTTGCCTTTGTTGCAAGCCAACGATCTGAATTTAAAATCATTTACCCAGCCACAATCGCAATGCGCACAATTTAATTCCAAATTCAAATTATGAATAATAATTTGAGCACTCTGAAAATATATTATTCTATATTTGTTAATATAAAGCAGTACCCGTAACGATTATAATTTTTAAAATATAAATTATTAAATAAAAGTTATTTGTTCATTTTTATCCAAAAAATTAAATGAAAACTCTTATTTTTCAAACTAAATAAAAAAATTTTAAAATAATAATTTAATTTCAATTTTTATTTATAAATTATAATTTAACTCTTATTTTCAATTTTTATTTTAACAATTGAAAATAAAAGTTATTGAAAAGTTGAAAATAAAAATTATTTTTAAATTTTTATTATAAAAGTTGAAAAATAAAAATTGACTGTTAATGTTTTTTGAATATAAAGTAATTTCTAATAATTTTAATTTTTAAGTTATTAATTTTATTATAATATTTAATTAATTTATCCCATTTTAAGTGTAAATGAGTATTTAATAAATTATATTTATAGGAAAAAAGTTTCTATATTGCCAAATAATATTTCCTTTTTTATTTGAAATATTAAATTATTAATGATTTTAATAGCTTGATAATTATGTATTATTAATTATTAATCAATTACATTAATTCTGAAATTTTCAAATTTCGTGTAACTTTCATTTAAAATTTATACCTGTTATATAATAAAAATAAAAAGAAATAAGAATCTATGGCTCTAGCTGATAGTGATAGACAAATTAGTATAAGCTAGAAAATAATTGTAAATTTCTAAAAAAAAGAATAAGAATGTAATAAGTAGATAAATGGTATTATTATTCTTTTTTTATTATTTTATTTTAAATTTTAGATCTAATATTATAAGTAATAAAGCTATTAAACTATTCCATTGCTCTTACTTTATGCATCCAAGCTTAACATACTATAATCTCATCAGGAACAGATATGCTTTAACAAAAAAAAAAAACACAATTTCAATCAAAAATGCTTGCAGCCAGGAAACAGTTCTGGGCAGAGCTGATTCAAGCTGGGGGCTATCAAGAGCCATTGCAAGTGACAACTGGCAACTGGCAACAAATGATTTAGAAAATGATTTATGGCACATTCATCTAATTACCACAACGCCCGCAGAGTTGCAGAAAGGACAGAGCAGAGCAGAGCAGATCCTGGTGGGTTCTGGCTCTGACCATGAACGATACATGGCCGGGAACCGAGGCAAAAAGGCAAAATCCAATGCAATGCTGATGACAATTGTGAACGTTTTGTTGTGCGTAGCTCTGACTGTGTCGTTATATGTTTATGTGTGTGTGAGTGTGAGTGGGTGGGTGGTTCAGTGTGTGTACAACACCAATGCTGACATTAATGACGCATGCCATCAGCCAGAAGCTAGAGGCGGAGAGGGAGTGGCAAGTGGCAAATGGCAACAAGCCTGTTGCTAAACCTTTTTCCGCGAATGTAGCGCATCAATCTCCACATCAGTTGTCTGTTCCGCTGGGAGTGCAAAGAGTCTGTGGGACTGGGGGAAATGGATTTCAGCCCTGGCACCCGTATTAATATCGCATCAATTATAATTTTCATCTGGCAACAAACCCAGTTGACAACCAAATGCGTTTTAGTTATGTGATTTGTTGCAATTTTTGCTCCCATTTTTCCCCAACAACTGTTGATTGTTGTTGATATGCTTTGCTGCTTTCCCTTTTTACTCTAGATCATGTATCAATTTCACACTGACAATTTGGCCTCCATTGATATTTAATTTCGGTTTGTTGGAAAAACAATATCGTTGGAGGAAAACAAAAAACAAATGCAAGTTACATGCTTTACTATTGATTTATCATTATGGCCGTCGTGTTTGTGTGACATTTGTTTTGGCCCAATGTTATTGACAGTTTTGGCTAATGATTTGTTGTCAACTAAACCGCATTGGGTGTCCTTATACTCTGTGCAAATGATCACAACTTTGATTTGATTGCTTCATTGGCCTTAAATCAGAGCAATTATCTAAATACTTTCCACTTTAAGTTGGTTCAATGAATGAAACATATTCACACCACAAACAAATTTAACTAAACGCACTAACAATTTAACTCATAATAATATAATAAAAAACCAACCTCAGATAATGTTTTATTATAATTATTAAAATTTGTTTGTTTTTATCAATCTAAAATTAAAGTTTAAATTGAGTTCTCCTTTCGAACTGCGGCTGACAACTGTTTAAGCGTATCAGACGCAGAAATAAATTCAAAATTTAATTCAAATCAAAACTTCTCATAGCGTGGAGAGGAGGAGCAGAGTTTCAAAGCTTTTCAATGCTGTTTTTCCAGCATCTGTCAGAAAAATAAACAAAACTGCAAATTTTATCGTGCTGAACGTTTATGCGCAAATTGCTTCCAGGTTTCCGTCGCGTTGTCTGTCCGCGTGTCGCCTTATCGAATTTCAGGCAGGATGATGCCAGGACTCAGGACTCTAGAGTCTTGAAGGCACCAGTCGTTGAATGTATATATATGTATGTATGTATATCATATAAAAGCCGTGTTGTCGCCAGTTGACAATGGGCACAGATTTCTTCTCGGCGTGCTCCCCGGCATAGTAAAGTTTCTCTGCTCAAGGCGTGAAATGAAATCGACAGTAATTTGTGTTTATCTCTCTTTATGTGTGTTTGTGTAATTGTGTCTGTGTGTTGAAATAACAATTGTCACAAGTTTTGCTTGGGTTTCGCAATACGAAAAGTTCTCAAATACGATGCGAAAATTACTTTAATTTGTTAACTTGACTTTATCAAACTATAAGATCCGACGACTTGTGTTAATGTAACCAGCAAATATTTCATCTTCGACGTTTGATTTGAAGTCAATAAGCCAACTTTATCATACTCGTATTGCCATATGTCTATTTGGGCAGGGGCAAGGCAAGGAAATGGAAATGGAGCTCCCAATGTCGCTTTGATGGCGCATAAATAAGTGCCTATGAATAATTCATGTCCTATTTATACAAAATCGAAATGATAATCGTGCACTTTAGCATTTAAATCAGAGATGCTGACTAGAAACGGGACGAGGAACTTTGGCAGCCTCGCTTGAAGGAGTGAAGGGAGTGAAAAAACAAACAAATTTACATAGATGCGGTGTGAGTGAATTCTAAAATGGTTAAGCTTACGAGTATTGACTAGACGATTGGTTAAGTCTTTTATAAGGCTAACAAATTGCCAACGAAATACAGTAATCGCCTCTTGGTCTACGGAGATCATGTGCTCTATGGAGCTTAAGTGAAAGAGTCAATTTAATATTAAGATTTAACTCTGCAACAACTCTTTTAAAACTACATTCATATTTTTCTTCTTTGGTGATATTATTTAAATTTCAGATAATTTAGAAGTAACTAAGAAGTAATATTTTTGTGAGACAGATTGAAATAGTAATCAAAGCATGATATATTTTAATTAAAGTATGTAATTCAAACTATCTAAATAAATTTTTTTTAAATATTTTAAATAGACTGTAAAACTATTTCGTTATGTCTTTAAAGTGCCCAAGTAATTCGCATGTCCCGTCGGTTGATTTGGCAATTTGCAAAAGTGTCTCGGCTTGAAATTGATTATCCGTATCGAGTCATATAAAGTGATAACCATCTATAATTATGATACTGCAAGCAGCTGCAACCGCTTTTCATTTCCTCGGCATTACCGTTACCCAGCCAGACTTGTTGCCGCTTGCCACTTGCCACTTGCCACTTAGCAGTTGCCACTTGCGGGGGGCCAATTGACATTTATGGCTTGTGCGGGCTTGCAAGCCCGGCGATAACACGCCTCACTGAGCCCCGAGGAAAACTCGCACCGAACTCAAGTTCCAAATGCGAGGCGAGTGTTCGATGTGTTTTCAAGAGTGTAAGTTTAAGTTTCCACCACCTCCAGATAGATACGAGTACACAAGTATTTATTCATAACTGTAGTGGCGTTTAACCCTTTGGCCACGCCCCCTTCAGCGGAACGCCCTCAGCAGGCTGTCAAGCATGCATTTTTGCATTAAATTGTCTTGTTGAGGGGGAAATCGCATACACTTGATGCCATAGTAAAACCGATTTGCATGAGACTTCAGCATGGCCTGGATGAATGATAAGGGAGATAAGAAGAGCAGGAAGAAGAAGAAGAAGAAGTAGGAGAAATTCACTTGGCATTGTTGTCAGCAGCTGCTGAAATGCATTTCGCCTGACAGTTGATAAACGACATGAGAACTGGAGGACTGAGTACTTACATATAAATATATATATATGTATATATAGAGTCAAGTTTACTTTGGCTTCGCATATGCAAAACAGCGAATCCAAAGTCCTCGAAAATATTCACTCATTCTTCTATTCGGGAATCTTTGAAGTGCCCAACTGAGTGATGATTGTCAGACGTTTCCATCCTCATTTTTATTTCCATTTTTATATTTTTTGTTGCTGGTGGCTTATCGCACACTTGTTGCTGAGGCTTTGCATAATTTATGATCTTTAGTGTAATTGCCATATTTTATGTCGGCATCCAAAGATTTAACGACCATCCCATATTTGTAGGCGTCGTCGTCGTCGCCGTCTTCTTATCATGTGCCACATTACGTGGACCAGGGCCCAAACCAAAGAACGAAAGAGCTGTGGCACTTAAGCCCTTTAAAATTTATGTCAAATGCATTTGTAAAATATGCCAAACGAACGAGTGGCAAAACCGATTTCTGCGCCATTTAAACTAACACAGTGCTTAGCACAGTGGGGCAAAAACATGCAATGTCGACAAATTTAATGACTATATTTAAATCGATCATTGTTGTGACTTTAATAAATTAATTCTTTTTAATGTCTAGCTGAAACTATTTAAGAGATATTTCAAAAAAATCAAAGTTATTTCTTAAGGTCTAAGGTATCATTAAATAAATAATTGTATATTAACATATTAAATTAATCCCATTAATAATTAATTTATTTCATTTAAATTGTATTATGTCTCTCTTCTAATCGATTTAGTCAAATGTGTATAGATCAAAATACGTGATACAAAAATTAAATGAACCATAAATTAAAGAGAAAGTCTTAGTAACATATTTCAGGTTTCAGTCAAAGATCTCCATTGTACAGGAGAATCGTCCAACCGCCAATGCCAATGGAAAACGCTTTCTGCCAACGTTCGAGTAAAAACAAAGCACGATAAAAGAATATAACAAAAAATCGTTGTGCATTTTCGTGCAGTTGTTGGTTGTGGCAAATGTTCGTGCAAGGAAAATGTAATTTTTACTGCACGTTTGAGTTTGGAAGTGGCGATGTTCCCACACATATGAATATACCATACACGCTCATATGAGTATGTATGAATGTATGAGTGTGTGAGTATTTGCATATAAGTCGCAAATGCAACAAAATGGCGACAAGCGACCACGTTCCTTGTCTTTCAGTGTGTGTTGTCTTTATCAGCATCGTCCTCATCGTCGAAGTTTTTGTGTTTTCTGTATGTTTCTTGGCTTTTATAGAAAATACATTTCCACTATTTTTCCTGTAAGCACTCGCCTTGACGTCTTGGGCTGTGTATACCCTGTTGATATACCTGAGAAGTGGGGTATTTCGAACTGAAATCAACTAAATACTCGAGCATATTCAGTCAGAAATATATTGTACATAAAGGCATACACATCACCGAGAAATATATAACTCCAACTGGATTCAAATATATATTTTTCTACTCAAATATAAAAACAACAGATTTACCATGGTGGAACATTTGGATCGTAGCCTGTTGACTTTTGCAAGCTACAGCGATTACTTGAATTCGTTTATAAAGAACGATGACTATCTTTATTTGGGCAGTATGGGAACTGTGAGAAGATTTGTGAAGCTTGGTTATCGCTGTAGCTCCAAGGTGTTCGAGGAAATTGAATTCCACAAGATTAGACAACAGCTAGCTATCCTTATCAATCCGAAGGTCACATCTGATGTCCTTTATGGCAGACACTTCAAAGGATCCGATGCTGCATTGAAAGCCTTGATGGAACGCGAAGAGCCGAATAGGCTTCGGAAATTATCGGTAAGCTATCGGCCCAAGGCAATCCAGTAATTGATTAAATGATTATCTTTTTCCAGACAATTATATTCTTACAGGTACGACAACGTAGTGGCTTCGATATCTCGGGCTATATCGACTTTGAGAAGAGTCTGCGAGACTGTAATTTCCAAAAGCCAGATAGAACCAATTGGAAATCGGTTTTTGAGGGCAAAACACTTTTGAGACCAAAGCCAACCGACTTGAGCTACTTTGACTGGCACAAGGGACTTGTCTACCACAATAATACGGACAACTTCCATGCCGTTAACGGTGGAAAGAGTTTAATATTTATGCATAAAGCTGATCACAAGCTCATTCCAGTGACGGACAAACCCAGTATGTATTCAATGAATGTTGTCCGCATTATGATAAAATCAGAACTGTACGGATATATGACTTTATATGATCATGTCGTTAGATGAATTCCAAATAAAATAAAAACTTGCAAAAATATTTATACGATATTTATTAGTATTTTAATTTCTAACTAAAAAATGTATTTTAAATTTCAGAAAATGATGGATTTTTTTACAAGTATAATTGATATTATAAGACATAATTTGTTGCATATATGGTATACATATTTATTAGGTATGCATATTTAATTATTTATTTGAATAGATTCATATCTCAAATATATTTTTGGTTAGATTAAAATCAATATTCGAGTTAATACATAATATATTAATCGAATTATATTACATCTTTGGAAGTATTCACATAGACATTGCAATACGATCAAAAAAATGTACTGATAAATTTCAAAGTCTTCAACTACACTTACTGAGTATTTTTCCGTTAAGCAATCAATTCTTTGTGAATTTTTGGTTATTTCAGTCTTTTATCTTATGCAAATAATGCATGCAGCATGCAAAAATTTCCTTCCATAGCTTATGGCAGGCTGACTGGATGACTGGCTGGATAGGCAGGTGTGTGTGTGTGTGTTTGTGTGTTTGTGTGTGTGGCATTTACACACGTGATAGTGTGCTCTAAATTTGGTCACGAAATGCCAAAAACATTTTTGGCGTTAAAGAAGTGCAAACGATGTTGCTCAGACAACCAACAACAAATATGGAGATCACTCCATCCATTTTGTCACGACTAAAGTTTTGTCTTAAATTTGATATTTTAAATGACAAAATTCGAAGAAAACGAGAAAAATGAAAATAAGGAATTCAGTTGTGCATATAAATCAATACGCACTTCTGTCCAAATACTCGTACTCGTATTCGTATTCGTATTCGTCTGTTTGTGCCTACATGCTCAATATATATTGCGCAAATAAAATGTCACCAACAAGCACGCACCATATTGTATTTATGTAAATTTATTTCCGTTACATTTCCGCCATTCAATTGAAAATCGTCGTGTGATTTCCCCGCATTCTTTTTAACCTTGTGTGTATATTTGTTTTGTTGTTCACTCTGAAGGCTGAATGCTGCCCCCAAAATCGCTTCGGCACTGAAATCACAGCAGCCTGCAAAAAATATATTAACAAAAAACGACAGAAGCAACAAAATATACTCGAAAAAGAACTACAAATATGCATCACTTATTTATAATATATTCGTTTGGGAAGGTTCGCTCTGAAGGCCCCGTTATGAGGCTGTTCACTGGGCCATGTAAATTGTGGCAAGTCAATCTGGATGTTTTTCACAAGCTGCAACAGCAAATTATAATTTCACTTTATAAGCAAAGTAAAATGTAAAGCAAATGTTTTTGCTGCGAAAATATTTTAAAATATTTTTTTATTATAAAATATAAATATTCCTTAAAAATAGATCATTAAAATATTGGAACAACATTTAGGATATTAAAAAAAATTTTCATTTGGTTTAAAAAATTTTAAATTCCTAAAACATATTTAAAATTTTTTCTTCAATTAAACAATTCCACAATAAATGCATTCATTAAACTGAAATAATGATTAAGTCAAAAGTTTTGACTCAAAACAAACTCTTGATTTGTAAAATAGTATAAAGCTAGCAAATGATTTTACTTAAAGCATAATATCCAGTAGTTGAAAATATTTTGGACGCTCAAAATGTTCGATGTTTTGATGTCGGACCTTACAGAATTCAGTGTGACAGCATAATACCAAAAATCACTAAAAAGTTGAGAGATTGTTGGTCCTATGCTGCTGTGGTCACACTGTTGCGTCAACTGTGCACATAAAATAAATAAACAAAATAAATCAATTAAATTAAATTGAAAATAATTGAAGACTGAAAATGGACAATACGGTCATAAGACAATTGGTAACAACTAATACCCTAATTATGAGATTAATGACCACTTATATTGTCCTAAAAGAGGTTAGATCCCACAGGATCGGTCTGTGTTGCACCTCTTCTATTAATTTAATACGTTCTTCATTGTCAAAGAGCTCAATGCGGCTCTTATTTTGTTGCTTATTTGGCTCCATTGCTGCTCAAAATGATTTAGACCCTTCGAAACACTGAACGAATCGATGTTTTGAAAGGTATAAAAAAAAAGCTGCCAGCTGTCATGAAAGAGTGTTGTAAAACACCCAAAAATTTTCTGAGCTGACCAAATTTAGGTACTGGATACAAGGGTTTAGAAATAGCCTTACAAAATAATTTCGAGCCAGTTTGCAACCCTTTTTTTTATATGGAGTTGATACCTTTCAAACTGGTTTTTCAACAACTGGATACTATGCTTAAGAATAAAAACCTGTTTCATCTCCTTTAAATAAATGGTAACATTTTCCCTGAACATAATAAATTAAATTAATTATTTAATTTAAATAAATTATTAATTATGAATTGAAAGGGGAAAATAAATGGACCTATAACTCGACACAGCATCTTGAGCAAGCAATTGATTCAGCTGAATGTGTTTAAATATCCACTGCTCTATTTTGAAATGTTTCCCTTGGTATGTATAAATATTGATCATTAAAGTTTCTCAGAATATTAATGGAATTTCTTTCAAGAGCCAACAGCTTTCTTTGCACACTTCAGACGATAAGTTTTTCAAACTCGACCATATGAAATGGCAGCCAAATTCAATTCATTTACCTTATTGTCATATCTAAATTGTTTGACTTTGGCTTTTGTTGTTGCTCAAAAAGGCAAACAATGGGCTGGCTTATTGTTTTTCAGACAGGTGCACACAAAGGCAGACTTTTATCACACATACACACACACACTCACGCATATGCATGCACATACAAATACCGATACCTACACATGAGACAAACATTTCTTCTTTGTCTATTCATCAGAGCAAAAGGCTGATAAGCACAAACGCTGAGCTGATGAATAGGAAATTACAAAACTCCCAATGCATATTGTGCGCTTAATTAAACGTCGAGAAGGAACCTGAACTCTGTATGGCCAAAATCGGAGCAACGAGTAGCGAGTGACGAGTACTGAATAAAGATGTGTAATGAGCAGCTCTCGATGCGAGTACTCGTATTTGTTGTGATTATTTTTGGGGCCTGTCGAGGACCTGAGCTGGTCCTGAATCATATCGAGTTGATGTTCCTCCTGATGCCTATGAAACAATAACAATAACAATAGAAAATGCTCATCAATGCGGTTGGCTGCTCATCAAAATGTGCACATGGCGGCTGTTGATGTCGATGTTGATGTTGATGTCGATGTCGATGTTGCAGCTGCCTCAACACATGGATTTAATTTCCTGCCTTGTCCCGGTTCCCCATCAGATGCATCTACAAAGTATTTGAAGTTTAATGTTTGTGTGTAAAGTGTTGGGGCCCTGACAAACTCATTTACCATTTTCGCATTTTCCATTTATGCGACGGGCCGTCTCATCTGGTTAGAAGAACTTTTGTGTTGATAAACTTGCAACATAATGGCCTGCCTTTGGTTGCATGCGAATGTTGCGCCAAGTGTTGCCTAATAATCCAAAAATGGACCAACTTGGCGGCCGCAAAACTTTTGCCCACCAAGTGTGTATACACTGGCAAAGAAGTTACCCGGAGTGTAGCCAGGATAAGTTGAGACAGCTCGACTGCTGATGCTCCTGCTGTTGCCGTTGCCGTTGCTGTTGCAGCTGCAGGCCAGAAACATTGGCACATTCATCATTTTTGAAGCCGGGCAGAAGGCAGCAGAGTGTGGTAACAACAACAGCAACAGCAACAATAACAACAACAGCAGCAGCAGATGTTGCAGGCAGCCGCGGCAATTTCTTGTCACATGTCACGTCGCCTGCCTCAATCAGAGAAGGAGAAAGAGAAAGAGGACGAGAAAGAGACAGAGACAGAGACAGAGAAAGAGGAGCTGATGCTGACGAGAGAACAGGCCTCTAGCAATTTCACCACTGGCATTTTTCGCATTCTGTTGAAAAGTTTTCCATGTTGGCCAAAGAATTTCAGCATGCAGTGTATTAACAAACGCTTTAAACTTGCTTCCATTTAAACCGTATGCGACAACTGCTTAAAAGTCAATTTAATGTTGCTGGCAAGTCGGTAAATCGCTTCGATTGGCTTTAAAGCGCCACAGGCAGTTGTATATATTGGTAATAGTTGGTTCATTTCATTTCTCAAAATTACGGCTTTAGATAATACTTTCAGTTAACTGAATTTGACGTTTTATTGCCAATAAATAGAATATTTAAAGCAGTCTCTTTTTAAATAAAAAATAAATGAAAATGAAAAGATTTCATAATTTATTTATTTTGTTTAATAGAGTTGAAAAGAATATTTCTAAACCTTTTTTGAACTACTTATTTCCTGTTATGAATCTCAACTTGGGACGAACCAGTTACATTTGATTCTGAAACTGAATATTTAACATTCATAAAGGTTGAGCTGGAAAAGAAATAGAATTGTATTGATTGAAAGCGCAAAGTTCAAAGTTTTGGTGAACCCTTTGATGGAATTTTAAAGCAAAATCAAAGCTTTCATTTCTTTTATAATCACAGGTGTTAATGTTTTTTAAAATATCAAAACAATTTGGAGCAAAATGAAATGGAAACCAACAGAGTAAAAGGCCGGGTTAAAAATAATAGTTGAATAATAATAATAATAGCTGTAATAATTAACAACTAAGGCAATATTGTTCGCACTTAATATTTTAAATCAGATAGTTTAAAGCACTTTTCTAACCATTTTTCTTAAAAAATGAGCAGAGTCTAAATTCTAAGGCCATGAAAATGTACAAGAATAAAGTGGTTTCATTATTTAATTTGCTCTTTTGAATTTCAAATTATGTATTCTTTTGCTTACGATTTGTTTTATCGATGATAGTAAAGCATCACAATCAGAGAATTCTAGCGTATTTTTTGGTGATGAGTTTTCATTCATCACAATCACGAATGTACATCACTGCCGTTAAGCAGAAAAAGCATATAAATTTCATAGATTTTTTGCTGACGATGTGTTTTGGAAATCGAACCCAATCAGTTAAAATTGTTACTAATGTCTTTCGCATTCTTCGTTATGTTTTTGTCACTAGCGTAGACTGCTGTCCACAGTGATTCCTTCCTTTAATTACTGAATTAATAAGGATGTTTTCAATTTAGATAAAATGTGAAAATATATTTTGTAATTTTTTTGAATAAATATTGCACATATCATAACACGAGTCAGTTCGGTGCTTAAATGTTTTGTGTGTGTGTTAGCCTGTGTGTGTGCGTGTGTGTGCGTGTGTGTCTCTGTCTTTTTTAAGGGCGTGTGCGGTCTTCATCTCTGGGCAAATGCTTAGCCGCGGAGGGGCCTGCCCCCACGTCTTCTGATCGTGCTGCGACGACGGTTGCGGTTGCCCCCGCGGCGTCTGCGGTTGCCACCTCGGCGTCTGCGGTTGCCGCCGCGACGGCGACGACGGGAGTTGCGGTTGCGACGGGGACCGCGACGACGACGACGGACGACTCGCCGGGCACGGGCATCGTCGTTGCTGGAGCGCACAACGGTCTCCTTTGGACTATCCTGTTTGCTGACAGCCGCGTTTTGAGTCTCCTTCAGCTGCAGCTCCTCCTGATCCTGCTCCTCCTGCTTCTCCTCCTCCTGCTCCTGCTCTTGCTTCGCCTCGACTTCGGTGGAGTCCTTGGTGTCCCTGGACTCTTTTGACGCCAGGACGGCGCCGCTGCGACGCTGGGCAGCTGCCTCGGTGGCCACCAGGCAGCAAAGTGCCGCCAGGACAAAGATCAGTGCGTACTTGGATGTCATGCTCGGTCCGATAGTTGCTAGGGGAACTACGGAAGTAATTGTGATGCTTTCTCTGCCCCATGAGGGGCGTTTTATAGTGGCCTTCATCTGGCTTTCGGTTGCAGCCAACTGTTTCAATATTTGTCCACTGCAATTGACGATTCCCCTTGGGTAACTGTGGTAACTTGCCTTCAGCTGTGTTTGATTGTTGGCCCAAGTTGTTGGTCATGCTATTAATTTGATCTTTTGTTTGGTGTTGCCTCTAAACTGCTAGATATTTATTTTCTATTCAATGCATCTCCCTTCTCTTTTCAGCCTCTGCTTTTGCTCACTTGATTTCCTTGCAAATCGCTTGTGGCCTTTGCCAGGCATTGCTCCTTGCTCCAGATAATTGGTTTCTCCAGCTCCGTTGCAATCCAAGCACGCTAACCCGTTCGCCAACGGGAAATATCATTTAAAAAGAATAACGTAAATAATCGAATTGTGCACAAAAGCGTTTTAAGTTGCGCTTTCCTTCTCCTCTTCTCCAACGTTTCCTGGTTGTCGTCCTGTGGCTGCCCGGCGAGTGTGGAGCACCAGAAGACTCTGGAGAGAGAGAAAAAACACGTGCAAAGATAATTTATTTCTATGGCTTGTATAGATGAAATATGAGAGAACATAACACAAAAATAAAGATAAAAAAGTTATCGTTTATTTATGAAAAATTAAATACCCTACAGAAGAGTTATTTTTGAAATTATGAGCTAACGAGTGCTAAATATTTTGATTATCATTGAGAAATGTTACAGAAGACATTGCAAACTTTTCATAAATAAACTTAGTTGGGTTTGGCTCCAATTGAAGTTATTTTCTTTAATAACATTAATATTGGATTTAATAAAATGTACTTTTATTTTAAAACATTTGAATAAACGAAAGTTAAGAAGTTCATTAAAGGCACACTATACACACTACTGGCCAAATTAATAGGTACACTCTTCGTATTTAAAAAATAAATTTTGAAAGGTCATTTAAATTCCGTTTGAATGATGCAAAACTTTCCTTAACCCATTAAGTGTCCATTGAAAATTTCTAAATTATGTAAATATCTGCTTTTAAAACTTTTTTCCTCGTTTTTTTAAAAAAAAATGTTTTGATGCAGAAAAGCTCTTCAAACATTTCTAAGAGTGAGTGCAACAAAAAAATTCAAAAATCTTTTTCCCTAGTATTTTTTTTTATAATTTTTTTAAAAATTGCTTAAGAAATTTCCAAAAAAATTTAACAAAATATTAGTGATATTATTTGCAGTAACTCTTAGAATTGTTTGAAGAATTTTACTGCATCAAAACATTTTTTTCAAAAAATGAGGAAAAAAGTTTTAAAAGTAACCACTTACATAAATTCGAAATTTTCAATGGATTCTTAATAGGTTAAGGAAAGTTTTGTATCATCTTTTTTTTACTGTGCAACAGTTGAACACTAGGCATAATCTCAGGAATAATCCTTCACATGAGAAATTTACGAAAATTCTATAGATAAACTTTAAACTATTGTTAATTTAGTAGAATTGGGCTAATAAATTTAAATTAACAGCCACAGTAGGAGCGAAAAGTTGTAAAATAAATAACAGCACGCGTACTTGAGTACTGCTTACAGGGTATTCCTCTGTCGAGTCCTTTCGTCTGAATCGTCACGCTGTTTACCATTTTGCCATCTGTTCGGTTTGCAGATTGGAATCAGCGTCTATTAAAAACTGCAGAGCAAACAGCAAGCAGCGATTTACTTGTGACTTCAAATGAGTTACAAATCGGCGGCAGGATGTGGAGGACATGAAGTAGACACACTGCAGGACACACTGACTGCTGAATATACTCGCCCACGCTTATTTGGTTCCCGTTTTTGGCCAGTTGCCAGTCATCAAGCGTATTTATTGCGATTAAGCGAGTTGCCAATAATTCCTGCTTTGGCAGCTGCTGGCGGTAAGGGGAATGTGGGCGTGTTGGCCTTGTGGGCGTGACGACGCGGGCAATGCCGGCGCCGATGTTGCAGCACGTGCAGCTAGCGGAAATCACGTGGCGAGCATTTGTTGAAATGATTTAGCACTGTTTATTATTTAGCCAAAAGCAGCTTATATTTTTCTGCTTTTTTCTTTTCAGTTTTTTACTACTTTTTGGCAGTTTGACAAGCATTGAAGTTTTGAAGGAAGACAAATATTGTTTATAAGCGAGAATAATATTTTATATGCAGCGAGCCTTAAAGTTTCATAATTGCTCAGCAGTTTTTCAACAACTTTGCCGAGGAAAAACTAATTAAAATCACTTATGCTTTATAATTTGCAGTGAACAAAGGGATCGCATGTTGTGTAAGTTTGGCGAAACTCTACAACGGATTCTGACGAAGCTCAACTTGGGTCATCTATTATGTAACGGCCGCGATAGCGCGCAATTTAAACTTAACGTTTATTCGTAGCAGCCAGCTTTTTTGCATTATCGCTGCGACGGCGACAATGCTGCCACTGGGATAATGCGCCTGCGCACCCGTTGGCAGCGCTGCTTTGATCGGCATGCCGAAAGCTCTGCCGGCGTATAAATAGTGCAGAGGGCCCCATAACCCATCTTTTCCATTTCCGCTCCAACACCTGCAACTGCATTGCTGCAGAACAAGTAAGAAAAATTAAATAAAACCGTGCCAAGTGTTAAAAATAATTTTTCCTTCATTTAGAAAATATAAGAATTCGAAGAATTTGGCTTCGAATTGCTTCCACTTTTTTGCTGCTGCCGCCTAGCGAAAGGCGATCGAAACTTTTCTTTGCTGCAATTTTTTTCTTGGCCATTGGAGGCCATAACCAAAGCTGCCGGCACATTGAGCCGCTGCCTAATCTTTAGGCATCCAGCCTCACAAACCTGCAAGGCGTTTGTTCACCTCATCATTATTGTCCCTATATAAAAGGTATGTCAGGCAACAAGATTTTTTTTTTAAATTTTGTCTAATTTTGTGATTTTTTCCCCACGCAGATATAGTAGTTGGATTTCCAATCCACTACTGCCGTCTCCCCTTCCAATAAGTGCTCTTAACTACGGCATACGCCAAGCGAGCCTATTGGAGGAGACGGCACTGTAATTTGTTTTGGGAATCTCGAGTTGAGCTCGCAGCAAAAATCCCTTGTCCCCATTGAAGGAGATTTTATTGGAAGAATCTCCTCGAGCAGTCGCTCCGACAGGTGCCGAAATCATCGGATAAATAATTCAACGTAGATCATCATTTTCATCGTTTTCAACAATTTCGTAATTTTCATCATTTTTGGGGCCACAAGAGCCCAGGAGAAAATTTAAACTCC
This sequence comes from Drosophila subquinaria, assembly GCA_037043405.1. NCBI lineage: Eukaryota > Metazoa > Arthropoda > Insecta > Diptera > Drosophilidae > Drosophila > Drosophila subquinaria. Next base: position 93,297 of record JBAMBL010001502.1, read on the forward strand.
TACTATAATCACTAAATATAATTTAAAAGGCAAAAGGTGGCAAAACAAAACAATAATTAAAAGTGCAAAAAGTGATAAAACAAAAAAAAATCATAATTTAAAAAAAAATATGTGATTGTTTCTGTGCTAAGTGCTTTGTATGTAATGTACAGTGAACCCCTGTTAGTGCGAACAAAACGAGAAAACATTTTTTAAGTGAATAAAATTAAATCCGTACAAGACTAGTGCGTATAAAAAGAACGAAATATTAAGAATCTGAAAAAAAAAACAATTTAAATTAAATTTTTTCGCAACCTTCGAGGGTTGACTGTACATACAATCAGAACAATTTTTTTTAGTTTCTGAAATAAATATAAATACAAAAATCAAATTCAAAGCATAAGCATAAGCACACCTGAAACAAATAAATAAGTAAAATCATAAATAAAAATAATTGCACAGAGAATTACAAAGAGAATAAAATATTTAATAGTGCCACATAACATATTAAAACCTATAATCATATTTTATTTAAAAACAACAACAACAACATCAAGTATCATCGTTGGAAGGCCTTTCATCGGATTACATGCATGTGAGTTCGCTTTAATATGTTTTAATATTGTTTTGGCACTGATAAGAAGCGCAGACGAAGTCGAAACGCGGATCGAAGAAAAAAAATTATCTCCGTTATCCGATCGTCTGCTGCTTTTATAACTCTTCGTACCCCCGCTATATTGCCTAGAGAATCACAACAGAAGCAGCGACTACCGTGATAATGAATCATCAGGTGTTTGCTGTACAGCCAGACTGCTGCTAGACCCAAACGTCTGATATCAGTCTGCAGTGTATAGCAAACAACCGATTGCAATTTGTCGTGGTAGTTTTTGTTTTTGTTTTGATTCCTGCAGCTCTGTCTATGCTGATTAAAGTAAATGAAGCATAACGAAAAGTAAAGTAAATTAAAACAGCTGATATTGCCGATCTGGTATATTATAAAATTTTGTAATGCTTTTTAAATAATCTAAACAAGAAACAATCATTTTGACATCAGCAAAAATTTATTTGAAATCCTATTCCCTCGATATATATTGTTGCTATTTATATATAATTGTATATGATTACTTTTTATTACAGCACTTGTTAATTATCGTCTTGTTTGCCAATATGAACATTTTATAAATGCCAATGCCAATTTATAGTAATATCAATTGAATAATAATAGCTAATATTTTCTTAGCATGCTACTCGATTAAGTTCTCGGTTCATTTAGTTTTTTTTTCAACCGAGATTTATGATAATTTTTTTTAAATAATAATTTTGTTATTTAAGTCTAGAATTGATCTTTTTCAATAAGTTTTTTTTAATCAATAGTTTATAGTTTCTTTTTACGTTCTGCTTTTTTATTTTTTTAATTAAAACCTATTTTAATCATTTGCAACTAATTATTGTCTGTTTGAAATAAGACCAAAAAGGATTGCAATGAACCACCCTGAAGAATAAACTGAATTTTTATAATGTTTTGAAAATTAATTAACATGAAGTGCTAATTTAATTTTTTCCTGGTGACATGGTGGGATAAGGATGTAGGTGTGATTTTGTTTTGGGATCTTCAGAAACATTTTTAAATGAAGATCATGGTAGGGAGGGTATAGAAGCGATAGTCGACTTCAATCTCAGACTTCGCCTTCAACGCAGCTAAAGATTCATAATGAGAGCCATTTCAATTTTTTTTGTTTAATATCGCCTGGTCCATTTTATTTATTTGTTATTTTGGAGTCTGTCTCCCTCAATTAGTATCCGTCGGGATCCTATAACTTAAATTGTGTACGCTGGTCGAGACATAGCAACGAACCCCCCCACACCCGAAAGAGCTACGGAACCAGAGGATCCCATCTCGCTGTGTTAACTCGACTATCAGGGATCGCAGCATTGGCCTGCTTCTTTTTGTAGAAGTTTTGCAGATGAATTCTCATCGCTGCTGTCGATTCCTCGGGAAGCTGAAAAATTTTATTCCCCCCGCATCACGCTACATAAAATTTTGGCGCCCAGAACGTGGGGCATACGATTCAAATAAACTTTTTATATGAAGGATCACGCACACTGACGTTGATTCGACTGTCTTTCGTCGAACTTCCGTATGCGGGACCCTAGTCTGGACAAAGACGCAATTAAGTCTACGATGTTGAGTATTCGAAACGCGAATACGAAACCGAGAAACTGATGTTGCAACTTTGAGAAGATTTAAGATATATAAAGACAAACAATTATAGCACCTAACACCAGCTGTGAATTCGTGTGCCACACAATTGCTCGTTTGCTTTCTTATGGTCTTAACAAAAACTATCTTTTATTTCGCAGATACTTAAAAGACTTTTGCATGCAATTTAAGAATACTTAGTATCTAGCTAAGATACAAGTACTGATTGCCCCTGCGATAGCTCGATTTTGGTTTTGGTAGATTTAAAATTTATCATAGTTAGGAGTCATAAATATTGGATTGCAATTGTTTTAGCATTAAAGTATCTGTAAGATTTGGTCAGGATCGCTGTCTGGAACTTGGACATATGCTGTATCTGCGTATCCTTGCCGAGCATTACTGATTAATTCAAGCAGATTATTATTACTAAACGCTTTCCATTGTAGTTACAATAGACAAACAAACAGTTATCCTTTTTCTCTCATTGTGTTTTCTAGTTGCTTAAATTATCATCTACTGAATTATTCTACCAAATATTGTCACAAATCAGGAAATTATTATTATATACGAATATGCATAGAACCCCACCAAATTCGCAGCCGCCTGCAGCGACTGCTGACAGCCTTTGTGCCTTGTGTTGCGAAGTCATGAACGATACACAGTCTTGTTATTGTACCCCTTGCAACCATGTGTTTCACAAACAGTGCCTCGAAAAGTGGCTTGATCATCATGCCAAGTGCCCTAATTGCACTACAGTTCTTGATCAGTCATTAGTCAAATTAGTAGTAGGAAACTGTTCGCCGAGCTCTAAGAGAACTGCTTCGGCCTCAGTACCGCCTGCTACCAGAGCCGTTACCCGGAGATTGGCAAAAACTCTTCAGCCAACTCAGGAGCAACAAATTGAAAATCGCTCACCACCAATGTTGAATGTTAGTGACGGACAGGCCTCAGCATTAAATGCTAGCAATAGCACTAATCCCACTGAACCTGCTCCACCCCGAATAAATATAAATCGCAGGAAAGGCAGACCACCAAGGTCTAATAATCCCCGACCAAATGTTGGAATAGATTATAGACAAGTGCAGGATATGATTGAGCAAACGGTCACTCGTCTTATGGCCTCTCTTCAAGTTCAATCTCAACCCATGCCCAGGGAATCGACTACACCCTGTGAGCAAGCTTCCAGTTCTTTATCCCCAGTTGGATCTTCAGCATTTCGGCAAAGAAAAATTGCTGACACAATGCAAAAGTGGAATCTTCACTTTGATGGATCCACAGAAAGTTTAGGTGTTGAAGAATTCGTGTATCGAGTTAAAACTCTAACCGATGAGACACTGGACAGCGATTTTCTCGGACTTTGCAAAAATTTGCATGTTCTCTTCACCGGAAAAGCTCGAGATTGGTACTGGCGATATCACAAGCAGGTGGATCGCATAGTATGGTCCGACTTTTGTTCTGCTCTTCGTCAGCAATATAAAGATTATCGGTCTGAATTCATGAGCAAGGAGCTAGTTCGATCGAGAAAGCAAAAGCCCGGTGAATCATTCGTTTCCTTTCACGATGCAGTAGCCTCCTTGATTGACAAGTTTTCAATCAAAATTGATGTTGAGGAATTAATAGAAATTTTGAAGAACAATCTGCTGCCTGAAACACAGCACAAACTGTTATACCAACCAATTCATTCTGTTGGCCAGTTACGCAGATTAGTTCAAATGCACGAGAATTTGGTTCAGGAGCTCAGTTGTCGCACTGAAAACATCACCAAGTCTCGTCCTGTAGCACCTCGACGTCAAGTCTATGAGTTAGAAGAATCTTGCGCTGAAAATGAGTTTGAAGATGCCCCCGATTCAGAATGTGAAGTAGCAGCAATTCGCAGTGCCAATCCTAATGTCAAGTGTTGGAACTGTGAAGAGCCAGGACATGTTTGGGAAAACTGTCTGGCAGATAGGCGTATCTTTTGCTACGGCTGTGGCACTCCACAAGTATATAAGCCTCAGTGCCAAACTTGTATTCGTCGAGCATCGGAAAACCGGCAGAAGGGAGCATCCAACAATCGGGTGCCCCCCAAAACCAAATAATTTCTGACTCTATTATTTCTTCGAACGATAACGAAGTTATCGATTCGACTCAAAGCGCTTCACAGCCCTTTGAGATTAAACAAACGAAAAATCATTTGAGATTTATGCCATACCATGAACGAGTAGAGGCTTATTGCCAAATTAGAGATAGAATTTTTAATGAAGATAATATACGTTCTATTTCTCAACGTACTTTGAGATTAAAAAATTATTACGCCCAGATGAAAGAAAGTCGCAAACACATAATTTCAACAGTGTTTAGTGACCCAAAAGATATGCGCAGCTATGCTCAAGTTTCGTTCCTGAAGTATTCAGAACTTGGTCTGTTAGATACAGGAGCAAACATAAGTTGCATTGGCGCATCTCTAGCAAAAGAAAATTTTGTACAATACCCCGAATTTAAGTCATTTAAATCACATGCAAAGACAGCAGATGGGGAACGTCAGATCATCATTGGATGTTTAAACGTCATGATGACGTATAAATCCAAAACTCTACCTATGACTCTGTACGTAATTCCCTCTATCAAGCAATCGCTAATATTAGGCCATGATTTTTGGAGGACGTTCGCTCTCGCCCCAAATATCATTAGCTCTCTCGAGCAAAACTCAGATACAGAAGCAGATAATTTTTCTAATGCGTATCCGCTAAGTTCGCAGCAACTTCAACAGCTCGAAGTGGTAAAGCTATTGTTTCCAAATGCTTCTGATGGTTTAGGCCGAACTTCATTGATACAACATCATATCGATGTGGGAAATGCCAAGCCGGTGAAACAACGTTTTTATCCCGTGAGTCCTGCTGTGGAAAAATTATTATATGCAGAGATAGATCGTATGATCGAACTCGATGTAATTGAGCCTTCAGTAAGCGCCTGGAGTTCTCCAATGCGCCTTGTGCTTAAACCAAACAAGGTTCGCCTCTGCTTGGATGCTCGCAAGTTGAATGACGCAACGAAAAAGGATGCCTATCCTTTACCAAGCATTGATGGTATTTTCTCTCGTTTGCCAAAAGCGAATCTGATCTCAAAGCTCGACCTTAAAGATGCGTATTGGCAGATACAATTAACTGACGAAGCAAAACCTTTAACAGCTTTTACTGTCCCTGGCCGTCCCCTTTATCAATTTAAAGTCATGCCATTTGGCCTATGTAATGCTCCGTCCACGATGTGTCGTCTCATGGATGACATAATTCCAGCTGACCTTCGACATTGCGTTTTTGGTTATCTTGATGACCTATGCATTGTGTCCGAAGATTTTTCAACCCATCTAGCAGTTCTTGTGAGGATCGCAGAACAGTTCCGAAAAGCCAACTTGACCCTGAACATTGCAAAGAGTCAGTTTTGCGTGACTAGCATTAACTACTTAGGGTATGTCATTGGCAGCAACGGCATTTGTACCGATCCTTCAAAAGTATCTTGTATACAAAACTGGCCCCCACCTAAGAACTTAAAACAGGTTCGAGGTTTCCTTGGAGTGTGTGGGTGGTATCGCAGATTTATTCACAACTTTTCTAATCTAACTTGCCCTATTACTGATTTGCTATCAAATAAAAAGAAATTTATTTGGACCCAAGAAGCTCAGGAGGCCATGGATAAGTTGAAAAATATTTTGACGTCCGCTCCGGTGTTGGCCAATCCAGATTTTGAACGCAAATTTTATCTTCACTGCGACGCTAGTGATTTTGGAATCGGAGCTGTGCTAGTGCAATTATCGACAGAGAATGAAGAGATGCCCATCGCCTTCATGTCAAAGAAATTAAGTCGAGCCCAGCGCAATTACAGCGTTACAGAACGCGAGTGTTTAGCCGTAATCCTAGCAATAGAAAAGTTCAGATGCTATCTTGAACTTCAAGAGTTTGAGGTAGTGACGGATCACTCCAGCTTGCTTTGGCTTATGCGGCAACAAAACGTATCTGGTCGACTTGCGCGATGGATATTTCGATTGCAACAGTTCAAATTTTCCATTTCACATCGAAAAGGCAAAGACCACGTCGTTCCGGATGCCCTTTCTCGATTATGTGAGAATGAGATCGCAGAATTAGATATGAATCCTGTGATTAATCTCGAATCTGATGCATTTTTAAATGATGAATATACGTCCCTCAAAAACAAGTTTAGTCAAAATCAATCTCAATTTCCAGATATGAAAATCGTTGGCAACTTTTTATATATTCGTACTGAACACGCATAGGAGAAGATGAGCAAGACAAGCTCGCCTGGAAATTATGGGTACCAGAGCAGCTTCGAAACGAAGTCTTGAAACAAGCTCATGATAGCGTCACTTCTTCACATGCAGGAATGCACAAAACCATAGAAAAGGTGCGTCGTCATTTATTCTGGCCAGGTTTGGCTAATGACGTACGCGAGTACATTAGAAATTGCGATATTTGTAAAGAGACAAAAGCCCCAAACTATACGTTACGACCTCCTATGGGTGAACATATACCAACATGTAGACCGTTTCAACGGCTATATATTGATTTATTAGGACCGTATCCGAGAAGCAAAAACGGCCATGTAGGCTTATTAATTGTTTTAGATCATTTTAGCAAGTTCCACTGGCTGCATCCTCTAAAGAAATTTACGTCAGCTGCAGTTCAGAAATTTCTTTTGGAAGAAATTTTTCATTGTTATGGAGTGCCTGAAATGATCATTAGCGACAATGGTACTCAATTTAAAGCTCGAGAGTTTAACGCATTTCTAACGGAGCTCGGAATTAGACACATGTACACAGCTTTGTACTCCCCCCAAAGCAATGCTGCTGAACGAGTCAATCGTTCACTGCTTGCTGCTATCCGCTCCTATTTAAAACAAGATCAGACGGATTGGGATCAGCATCTCACAGGAATCTCTTGTTCCTTGAGATCTGCCCTGCATCAATCTCTAGGCTGTTCTCCATATCGAGTCCTATTTGGATTAGATATGTTGACTCATGGTTCGGATTACAAATTATTAAAAGAATTATCCATGCTAGAAGAGCCGATGACGCCAATATCAAGGTCAGACAACTTAGCCTTGTTACGAAAAGATATTCAAAATAACATTAAAAAGGCATACGAACGAAACGTAGCGCAGTACAATCTACGAAGTAAGCCTGTGTCTTTTCGAGAAGGCCAAGAAGTGTTTCGCCGCAATTTTGCACAAAGTAAGTTTACACAAAACTTTAATGCAAAACTGGCACCACAGTTTCTAAAATGCCGCATTAAAAAGAAACTGGGAAATTGTTTTTATATTTTAGAAGACCTACAGGGAAGAGAAATAGGCACATTTCACGCAAAAGACATCAGAGTCTAATTCCCGCTAATATTCCGTCTAACGGTGGGATATTATCGGGTGGGTGTAACGGCCGCGGTAGCGCGCAATTTAAACTTAACGTTTATTCGTAGCAGCCAGCTTTTTTGCATTATCGCTGCGACGGCGACAATGCTGCCACTGCGATAATGCGCCTGCGCACCCGTTGGCAGCGCTGCTTTGATCGGCATGCCAAAAGCTCTGCCGGCGTATAAATAGTGCAGAGGGCCCCATAACCCATCTTTTCCATTTCCGCTCCAACACCTGCAACTGCATTGCTGCAGAACAAGTAAGAAAAATTAAATAAAACCGTGCCAAGTGTTAAAAATAATTTTTCCTTCATTTAGCAAAATTAAGAATTCGAAGAATTTGCTTCGAATTGCTTCCACTTTTTTGCTGCTGCCGCCTAGCGAAAGGCGATCGAAACTTTTCTTTGCTGCAATTTTTTCTTGGCCATTGGAGGCCATAACCAAAGCTGCCGGCACATTGAGCCGCTGCCTAATCTTTAGGCATCCAGCCTCACGAACCTGCAAGGCGTTTGGTCACCTCATCATTATTGTCTCTATATAAAAGGTATGTCAGGCAACAAGATTTTTTTTTAAAATTTTGTCTAATTTTGTGATTTCTTTCCCCACGCAGATATAGTAGTTGGATTTCCAATCCACTACTGCCGTCTCCCCTTCCAATAAGTGCTCTTAACTACGGCATACGCCAAGCGAGCCTATTGGAGGAGACGGCACTGTAATTTGTTTTGGGAATCTCGAGCTGAGCTCGCAGCGAAAATCCCTTGTCCCCATTGAAAGAGATTTTATTGGAAGAAGCTCCTCGAGCAGTCGCTCCGACAGGTGCCGAAATCATCGGATAAATAGTTCAACGTCGATCATCATTTTCATCGTTTTCAACAATTTCGAATTTTCATCATTTTTGGGGCCACAAGAGCCCAGGAGAAAAATTTAAACTCATACTATAATCACTAAATATAATTAAAAATTATATAAAATAACAAGGCAAAAGGTGGCAAAACAAAACAATAATTAAAAGTGCAAAAAGTGATAAAAGAAAAAAATCATAATTTAAAAGAAAATATGTGATTGTTTCTGTGCTAAGTGCTTTGTATGTAATGTACAGTGAACCCCTGTTAGTGCGAACAAAACGAGAAATCATTTTTAAGTGAATAAAATTGAATCCGTACAAGACTAGTGCGTATAAAAAGAACAAAATATTAAGAATCTGAAAAAAAAAACAATTTAAATTAAATTTTTTCGCAACCTTCGAGGGTTGACTGTACATACAATCAGAAAATTTTTTTAAGTTTCTGAAATAAATAAAAATACAAAAATCAAATTCAAAGCATAAGCACACCTGAAACAAATAAATAATTAAAATCATAAATAAAAATAATTGCACAGAGAATTACAAAGAGAATAAAATATTTAATAGTGCCACATAACATATTAAAACCTATAATCATATTTTATTTAAAAACAACAACAACAACAGCAAGTATCATCGTTGGAAGGCCTTTCATCGGATTTCATGCATGTGAGTTCGCTTTAATATGTTTTAATATTGTTTTGGCACTGATAAGAAGCGCAGACGAAGTCGAAACTCGGATCGGAAAAAAATTATCTCCGTTATCCGATCGTCTGCTGCTTTTATAACTCTTCGTACCCCCGCTATATTGTCTGGAGAATCACAACAGAAGCAGCGACTACCGTGATAATGAATCATCAGGTGTTTGCTGTACAGCCAGACTGCTGCTAGACCCAAACGTCTGATATCAGTCTGCAGTGTATAGCAATCAACCGATTGCAATTTGTCGTGGTAGTTTTTGTTTTTGTTTTGATTCCTGCAGCTCTGTCTATGCTGATTAAAGTAAATGAAGCATAACGAAAAGTAAAGTAAATTAAAGCAGCATGTTTATTAACAGCTGATATTGCCGATATTGTCTATTATAATATTTTGTAATGCTTTTTAAATAACCTAAAGAAGAAACAATCATTTTGACCATCAGCAAAAATTTATTTGAAATCCTATTCACTCGATATATATTGTTACTAATTCTATATAATTGCCTATGATTACTTTTTATTACAGCACTTGTTAATTATCGTTTTGTTTGCCAATATGAAAATTTTATAAATGCCAATGCCAATTTATAGTAATATCAATTGAATAATAATAGCTAATATTTTCTTAGCATTCAACTCGATTAAGTTCTCGGTTCATTTTGTTTTTTTTATCAACCGAGATTTATGATAATTTTTTTTAAATAATAATTTTGTTATTTAAGTTTAGAATTGATCCTTTTCAATAAGTTTTTTTCAATCAATAGTTTATAGTTTCTTTTTACGTTCTGCTATTTTATTTTTAATTAAAAATTATGTTAATCATTTGCAACTAATTATTGTCTGTTTGAAATAAGACACAAAAGGATTGCAATGAACCACCCCGAAGAATAAAATGAATTTTTATAATGTTTTGAAAATTAATTAACATGAAGTGCTAAGTTTAATTTTTCCTGGTGACATGGTGGGATAAGGATGTAGGTGTGATTTTGTTTTGGGATCTTCAGAAACATTTTTAAATGAAGATCATGGTAGGGAGGGTATAGAAGCGATAGTCGACTTCAATCTCAGACTTCGCCTTCAACGCAGCTAAATATTCATAATGAGAGCCATTTCAATTTTTTTTGTGTTTAATATCGCCTGGTCCATTTTATTTTTTTTGATTTTTGGAGTCTGTCTCCCTCAATTAGTATCCGTCGGGATCCTATAAATTAAATTGTGTACGCTGGTCGAGACATAGCAACGAACCCCCCCACACCCGAAAGAGCTACGGAACCAGAGGATCCCATCTCGCTGTGTTAACTCGACTATCCGGGATCGCAGCATTGGCCTACTTCTTTTTGTGGAAGTTGTGCAGATGAATTCTCATCGCTGCTGTCGATTCCGCGGGAAGCTGAAAAGAATTTTATTCC